>JASEVX010000005.1:18460117-18985246 GCA_031761405.1 Serripes groenlandicus | reverse complement strand
TGTAGCGACAAACTGGTATATCGTCATCTGTAACATGTGTGGTAATAACCTCTGCTGCTGACATAGAACCTAACCATTCTCTGACATACCTACAATAGATTTGTTTAGTTATTGGCAAATCTTTATGACAGGAATATTCACTAAAATGGGAAAAGATCGCACTACTTTGAATTTACTATTATCTGAATTACCTAGGTCCAAATTAAATGTATGCCTTTTAATATGGACACAAATTAATTGCCATCATTAATCACATAGGAAATTCACAAAATATGGACCAATTTGTATATAATTATTGTTTCATTATTATGCGTTATGTTGCATTACAAAAGTTAACAATGCATGCAGTTCTTTGAAGGAAATTAAGTATCTCAAAAGGCACTACCGATGTTTATCTTCTGATGTCAGGAGAGATCGTCTGCTACTGATATCCGTCATTTCGAATGTTTGAGGGTCACACAGACACACACAAATTATCATCAATACAGCCATATGATCTGAACACTCAAAAGAATCGATATTGTTTCCTAAAACGCTAACATACCTTTAAACAGCTCACCATACGGCTCGGTTTCGGAACCAATCACGTTAGCCGTCAGCTAGCTTGATAAACTCACATACCTAACCTCGGTAGTTTATTGTTAGAACGGCGCAGTATTAGCTTCCCCCATTGATTGTCAGGGTTGTGAGGAACGCTTTACGACTGACTCGCGGATGTCATAATACATGGAACAGTAGAACTGGTAAGTTATCCAGGACATATGTCCTAATGTACTTGAAAATTGTAAAAGCGGCGTAAAAAAACACAAAAACAAGCAGAAAAAGTCACTATTGTCTTTCATCTTCATGATCTGACCATTGTGTCAATTATATTAAATGATTTCAGAGATTTAATATGACACGCATATCACTTTTCCACCCTTTTTTGATGCAAATGCGGTGGACAGCTTTTTAAGAAACGTGTTGTAACACTCATAATTAGCCATTTCTCTCAAAGCCACAATAATGTTTTCAAGACTATTTAATATTTAAACTTAAGAGATAAATTTGTAGAGATTTTCCATGTTTTTAACATTATGTTTTCAAAATTGTCTGGCTGTGGGAAAGAAATATAATAATTTAACAATTACCTTTCTTTTAAGTTAGCAAGATCAGCAATCTCTGTAGAATTTAACGGCTTCCTCGCGTTTTTAAGAACCTCAAAAATTCCTAGGTCATAACCAAGAATTAAAGACATAAGAGTGTATCCGTACTTATTAAAATCACTCATATATTCCACGAAGGTCTTTTTACCTTGTAAAGCAATTTGGGCAGTCATAGTTGGATGAGACTCCACTCATATAGTAATGAACTATGACAAACATCGCAGGTAATTTTCAGACAAACACCAGGGATGTGGGCGGTCCTATCCGGTGGGAGGACTTCGTTCTCCTTCAACAGCAATCATCATGTTAGGGGGCGGTGCTAGTACCCTTATATGGAATACCCTTATTTGGAATAACGGATACCCTACATTTACCAGGTGTAGCGTGAGCATCTTCAGACCGCACCGCGCAATTTTGTATAACTCATCTCCTAATATGATGTAAATTGTGTTGTAAATTTATTGATTGTTTTTTCGCTCACCTGAATACGAAGTGCCCAAGGTGAACTAATAAGTTCACATTTTGTCCGCCCGTCGTCTGTCGTCAACAATTGGCTTGTTAACACTATACAGGCTACATTTTGCATCCGATCTTCAGGAAAGTTTTCCAGAACATTCATCTCTGAAACTGGGCTATATGAGATCAAAACCTGATCACAAGGCCAAATTGAAGGTGAATCTTGATGCAGGTCACATTAGAAATCTCATTGAATAACTCAGTTGAGCGATCTAGTGTCATCATGGCCCTCTTGTTAGATCACATGAGCCGAATGATCAAGGTGATATATTCTGATCACGCTCTGTACGCCGTCGATACCTTTTAGCTTTAAAACACCCCCTCCTCCTAAACCACTGAACCAGTTTCAACCAAACCTCGCTGCAATGATCCTTTGGTGGTCTTCTTTCAAACGTGTTCAACGATTGGAATAATTCAACGAAGAACTTTGGTTGCTGCGAAATCAGAAAGAGAGAAAATCTGCCAATCTTTTAAGGTCTTCCCCTCTGAATTTGCTTGATGGATGCCACATACATTGGTTGAAAAACACTTCCAGGCGACATCAGAACAAAACCAAGATGACTCCCAAAAAACCATTTTACATACTTTTTTCAAGCAGTAATGCATAGCATACAGGTGGCATCAGAAAAGGGGGAAAATAACTTTAACCTTCAAATGACATCTCCTCCTTATCCCCTGGACTAATTTCAACCAAACTTAAAGAGGAATGTTACTTGGGGATCCTCTTTCAAAAGTGTTCAAAGATATAAATTATATACAGAAATATAGTTGATGCGGCCATATTTCTGTATATAATTTATATCTTTGAACACTTTTGAAAGAGGATCCCCAAGTAACATTCCTCTTTAAGTTTGGTTGAAATTAGTCCAGGGGATAAGGAGGAGATGTCATTTGAAGGTTAAAGTTATTTTCCCCCTTTTCTGATGCCACCTGTATGCTATGCATTACTGCTTGAAAAAAGTATGTAAAATGGTTTTTTGGGAGTCATCTTGGTTTTGTTCTGATGTCGCCTGGAAGTGTTTTTCAACCAATGTATGTGGCATCCATCAAGCAAATTCAGAGGGGAAGACCTTAAAAGATTGGCAGATTTTCTCTCTTTCTGATTTCGCAGCAACCAAAGTTCTTCGTTGAATTATTCCAATCGTTGAACACGTTTGAAAGAAGACCACCAAAGGATCATTGCAGCGAGGTTTGGTTGAAACTGGTTCAGTGGTTTAGGAGGAGGGGGTGTTTTAAAGCTAAAAGGTATCGACGGCGTACAGAGCGTGATCAGAATATATCACCTTGATCATTCGGCTCATGTGATCTAACAAGAGGGCCATGATGACACTAGATCGCTCAACTGAGTTATTCAATGAGATTTCTAATGTGACCTGCATCAAGATTCACCTTCAATTTGGCCTTGTGATCAGGTTTTGATCTCATATAGCCCAGTTTCAGAGATGAATGTTCTGGAAAACTTTTCTGAAGATCGGATGCAAAATGTAGCCTGTATAGTGTTAACAAGCCAATTGTTGACGACAGACGACGGGCGGACAAAATGTGAACTTATTAGTTCACCTTGGGCACTTCGTATTCAGGTGAGCGAAAAAACAATCAATACATTTACAACACAATTTACATCATAATAGGAGATGAGTTATACAAATTATACATATTCAAAAATGATGGCAAATACAAATAGTTCATAACACAAACAAACAACAAAGTTTACGTACAAAATGCATTGTATAAAAAAAAAACAAAAAAAAATGTACATATACACAAATAGACATTACATGATTATATAAAGAGGTTTGTATTTTGTTTTATTTGGGTTTTACGCCGTTTTCAACATTATTTCAATTATATCACGTATCCATGATCCCTGGGTAAACAAACCAGTACTATGATAGGAAATGTGCTTTGCCCAAGGGCACTCCACCATGACCGTAGTGCCATATAAAGAGGTACACACTGCATTATTGTATTGTATTGTAAATAAATTTGTATACACAGTAGCACAACAACTAAAACTTATTGAATGTACATAACTGATAGAAAGGTAGTACATCACACCTCTTGTCCGTTCATGTATTCGTCTCTTTTTTGGAATGCATAATACAAGAAACATTGCCAAATTACGTACTACTGTTTCATTTGTACAAGACATTATATTTAAAAATGACCTTTCATTAGGAATATTCAAAAATCTTTTGTTTATGTAAGATTCGAGTAGATCGGTATATAATGGACAGAACAATAAGAAATGCAACTCATCTTCTATAAAACCCTCACAAAAAACACAAAATCGATATTCCCGCGGTAAACCATATTGTCTACCTTTTTCGACCATTAATGAATGAGAAGCATTCCTGAAACTTGCTAGACAAGTTCTAAATTTATTAACATCAATAATAGATAAATATGATTCTTGACAAAACAATTGTTTAAAGCCACAGTAATACGTAAGTTTCTTGTTTTCCAAACATCCAGACATCCACTCCTGCATGTACTGATCTCTTAGACGCTGGGTATACTTGTAAATAAAAAGGTTTTCATTTTCTATATGTTGTTGTTCCCAGACATGTCCAAAGCCGTTACTATACAAGTTAGTTCTAACAAGTGTTACCCAATTACTATATCCAAGTTTATCATAATGCAATAGCATGTTATAACAGAGTTTTACGAATCTACTTTTAGGTAATTTAAGAATACGTATCCAGTATTTTTGATGCCATAATTTGAACCGGATATCTACCAGTATCACCTAAAACTGAAAGATTACATGCGTCCATACCTATATTCAACAGTCTTTTGCATGCATATGTTTGTACATGCTCGATGCAATTCATATATTGAAGACCCCATAACTCAGACCCATATAGCATGACTGGGCATATCCTTGTGTCAAAAACTTTAAAAAATGTATTAACAGGAATATATAACATTTTGTTGAATGTACTGAATAAATACATAAGAACCTTCTTCGCCTTAATTGAGGCGGCTTCTGCCATTTTATACATAGATAATCTATTTGAAAAGTTAATACCAACATATTAAAAATTCTGTACAACTTCAATGTCTTTTCCATTGTAAAACCAACGCTCTTTTTTGGACAACTGACCACCTTTTTTAAAAACTACTACTTTAGTTTTTGGTATATTAACTTTTAATTTATAACTGTTGCAAAAGCTACTCAAAATATTCAATTGTTTTTGTAATCCACTAATAGTATCTGAAATAAGACCAATGTCATCTGAAAACATCAACAAAAAGATTTCAGTTAAATCTGGGAAAAGCTGAATGCCTCTGACGTCACTGCTTTTCATTACATCATATAGCTCATTGATAAATAATGAAAACAGTATAGGGCTTAAAGAACAACCCTGTCTAAGGCCAATCGGGCAAGAGAAAACATTACTTATACCTTCATTTGATTTAACACATGCCTTGACACTACTATATATAGCTTGTATAGCTCTAAACAGGTTACCTTGAACACCATTTTTGTGTAATACATTATATAGAATAGGTCGGCTAACAGAGTCAAATGCCTTTTCGAAGTCTACAAAAGCGACGTAAAGTGATCTCTTATTCTTATTAAAATACTTTGAGACTAATGAATATAAGACAAATGCATTATCAACAGTACTGTATCCACTACGAAAACCGGCCTGTGACTCTGCTATCCTTCCATATGCTTCAACATAGAAAGTTAACCGTTTTGTTAAGATTGATATGTAAACTTTACTTAGTATATCCATTAAAGCAATGCCCCTGTAATTATTTGGTTCACTGACATTCCCTTTTTTGTAAATAGGAATGAGCAAAATTCGAGACCAACTTATAGGGAATTCGCCTGTGACATATAACCTATTAAATAACATATTTATATATGGTAACAAAACAGGAATACCAAATTTCATATGATGAGGTGTTATTTTACCTGCAAATGCTTTATTTACATTCAACTGTTTAATGGTTGATAATATTTCACCATCATCAATAGGTGAATTGAACATAATACTCTCTAATTCTTCTATATTACGATCACAATGTATCTCGTCTACATTGTCTGTCTCGAGACAACTGTCACTGGCAAACAATGTACGAAAGTAGTTATACCAGTCATCCAGTGATATATTACTTGTCGTTTTTGGTTTGTTACTTAGTTTCCGAACTTCCTTCCAAAACATGCTTGTATTTTTTACACACATTTCTAATTTATTAATTTGTTCTTTATTGTATGTTTGTCTTTTCCTTTTACAAATCGATTTATATGAACGTTTATGATTCAGATATATATCTAATTTATTTACACTTAGGCTGGAACGAAATCGTTTTAAACTTGATTTTGCTCTTTTTCTATGTACCATACATTCTTTATCAAACCAATCTCTGCGATGAGAGGAATATTTTGGTTTTACAGTCCTTTTAAGTTTATTTGAACTTGTTAATAATGCATTTTCGAATTCATCAATCACATTATCTATATTAACATCATAATTTTTTACATTTTCTTCAAACATTTGAAAACAGTTAATACTAGTATCATTCGTTAATGACTGTAGATAAACCTCACATGTCTCAGCATTTATATTATACTTTGTGATAGGTTGATGCTTAGTTCCGTCCTTGTTCTTAGTTAAAGATATAGACGGACTGTTAAACTCCAAACAAATTGGCATGTGAGAGCTGTCTGGGTATGATAATATCTCAAATTCAGTGATAATATGCATTAGTTCGTTGGATACCACAAAATAGTCGATAACGCTACACCCATTCTGGTTTATAAACGTATATTCACCTTTTCCAGCATCCTTCCCCATTCGCCCATTAATAATTGAACACTCATAGGTTTTGCAAAAATGTATCAGCTGTCGACCGAATTTGTTAACTTTAACATCAGAATTGGATCTAACCATTCCTAAATCATTGTTCAATATATCATTAAATTCATCTAGCTCTGGCACACTATGAACAATCAAAGTTGTATCTTCACAATTTCCTGTACGAGCGTTTAGGTCGCCATTCAAAATGATAGAAAAATCTGTTAAATTCTGACCAATGACTATATTTTCCACCACAATCGGACCACTTTGTATGCTATGCTCATAAAAAGGTGAACCGTCAGGAGGTATATATACAGAGATATAGGCACAATCTCGATCAGTAGTCTTGTCTATTACAAGTATTATACCATAATCAAAATCTGGACATATTCTTTTAACAAATTTACTGATTCTTTCCTGTACTAGAACCACAACACCTCCCATATGCCGACCACCTGACAATGACTTTTTAGCTTTACATACGAAGAAAGTATGATTTGGAAAAAAATGACTATAGTCAATGTCATCCAATATTTACGTCTCTTGGAGTCCAATGATGTCATATTTTACAAGAAAGTTAGTAAGATCTGATGATAGTTTATTCCTTATACCTTCAATGTTCCAAGATATAGATGTAATTGATAAGTGTGTAGAGCGTTGACCGCATTCCTAGAATGGTGTTGCTTCTGCGCCATCTGTATGAACTACGTCGATTATTCCTTGTTCTACTCCGTGATCATGCTGACTTCTTAGAGATTCGCGATTTCTGTCATCTAGTGTACGTACGCCACGTGCATAAGTTTGGTTTGTAGCCTTTGGTTCAGTGTAGAATTTCCCATTATTAAAGTAAGCTCTTTGGCTCTGTTTATTCGCATTTTTAATCATTTGGCGTTGCGTAAAACTTAAGTCATTTGAGATTCTGATGTTTTTAGCTCTAAGCTCATCGCGGTATCTGAACAATTCAATTTTATCTTCGAATTTATCAAATATCAAAATAACCAACCTTTGTTTTCCTGGAGTTAATTTGCCAATACGCGTTGCCGAAATAATGCTTACACTACTCCTTTCCCGATTGTTATCCTTGACCAATGATAATATCTCATCCTCTACGACCGCTGACAGACTTTTGACATATAAGGGTACTAGCACCGCCCCCTAACATGATGATTGCTGTTGAAGGAGAACGAAGTCCTCCCACAGGATAGGACCGCCCACATCCCTGGTGTTTGTCTGAAAATTACCTGCGATGTTTGTCATAGTTCATTACTATATGAGTTGAGTCTCATCCAACTATGACTGCCCAAATTGCTTTACAAGGTAAAAAGACCTTCGTGGAATATATGAGTGATTTTAATAAGTACGGATACACTCTTATGTCTTTAATTCTTGGTTATGACCTAGGAATTTGTTAGGTTCTTAAAAACGCGAGGAAGCCGTTAAATTCTACAGAGATTGCTGATCTTGCTAACTTAAAAGAAAGGTAATTGTTAAATTATTATATTTCTTTCCCACAGCCAGACAATTTTGAAAACATAATGTTAAAAACATGGAAAATCTCTACAAGTTTATCTCTTAAGTTTAAATATTAAATAGTCTTGAAAACATTATTGTGGCTTTGAGAGAAATGGCTAATTATGAGTGTTACAACACGTTTCTTAAAAAGCTGTCCACCGCATTTGCATCAAAAAAGGGTGGAAAAGTGATATGCGTGTCATATTAAATCTCTGAAATCATTTAATATAATTGACACAATGGTCAGATCATGAAGATGAAAGACAATAGTGACTTTTTTTGCTTGTTTTTGTGTTTTTTTACGCCGCTTTTACAATTTTCAAGTACATTAGGACATATGTCCTGGATAAGTTACCAGTAACTGGAATATTGGGGGACTTTCAAAATACCAAAATGATATAAATTGTCATCAATATTGTTTCGATTTTGACATTATAAGCTTTTGTGAAACGTGATACTGATATGTTTACTTACTTTTTACCTGGTTACACAAATTATGACTGTATTCGAGAGAAGAAACGGGAGGTCCAGGCGGTGTATCTGTCTTCATGAAACACAACTTTCTTAGTGTTTTAAACTTTTAACGTTTAATCGAAGATTGTGTACGTAGTTTTTTTATCTTCAATGTGAAACCTATTTTGTATTTATAGCAACCAATATCTATTTGTTTATAAAAAGTTAAACTACTATCCTAGTAGAAAACATTGAAGAAAAATGAACACCACATTTCCACAGGTTATCCGCTGCAATTTTCTCAAAAGTCGTATATATCTCTTTCATTGAAATGTTATCTTATGTTGTCATGACTGTACAAGTTAAATATATCTTTGTTTATTAAATCAGCCGTTGGGAAATTTACTTGCAGAAATACATAATTATGCGTTAATATGATGGTTGTGATCATTATTGAGATCATAGCTATCAACAAGTGCTATTTTAGATCAGACCGTTTCACTCTCATAATAATATTTCTAGTAATATACTTATTCGGGACGGTAATGGTTTTTGATCGAATGTATTCCAAATTATCCGTGCTTTTAAAGGTGATAATCAGTGATCAGTCGTAGTTATTCGTTCTGATACGGAAACAGTTTCGAAGATTATCCCTGATGGTCGGATGCATTAACTAGTTCCTCGTTATATGTGATAGCATGATATCAGATGAGGTACTCAATCTACTGAATAAATCACTAATGAAGTAAGAGTGTTTATTTTGAAACAAGTAATTCATGTTTTAAAACTGAATAGTGAAGTGTCCAATTAACAGGTCGTTTTTATTCATGACTGCGAAATTGCTCCAGTTAATTTTCATTAGGTATTTATTGAGTTCTGCGTAATATTCCTAGAGCCGAGGTTGATGGAACCGAGGTTGATGGTCTCTGTGAGTCAACACCTACCTAAAGGTTCTTCTGTCTTAAAACAAGATTTGATGACGTCGAGTCGTTTAACGCATGGCCCCACACCTCGTCCTAGTGACACTGTTGCCATGAGGATTTTGCAATGCTCCTCAGATAAACTGTAGCGACAAACTGGAATATCGTCATCTGTAACATGTGTGGTAATAACCTCTGCTGCTGACATAGAACCTAACCATTCTCTGACATACCTACAATAGATTTGTTTATTATTAGCATATTTTTATGACAGGAATATTCCCTTAAATGGGAAAAGATCGCAATATTTTAATTTATCATTATCTGAATTAAACCAACCAGGCAAATAAATACATAGGTCCAAAGTAAATATATGCCTTTTAATATGGACACAAATTATTTGCCATCATTAATCACATAGGACATTCACAAAATATGGACTAATTTGTGTAGTATTTCTGTTTCATTAGTATGCGTTATGTGGTACATTACAATAGTTAACAATGCATGCAGTTCTTTGAAGGATATTTTAAAAGTCTTTCAAAAGGAACCACCGATGTTTATCTTCTGAAGTCAGGTGAAGTCGTCTGCTACTGAAATGCGTCATTTCGAATTGTTTAGGGACACACAGACACAGACACATTATCATCAATACAAACATATCGAGGGCTTGGCGTGAAACGGTTGTAACTAAAAACCTATTTTGAAAACCCTGGTTTAGGGGCAATTTTGAACCCTTTGTAAACAATGCAAATTTAGGTGCCATTGCTCAGAACGAGCAATGGCACCTAAATTTCCATTGTTTACCAAGTAAAATGATTTAACGCTTATAAAGACTTAATGGCGAGGTGATTAACCTTGGTAAAAAAAATACCAATTTAAGTTACAACCGTTTCACGCCAAGCCCTCGATATGATTTGAGCACTCAAGAGAATCGATATTTTCCCTAAAACGCAAACATACCTTTAACCCTTTCCCAAATGCAACAAATCGGCAGCAGACGACTTTGAAAACATTTAGGCAAAAACATGGAAAAGTTCTATAAATACTGGTATCATTACTGAAAAAAAGTTAAAAACATTGTGGCAAAAGCGCAAATTACTCGTTTTTTGTGTGCAATTTCTCCTTTTGTTACATTGTTTTCAAAATATGTCTGCTGCAGAGAGTTCAGAAAGCGTCTATATGAGGGAAAGGGTTAACGCCATTTTCAACAAGGGTTACACAGCTTACCATACGACTCGATTTCGGAACCAATCACGTTTGCCGCCAGCTAGCTGGATAAACTCACAAACCTCGCTAGTTTATTGTTAGAACGGCGCAGTAATAGCTTCCCCCATTGATGTTCAGGGTTGTGAGGAACGCTTTACTACTGACTCGCTGGTGTTATAATATATGTACCAGTAGTACGGGTAACTTACCCAGTACATGTCTTGATATACTTGACAATTGTAAAAAGCGGCGTAAAACACCAAAACAAGCAAAAATCAGATTTCTCAATGTGAACCGTCACTTTTTCTTTCATCTTCATGTACTGACCTTTGTTTCAATTATATTTAACCATTTCAAAGATTTAATATGACACGCATATCACTTTTCACCCATTTTGATGCGTACGTAGTGGACGACTTTTTAAGAAAATGTGTTGTAAAAGGAGAAACTACTCATAATATTTAAACTCAAGATATTAACTTGTAGAGATTTTCCATTATTTTATTATTATGTTTTCAAAATTGTCTGGGTGTGGGAAAGAAGTATAATAATTTAACAATTACCTTTCTTTTAAGTTAGCAAGATCAGCAATCTCTGTAGAATTTAACGGCTTCCCCGCGTTTTTAAGAACCTCAAAAAGTCCTAGGTCATAACCGAGAACTATAGACATCAGAGTGTATCCGTACTTATTAAAATCACTCATATATTCCACAAATATCTTTTTACCTTGTAAACCTATTTGGGCAGTCATAATTGAAACAGATTCCACTCATATAGTAATGAACTTTGAAATGAATATCAACCGGTTCAGTTATATGGTAAACATACGATAAACATCCCTCCCTGTGGGAGGACTTCGCACTCATTCAACAGCAATCATCATGTAAAGGGGCGATGCTAGTACACCTTGATAAGAATACCGGATTCCCGTCATCTGTCGGTGCAGCGTGAGAATCGTCAGACCGCGCAATTTTTGTATAAATCATCTCCTTATATGATTTAAATTGTGTTGTAAATGTATTAATTGTTTTTTCGCTCAACTGAGCACGAAATGCTCAAGGTACACTATTGTGATCACATTGTGTCCGCCCGTTGAATCTACAGTCTACATGTTGTATCCGATCCTCATGAAAGTTTATCAGAACATTCATATCCGTCGAAACTGGGTCATATGATGTCAACAACTTGGTCACTTGGCCAAATTGAAGGAAATTTGGAGGCAGCTTAACTTAAGCATGTTGACACTTTGTCAGAGTAATAGTCTTAACGATAATTAAGCTTAGTTCGAATACAGGTCACATTAGAAATATCAGTGTATAACTCAGGTGAGCGATCTAGTGTCATCATGGCCCTCTTGTTAGATCACCTGAGCTGAATGATCAAGGTGATCTATTCTGATCACTCTCTGTACGTCGTCGTTAACGTTTAGCTTTAAACCAAACCTCCTCCTAAACCACTGGACCAATTTTAACCAAACTTCACTGCAATGATCCTTTAGTGGTCTTCTTTCAAACGTGTTCAACGATTTTAATTCAATGAAGGACTTTGGTTGTTGCGGAATCAGAAAGAGAGAAAATCTGCCAATTTTTAAAAGTCTTCTCCTCTGAATTTGCTTGATGGATTCCAAAATAATTTGATATAAATGTTCATTGGGTGACCCTTTTCAAACGTTGTTAAAGCCATTGATTGTTTGAAAAACACTGTTCCAGGCGGCATCAGAAAAAGGGCAAAATGACCCCCCCAAAAAATCATTATTAAGAAAGTGCTGGTCTGATTTCAAAATAAATGTGTAGAAATGTTCCTTAAGTAATCCTCTACGTATTTGTTTCAATCAATAATAGCATTAGAAAAAGAGAAACATTAACTATAACCTTCCAATTGGGGAGCCTTTTTCAAAATTGTATTAGCTTCGAGGACTGAGATGATAGGATACATAGTTATTATTTTATATATGCATTATATATAGTGAATGATTATGGTACACTACATCAATATGTTACTATTGATGTTATGTGCTTTGTTCGGAGTACCATGGGGACAAGGTCTTCTAAAGTGAGTATTCACACATGAAAGTTAGATATGTACGAAAGCCTATTAGGACCATCTGAGAAAAAAAAATATTGTAAAGTCGTAATAACGCGAAAAAAGGCGTTATAATGCGAAAAAAGGCGAAGTAACGCGAAACAAGGCATAATAACGCAAAGTAAAGGCGTAATAATGCGAAGTAAGGTGTAATAACGCGAATAAAGGCATTATAACGCGAAAATAAATGCGTAATAACGCGAAAATAAAGGCGTATTAACGCTAATAGAAAACGTTATAACGCAAAATAAAGGCGTTATAACGCGAAATAAAGGCGTTATAACGCTAAACAAAGGCGTTATAACGCAAAAGAAAGGCGTAGTAACGCGAAAATAAAGCCGTAATAACGCGAGAAACGGGCGTAATAACGCGGAAAAAGGCGTAATAATGCGGGAAAAATGCGTAATACCGCGAAATAAAGTCGTAATAATGCCTTTTTAGCTATATATATAGATCGATTACTGCTTTGAAGACTCTTTATCAACCATGGATCTACGACCAAGATCAACAAATTCGTTATGTTTTTTCATTGGGTGAGCTACGATTTACGACCAGATCAACCAACTCGCTATGTCTTTTGAGTGGTTCAAATACGATCTACGACCCAGATCAACCAATACGTCATGTTTTTCTCAGTGGCTGAGCTACGATTGACGACCCAGATCGACTAACTCGCTATGTTTTTATATTGGCTCACCTACGATCTACGACCCAGAGCAACCAATTCGAATTTTATTTCAGTGGCTGAGCTACTATCTAAGACCCAGATCAAACAATTTTCTATTTTTTCAGTGGCTGAGCTACGATCTACGAAACAGATTAACCAATTTTCTATGATTTGTCAGTGGTTGAGCTACGATCTACGACCAAGATCAACCAATTAGCTATGTGTTTTGAGTGGTTGAACTACGATATATGACCCGTATCAACCAATTCGCTATGATTTTTCACTAACTTAGCTACGATCTACGACCCAGATCAACCAACTAAGTATGTTTTTTCATTGGCTGAGCTAAGATCTACGAGCCAGATCAGCCAATCCGCTATGTGATTTGAGTGGCTGACCTACGACCCAGACCAACCAATTCGCTATGTGTTTTGAGTGGTTGAGCTACGATTTACGACCCAGATCAGCCAATACGCCATGTGTTTTCATTGGCTGAGCTACGATATACGACCCAGATCAACCAATGCGCAATGTTTTTTTCATTAGCTGAGCTACGATTTACGACACAGAACAACCAATTCGCTATGGGTTTTCAGTGGCTGAGCTACGATCTACGATCCAGATAACCAATTCGCTATGTTTTTACAATGACTGAGCTACGATCTACGACCGAAATCAACCAATTCGCAATGTTTTTTCAGCGGCTTAGCTAAGATCTACGACCCAAATCAACCATTTTTCTATGTTTTGTCAGTGGCTGAGCTACAATATGCGACCCGGATCAACCAATACGTCATGTTTTTAGAGTGGTTGAACAACGATTTACGACCCGGATCAACCAATACGTCATGTTTTTAGAGTGGTTGAACAACGATCTACGACCCGGATCAACCAATACGTCATGTTTTTTCAGTGGCTGATCAGCGATCTATGACCCAGATCAACAAATTCGCTATGTTTGTTCAGTGTCTGAGCTACGATCTACGACCCAGATCAACCAATTTGCAATGTCTTTTCAGTGGTTGAGCTACGATCTCCGACCAAGATCAACCAATATGCCATGTTTTGTCAGTGGCTGAGCTACGATCTGCGACCCAGATCATTCAGTTCGCAAAGTTGTTCAGTGCTGAGCTACGATCAACGACCCAGATTAACCATTTGTGTATGTTTTGTCAGTGGCTGAGCTGCGATCTTCGACCCAGATCAACCAATTAGCTTTGTGTTTTGAGTGATTGCGTTACGCTCTTCGACCCAGATCAACCAATTCGCAATGATTTTTCAGCGGCTGAGCTACGATTTATGACCCAGATTAACCAATGTTCCATGTTTTGTCAGTGGCTAAGCTAGGATCTACGACCCAGGTCCACCAATTTGCTATGTCGTTTGAGTGGCTAACCTACGATCTACGAGCCAGATCAACCAATTTGCTATGTGTTTTGAATGGTTGAGCTACGATCTACGATCCAGATTAACCATTTGGCAATAATCTCCGACCCAGCTCAACCAATTAGCTATGTGTTTTCAGTGGTTGAGCTACCATCACCCAATTATCTATGTTTTGTCAGTGGCTGAGTTACGATCTACGACACAGATCAACCAATACCCCATGTTTTAATTTTGGCTGAGCTATTGGTTGATTATGGTCCTAGATCGTAGCTCAGCCACTCAAAACACAAAAAGCTAATTGGTTGATCTTGGTCGTAGATCGTAGCTCAACCACTCAAAACACATAGCTAATTGGTTGAGCTGGGTCGTTAATCCTAGCTCTGCCACTGACAAAACATAGACAAGTGGTTCATTTGGGTCGTAGATCATAGCTCAACCAATGAAAAAGCATTGCGAAGTGGTTGATATGTGTCGTAGATCGTAGCTCAGCCACTGACAAAACATGGAACAGTGGATGATCTGGGTCGTAGATCATAGCTCAGCCATTTCAAAAAACATGGCGTATTAGTTGTTCTGGGTCGTAGATCGTAGCTCTACCACTCAAAACACATAGGTAATTGGTTGATCTGGGTCTCAGTTCGTAGCTTAGCCACTGACAAAACAGGGAATATTGGTTGATCCGGGTCGTAGATTGTAGCTCAGCCACTGAAAAGACATAGCGAATTGGTTAATCTGGGTCATAGATCGTTGCTCAGCTTCTAAAAAACATTGCGATTTGGTTGATCTGGGTCGTAGATCGTTGTTCAACCACTCAAAACACAAAGCTAATTGATTGATCTGGATCGTAGATCGTAGCTCAACCACGCAAAACACATAGCTAATTCGTTGATCGCGGTCGTAGATCGTAGCTTAGTCACTGACGAAACTTACAAAAGTGGCTGATCTGGGTCGTAGATCGTAGCTCAACCAATGAATAAAATTCGAATTGGTTGATCTGGGTCGTAGATCATAGGTGAGCCAATATAAAAACACAGCGAGTTGGTCGATCTGGGTCGTCGATCGTAGCTCAGCCACTGCGAAAAACATGGCGTATTGGTTGATCTGGATCGTAGATCGTAGCTGAACCACTCAAAAGACATAGCTAGTTGGTTGATCTGGGTCGTAAATCGTAGCTCAGCCAATGAAAAAACATATAGAATTGGTTGATCTTGGTCGTAGATCCATGGTTGCAAAAGAGTCTTTAAAGCAGTAATGGATTTATATATATAGCTAAAAAGGCGTTATTACGCCCTTTTTTCGCGTTATTACGCCCTTTTTTCGCGTTATTACGACTTTATTTTCACGTTACTACGCCTTTCTTTCGCATTATAACGCCTTTTATTAGCATTAATACGCATTTGTTTAGCGTTATTACGCCTTTATTTCGTGTTATTACGCGTTTATTTTCGCGTTATTACGCCTTTATTTCGCGTTATTACGCCTTTATTTTCGCGTTATTACGCCTTTATTTTCGCGTTATAATGCCTTTATTCGCGTTACTACGCCTTACTTCGCATTATTACGCCTTTACTTTGCCTTATTATGCCTTGTTTCGCTTTACTTCGCCTTGTTTTGCGTTACTTCGCCTTTTTTCGCATTATAACGCCTTTTTTCGCGTTATTACGACTTTACAATATTTATTTTATCTCAGATGATCCTAATAGGCTTTCATAGATATGCCAATTTTATCAGATTGAAATATTTTATTTCTTCAGTCAAAATATAACTTTGTTATATTGTTTTGTTTGGTACACAGCATGTTTGTATTAACAGAAATTATGTTCTTTATAATCATTTATTGTTTTACATGGTATGTAGTTTGCTCAGAGTTTCATGGAGATAAAGGGCTCCCGAATTATCTTCGGTAGTCACATCTGTAAATGTAAATACATTGTTTGGTTTTTTTGTTTCCCAAAACATTACCCTGGGAGATCTTTTATTGAAATAGTTCAAGTTATCAGAAAATTACACATGAAGCTATTCACAACATAAGACTGTTAGACACATTCTGTCTTCAGTTTTAGTACCAAGAGGTACATATCAGTCATATTTCAATATTTGATAAACAACAATAATCAATATGAGGCATTGCAATAGAGTTTTCGCACATGTATATTGAGGAAGCGTTTAATTCGAAGCAGAAGGTAAAGTTGAGATTGCTGAAAGCGGACATTATTCCCTTCGGTATTAATAAAGAACATCTATTTAATCTGCACTAGATTCACCCTTTCCCTCATCCCCGCTAACCAAGACGACATTGACTACATTAATGCAATAGTGTGAAAAGTCCCTTTACTAATTAGTGACAAAAGTCGAAAATGTATTTTGTGAGTAAAGGAGATATTGCTAGTTTTTATCAATAAATGCAAAGATGACAGACAGATAGAAAGGGCAGACGACGGACAGTTGACCCATAAGTGCCTTCCAGCTTTACAGGCAGACGACACCGAAAGTAATTATTATTGCAAACAGCACACTGGTTTCGACACGTAAAACAAGTAATATCTATACAATGGATTAATATAACAGTTTTACATCTACATTTGTAGTCAATAGTTGCACTTATTAAAGGTACTACCCAGCTACAAATGGCGTATGAGTCATTATATAGTAATCAATATAAGTTCTAAAAAGAAGGGTTATTAGTCGCCGTTTGAAGCCTGCGACTATATCTTGATTCGGTTTCTTTTCAGATTTCACTTTGATGGACAAGTTGTTTATTGGACAAACTAAATGTAAATGCATCGAAAATATTACGGTTGCAATTGTTTAAAAACACTAATTTATGATACATTTGAAAAGAAGTTTATGTTTCCAATGTTGTTAGTCTATTTTGATTAACCTCGTATTTTACTTTTAGCTCGACTATTCGAGGAATAATGAGGCTATTGCACTCGCCCCGGAGGCAACTTCAGTGTTTGCATCTGCGTTGGTTAAACCATTTTAAAATACTAATTTCTTCTATACCATCAAACATATTTACTTCAAACTTGGCATATTTGTTTTAATGACAATATAGCCAACTGCAGCAAGGCGGATAACCCTGTCAACCATATTTGTATAGTTATGCCAATTTTTGTACTTAGATTTTGTCACAAAAACATAACCTAAGTTATTTCTTTGCGCCATTTCTCAATGTTTCTTCATAAAACTTTTAAATTATTTTGTTTATGACAACAGAGTTGTGATGCAATCAAAATCTTTGCGTCAAGTTCACATTTCACACAAAGTTATGCCCCTTGTTGTACTTAGTTTTTGTCATAATAACGTAGAGTCAGCACTACGTCTGACATTTCTTAATATTTCTTCATCAAACTTTCAATTTATATTGCCGGTGACAACACGGTTATCATATTACCCCCTCTACCTGTACCCAATCCCTCATCTCGGAAAAAACCTTATTTTCTCAGCACAACTATTCAAAGAATAAAGACTAAGACTATTGCACTAGCCCCCGGCTTCCACATCCATGTTGGTTAAAATATTTTATAACGTCCAAAATCTTCTTCATTACTTAATATATTCCATTGAATTGCACTGTTACAATTATAATTGTTCATGATCAAATAAACAAGGTCATATAATGAAGTCCCGTAAGTCGGACTTGTATTTCTTTGAAATTAGACTTGTATTTCTTTGAAGTAAGACTTATATTTCTTTGAAATAAGACTTATATTTCTTTGAAGTAAGACTTGTATTTCTTTGAAGTAAGACTTATATTTCTTTGAAATAAGACTTGTATCTCTTTGAAGTAAGATTTGTATTTCTTTAAAGTAAGACTTGTATTTCTTTGATGGGTTAATAATGTAACCTTGCATTATGCCATTGTTACTTTTGTTATCGATCCTTAACACACCAAGTCGAAATTAAAGGCAATAACAAACTGGATCTGTATCATAAGAGTATGCTTTGTAAAATAATGAATCCCAATTTTTCGTGACCGATTAAACAAACATTACGAATTGAAAGGTCTTGCAAATGTAAATTCCTCAAAGTTGTAAATCAATGACCAAGTTTTATCTTTAACTGAAAGCGTTTAACTTTCGAAGGTTTACATCATAGAAAACATCATGTGTTATAACTATGAAACTTTTAAGTTTTCAGATTGTTGTTTACGTGTGTATTTGAAAACGAATACGCATATTGGTTTGAAGTTCAGTGTCACTAGAGCGTAAACGTAAGATACTTCATCTTATATTTTCTTCAACCGTGACTTCAATATACGTGTTTGATCCATTTACTTCCAAATATATATATTTACAGCTCAACGCACATATATAATGTTAACGACATGTATATACATGTATATACTGCAGAGTGAAGTAAAGCGAACAATAAGACCATATAATTGATTGTTTGGTGTCTCTAAAATCCTAAAATCAGTCCCTTATGAAAGCACTACGTGGATATTTAGACTAATGATTGTTACGAATGTGTGTGCTAAAAAATAAATTGGTATTGTCTTTTCCGGCGACATTTATGCCTTGCATCAACTTTCACTTGTTAATTGATAATATGATACATATAAATATAAATATACATTTCACTTGATTACGCGGAATGAAGTATTGTAAATCTTTTTAAATAACGATTGTGTTTGTATATAGCAGATTTCTTTATGAGTCTTTTATCAGAAAGCATTATTTGAGTCGTTGGAAAAAATTCCAATGTCAAGCAAAGTTCAGAGTGTGTCGGCTAAAACTACTATGACTTATTTTGACTGAATAAAGAAAGCGGATGGATTTTGCGTTATTCGGTCGAACCAGTGTGAAACAGATGGCAACCAATCAAAGACTATAATTTTTCAGATGAAGACACGAGTTGATTAACGTTTTAAATCGACTTTTCGAAACTCATGCTAGGAATGTGATAGGGACGAAAAGCCCCTATCCCAATCAAAGCGCCGAAGGCACTGAGGTGGTGATCGTGTATAAAATCCCGCAAATTGACAAGCAGTATCTCGATGTATGCCTATTGGGATTTTCAATATTAATGCAATCTGGTGCGGGTAAGTTTGAGAAAAGTTGCATCTTTTGACAGTAGAATAATGTAAGTTTGCCAGAATGTTTATCTTGGTGACATTTAAGGCCATACCAAATTTAAGAAAAATCTAGTTTGCACTCGATAGACCTCCGTTTTAGCTCAAGAACGATGAAACTTTATAAGAATGTTTGCCTTGGATATATGTAAGCTAAATTTATTGGGTTATCATGTGTTCATCACAAGGTCGCTAGATTATATTAAAATAAAATATTTTGTATTCTTTAGAGATTACTTTTTCGAATTAAGCATGTTGAAACCCTATGTCAGAATATTTGTCTTGATGACATCTGGGCTGTATTCAAAATAGGTTATGTCGCTTCCAAAACAAGAATCCGTCGTTGCCGAGTGGTTTTTTATCAGGGATTTCAAACTGAGAGTCTTGGGTTTGATCCTAAGTCCCACCCGGCATGATTGGATGCTCTTGGACAATTCACATTTCAACACCTAGAGTGTTTACCCAAGGGGCATGAATAAGTGAACTGTCAACATAATATGTTGAAAATGGTGTAAAACAGCGAAACAAAACATCCAAGACTAAGTCACTCTACAAAATTGAAGAACAATCTTGTTGACTCTCAAGGAGCTGCAAGTGGAAGGTATTGATGCAGTTATAAATGTGAGCGTTACAGGTCCAACTTGGCAGAATCTGCAGCAGACTATTAAAACTCGTGCAGGCCAAAACGAGGAAACTTAAAAAAAAAATGAAGGTAAATATGTGACAAATAGTTGAAAATATTGTGACAAAAGAAGAAATCGCTCAGTATTGCTCCTTTTTTTACAACGTTATAAATTGCCGTCTGATGCAGAGGCGTCAGAAAGCGTAAGAGGTAAAAGGTTCAAGGTTTTCACCAGTTGCTCAGACTTTTCTTTTCATTGGATTATAATCAATTATTTACAGTTTAATGGCGTTTTCAACGGTATTTCACTTTGATTACGTCTAGACAAACACGCGGAGCAAATATGTGAATTATAATATTATCATTTAAAAAAGTTACAACATATTGTGGCAAAAGGAGAAATTGCTCGTGATGAGCAATTTCTCCTTTTTCCACAATGTTTTCAAAGGGCATCTGCTGCAGGGTGTCTCAGAATTGGAGAAAAAGCGTTAACTCTGTTGAGATTATGCGTGTGCATAAGTAACGTGAGTCTTCAATGTACAGACATGTAAATGCAACAAGGCACGCCTTTCACCTTAACATCCGTGCAAGAAATCCGCCGAGTTGTTAGCAATTGCAACTGGGTGTCCCATGTTCAATCCCCGCTCGCGGCGATCATGGTGCAGTGCCCTTGGGCCAGCCACATTTCCTAGCCTAATACTGATTTGTTTACCCAGGGATCACATACACTTGTTCTGTCGCCGTGGTAAAATTGGAATAATAGTGAAAAAGGCGTAAACCCCATATAAATTAAATCCAATTAGACCAGGGCCCGTATTCACCAACCGATCTAAATTCGATTTTCGGACTAAATCTAAATTATCTGACTAAATTACGTCAATTTAGATTTAGTCCGTATTCACCAACGCGTCTAAATTGTAAATCGGACTAAATCTTTAGATTTTCGGACTAAATATTTAGTCCGCTTCGGTGCATGCTAAATTAGCTGACTAAATTGGAAACAAAATGGCGACTGTTTTGTGCCCATCGCTAGAAAATTTCAAATTGACTTTTAATAGGTGTAAAACCAAAATGTGGGGTCGAAAAGGGTTTGTATGCGAGTCATTTTTAGTTGTCTCCCTTTCTAGCGGAAAAAAGGGCACACTTCCGGCCTGTGTCAAAAATGGAATTTTGAGCTAGCGGACCCAGGCTTACGCTGGATTGTTGATGTTTTCTGGGGATAAAACGACACTAAGGTGTATTATACTGCCACATAAAGCTTTAAAGTTGGATACCAGTGAAGGATATTTATAATCAAAGATGTGGAATTACAAACGAACAGTCTCGAGTCGACGAAAATGATGTGAACTCATGTCGTGATTAGCATTCAGAAATTCAGGAAACGTATTTCAATGATCATGTAATCCGAAAGACCGATAAGACAGACAATGTGGGCATGTCTATAATGTTCGTACAGTCAACATCAATCCTAAAGCGGCCAATCTTACACTGGTAAGTTTTTCAATGAAACAATCGATGTACAAAATCAATGGGTGGGGTGATTTCATAATCTGTTGCTCTTGATTTGTGTTACGGGTTGATTCTCTTAACCCAAACTGCCAATCGTTTCACCTGAATTTTATTTGCATGACTTGAAGAGGACATCATTTAAAATGGGACTGTGTTCATATCTGACAGTCGAGTGTTTTTGTTTTGTGTTTGATTATTGCTGCAGTAGGATCAATGACTGATGAGTGTTATTTAGTAATCTGTGGTAGGATATGTAATGTCTGTTGTTCGGATATTTTCTATCTTTATCTGAATAGTAATACCCATAGCCTGAGCATGGGTGCTGCATATTCACAGATTTATTTGTGATTTATTCCCAATATCCTAGTAGTAATGCACTCAAATGCTGCCTGTTACTAAACTGTTATAAAACAAGTAGAGCTACATTTCCATTTTTGTGGAAGGATGCATCTGTCATTAAGAACTAAAACATGCTTGACACAGCTCAATATTTTCAAAATAATGACTATAAACTGGTTAGTTCACAATTCATTTCACACCATACATCTATAGCTAACACTTTTCCACATACAGATGCTTTCTTATGACTCTGTAGCAGATTTGTCTGTCATGAGCAATTTCTCTTGCTACAGTACTTTCAACTCAATTTATTAAGTGAACTTACATTTACCAGAGACATATAAACACATATATGTCTCTGCATTTACAAATGTAAAGAATATGTAATTCAAAATTCCATATGGAAAATGACTGCATTTAAAAATTCCATATGGAAAATGACTGCATTTAACTCTTTCCCACCTATAGATGCATAATGTGGGAAAGGATTAAACAGATCTATGTTTCTTTTCTTTAACTGTCAATCATTGTATTATAATATTTAAACATGAGCATTTTATGGCAATTGTATTTTTCTTTAATTTCAGTTGGGAATGGTGACAGAAATTATACAGAATTCATGAACTGAAGGAGATGAGATGACAGCCAGCCCCAAATAGGCCTTACAATATCATTAACTATTGCCATAGTCACAGTGTATCATTTGAGTGATGTTTCTGTTAAATACTTTCTAACACTTACTATGCTATTTTAACCCTTTCCCATAATATATATACAGACACTTTCTGAGGCCTCTGCATCATATGACTTTTGAAAACATAAGACACAGTTTCTTCTTTTTATAAAATGTTTTCATATATGAGAATTATGATATTAATTCTTACATAAATAGACATTTTCAAAACGTTTGCCTAGATTTTTTCAAAATAACATGCTGCAGATATGTTGTATGTGGGAAAGGGCTTAAGGGCTGTAGATCTATAATGTGAAAAACAAAGGCATACAATATCTTGAGAATTGAAATCAAAAAGAAATTAATGCAGAATTGAAAATGTGATGGGATGTAGAGGATTTGCTTGGTTAACAGAATTTCTACTTTTTGAAATTTTAGTAATGTTTTTCAAAATATGTTACAACAGAGGCATCACTCTGAGTTGAGAAGAAAAATCAGGTTATGGCGAAAAGAAAACTTCTTTTAGGTTAACCATTTCCCGATTACAGACACATTTATTTTAAATATTGAGACAAAAGGAGACATTTCTCACAATGAGCAATGTCTGCTTTTGCCACAATGTTTTCAACTTTTTTCCATGATCATACTTTCATTTAAGGAGATTTTCATTAAACATGTATTTGCCTTAGATGATTTTAAAGTTGTTAAATGCAGATTTGTGTTGTATGTTGGAAAAAGTTTACCTTTCTAACTATAAAATCAGGGACTTTAATTAACATTTTTAATAGGGTACTTTTATATTAATTTCAAAAATTAAAGTCAATATTTTGTTAACCATTTCCTTGAAACATATGAATTTTAACACCTGCAGCAGACGACTTTTGAAACCATTGTGACAAAAGGAGAAATTGCTCATGAGAAATTTTTCCTTTTGCTACAATGCTTTCTACTTTATGTTCATGAATTATAACTTTATTTAGCGAGATCTTCTATTTTACCTAGATGTTGTCAAGGTCATGTGCTGCAGCTTTGTTGTATGTGGGAAAGGCTTGACATAGGAATTAGTTTCATCTTTTTTGAAATGTTCAACCAGTGCATGAACATTTACTTGAATTTACTTCTCGAACTGTAAAATCATGACCTTTAGATTTAAGAATTGGATTATATTCATATTACAACAATTAAGTCAATTTTTTGTTAAGCAAAGATATGAAAAAATATCTGTAAGTGTATAGAATTGAAAACAGTGTGGGCTTGTGACAAAAGGAGAAAGTGCTTATGATGAGCATTTACTCCTTTTATCAAATTGAATACAAAATTTACTGCTGCAGAGGCCTAAAAAAAGCTGGTTTCTTTATTGAACAATAAATTTGTTGATGTAAAGTCTTAAATTGGTTCCATAAAAGAATAAGAGTACTTTTAAATTCAAACATTTAAAGTCAATTATTTGTGAAGCAAAGATATCATGTATTATTTTAAAATTCTGTTAAAGAACAGAATAAATAGTACATAGACACTATTTTGCTAATCCTTTCCCATATACAACAAATCTTCAACAAATTACTTTCTGTTTCAATGCATTTGCCAGTATTCAAAAATACGAAAACTCTTTAGTTGAAAGAACAATAATAGTTATAATTGAATAAAGTTGGGAAAAAATCTGCTTTTGCCACACTGTTTTCAAAAATTATTTGCTGCAGATGTGCCAGAAAGTGTCACCAAGAACAAGTTTCAATTTTAATTGAAAAACTGTTCAACCAGTGCTTGAAAAATATATTTTGACGTTAAATATAAATATTGGTTCATCGACCTGTTAAATTAATTAAATGAATTGTTATTTAGATGTCTTATTACCACAACATAAATCTTAAACCTTTTCCACCTGGCATTCGGTTGCATCTACAACTGACGACTGTTGAAAACATTGTGGCAAAGGGAGCAATTGTTCAACATGAGCCATTTTTCATTTTGCTGCAGAGTTTTCAACACAATTCAATAATACAATGTAATACTATATAAATATTGCATGGCTTCCAGTGTGACAGTACATATTGTCAACATGAGGAAAATACTGTTACCCGAGGCGAAGCCGAGGTTAACAGTATTTTACCGAATGTTGACAATATGTACTGTCACACTGGAAGCCATACAATATTTATTTTATTATACCGAACAAAATTACACGTTTTTTAATTTATTCTGTACCTTTGTAGGGGAGGTGAACATGGGTAGATCTACAACAATGTAACACACACATATGAATATACCGGTTAACAGTATACTGTTACATGGCACGCGCATCTAAAAGGTGACGTTATTGTTTGAAATGACGTCATGCACGTGCATAACCAACATTTTCACGCGCCTGCCATGTAACAGTATACTGTTAACCGGTCAAAAACGTACTGTTAGCATGAAACAGTAAGAAATTGCCCATGATGAGTATATGAGAATTTAACATTACAAAGTCATGTGAGGTATAATAATATCATTTAAAGAGCTTTTCCATGTTTTTGCATAGACAATTTCAAAGTTGTCTGTGGCAGAATTGTTGTATTTTGGAAAGGGTTATTTTGTAACCTTTGGTATGATTAAGAGTTACTGACTGTTAATAACAATATGTCTGAACGTATATTTTATTTTAAAGCCTTTTTTTAAAGCCGACTGCTTGAAGAAAAAAAGGAAAACTATGAAATATCTAGAAAACTGCATCAATAAATTTGACAGTGTTGTCAAAAGTCGACTTTATCAGATAAAGGCCTGACATATTGATTTTTTCATGCATTTCAAAAGTAATTTTAAGAAAGAATAAAAATTCTTTCTGACAGTACTCATTTTTAGCTCGACTATTCGAAGAATATGAGAACTATTACAGTCACTTGTGCGTCTGTGTTGCAACTTTGGTTAAAGTTTTGCATGCAAGGCTTTTTCGCAAAAACCACATATGCTATTGCTTTGAAACTTCACACACTTATTGGACATCATCAAATGACCTTGCAGGACAAGTCCCAAAACTATATATATCAGATTTTGACACAATTATGCCTTGCGGACAGCTCTTGTATAATATTATAATTGATGAAAAGTTTCCTCACATGCTATGTTGTATAATTGAATGAATTAAATATATGTGATATTTTGATATTTGTTCACAAAACAATATTCAATAATATGTTATATTTTATTAAGTAGACACAATTGTTTAACTGTCAAAATTATAGTTTGATGCATATAAAGAATTGATATAGAATGAAAAGAATGCTGTTTGACTTCATCATTAACCCTTGGTCCCTTTCCCTAAATTTAAAGATGTCACATAGATATTTAGCACTTTTCTACTAATGACAAGTATTTGTAATTATGTGAAATATATATGTCAATACTTAGTAAAAATCTATTTAAAAAATGGAAAATCTCTATAAATTGAAGTACATATTTGAATAACAGTTAAACACAAATTGTAGTGTAGAAGAAATTGCTCATGATGAAAATTCTGTATTTTTTTTTTTTAAATTCGTCTGCTCTAATCACATCAAAATATGTCTGCAAATGGGAAAGGCTTGATATTATTTGTAGCCAACAAGTCCATTGATTATGTTCTTCAGAGCAATGTAGTCACTAATAGCTGCCAATATATTAGATTCTTGGAAAAGCACCCTTTAGTTATTGCGAGCTGTTCTTTAATATCTACGTCCCTGCATAAATGTAAACACGTTTGAACAGTGTTAACAATTTGGGGTTTTGACACATTTCGTACAAGTCATTCCAGTTTAAAAAGGAATCAACCAGTTAATACAAGAGTTGAATTGTTGTCCAAATTTCCAGTTCGATCACAGTTTGTTTGTAAGTTCCCATCGCATCCGTGATAAAAACATGTCGGCAAGGCAATACACCGAAATCGTGTTTACCGCGATATTCATGAAAGTGACACTTTAAAGCGAAAAAGAACGAATCAAGTAGACGGCGAAATTTACCTTGAAACAGACATTTATAGAGTTTAATTCTTTTCACGTCTGTATTTTTGGATGACAATTGTCCTCAAAGTAAACTTTGAATCAAGTATGTGTAATCATAGACGACACTTTTAGCGATATTTACGAAAAACAAACGGATGAATGAAAATGACAGATGATCGAAAACGACAAAAACGAACTACAATAATAGCGACAGACGAAGTTTTCGTCACGCAACATAGTGGAAAAGGCAGATATTATACTGAACAGGAATTGCCGATCATTGGAACATAGCAAATGCATAGTTATGTGGTTTGAGAAAATTGAGATGCCAGCTTTGTGAAATAACGATAAAAAAATGAAAATCTATAAATAGACTATAAATGAATGGTACTGTCTTTTATTTCAGCTCTTAGATTAATTTGGGAACCAGAGTCAGTGCGCGGCCGCTTACGACATTTACAAACTGGACTAAATTGAGATCGGTTTAAAACGCGTTGGTGAATACGGACTAAATCTAAATCTCCGGGAATCCAAAAAGTGAACTAAATATTTAGATTTAGATTTAGTCAAAAGTCTAAATTAAAAAGTTTGGTGAATACGGGCCCTGTTCTTGGATAGATTATATCACTATATACAGTCGGTGTCTTGAATAATGTTAAGCTATAAATAGCAATGCTGACAACAGTACAAAAGGTATAATATATATGAACATTTATGATTGCCGGGCTGAGCACTTTTACATGGTATATACTTTTCACATGCAGACGTATTTTCACGCCACTGCAGCAGATGTCTTTTGTCACAATGTTTTCAACGTTTCTGTTCTTTCAGTTATAAAGACTGTTTTGCCTAGATGGTTTTAAAGTATTTTGCTGCGGTATTGTTGTATGTGGGAAAAGGAGGGTTAATGTATCTTAGACACGTAAAGGGTGAAACTGACTTTTGTTGCGATTGCGAGAGAAGAGTTTAGATTCAGGCGAGTTTGTCAACACCGCAGAGATGCACCAAAAACTTATGTCTGCGTCCACAAGTAATACAAGCAGACGCATTTTGACACAGCTTCGACAGACGACATTTGTAAATATTGTGGTAAAAGGAGATAAAATGAGTTCAAAAAGAGCATTTATGATCCGTCCGGGAATCGAACCCTGATCGCTCGCCATCAAGACGGACGCATAACCACTCCACAACTGAGATATATCCTGTATAACAACATGTTGTGGATATCACCCAGTTTCTCACACGAAAGACATATCATATGTATTCAATGGCAACGCTGATCAAATTGCAGAGTATGCATACTGCATGTTAAGTTATTGACTAGAGTTAGCATAGCGCTCGATATTGACTAAACCAAAGTAAGCATTGCTAAAATTAATTATATACTTGACCAAGCTAAAAAAAAATCGCTAAGTATAGACTTGACCAAAGTAAGCATAGCGCCCATTATAGGCTTGACAGAAGAAAGCATACAGCATGTTATAGAGTTGACCAAAGAAAGCATAACGCACGTTATAAACTTAATCAAAGTCAGATTAGCACACGCTGTTGACTTGACCAAAGAAAGCAAAGCGCTCATTATAAAATTGACAAAAGAAAGCATATTTAACGTTATAATCTAAAACTATTTCTTAGAGATCATTTTTAACGCTATATACTTGATCAAAGAGAGCATATTGCACATTATAAACTTGAACATAAAGAGCATATTTAACGGCACAGCCTTGATCAAAGAGAGCATAGTTAACGTTATAGTCTTGACAAAAGAAAGCATATTGCACATTATAGACTTGAACAAAGAAAGCATAATTAACGTTATAGACTTGATCAAAGATATCATATTGCACTTATAGACTTGAACAAAAACAGCATAGCACACATTATAGATTTGACCAAAGAGAGCATATTGCAAACACAAAAAGCATATTGCACGTTTTAGACTAGACCAAAATGGGATATTGAACGTTATATATAGACTTGACTAAAGTATACACATTGCACTTATAACCTTGACCAAAGTAAGCATATTTCACATTAATGACCTGACCAACGTAAACATAACGCAAGTTAATGACTTGACTGAAAAAAACCGCATTGCATGATATAGACTTGTTTAAAGAAAATACATTGCACGTTATATATACTGAAACAGAGTAAACAGTAAACGAAACACAAACAATCTCTTAATCCATAAGATTGTTTTAGATAAGATATTGAGTCATAAATGAATGAAGTTCAAGGTCAGAAGCAATTAACTTGTTGAGCAAAACCACTACCGGAAGCGCGTGGTGCGATAGGACGACAATTGATTAATTTTCAGCAGACGAAATGAGAAATTGCATAACATTAATTTGTTTTGAAAGTAGACGGATTTAAGATATCTCTATAGGGAAACAACTGATGCAGCCCGGCAATCTGATACGATGGATGGTAGACAGATAAACAATTTTTAATGTACTTATCCGGGCGTTTTATAGCCCATTACGCCTTCAGCTTACGCGTCTCATACAAAAACGAAACATTTTGAAAATTGAATTTAGATAATCTCCTTTTGCGTGGATAAGACAAACCTGCATCATACGATTTTGATAAAAAAAAGTCTGCCCTTTGGTACCAAGTTTTGGTATGACAGACCGACCAGTGTGATATAAAGGTAAAACTGAACGTAAACCTTTTACTTAATATGGTATTTTACTGCAAATGATCAAAGTATATGCTTTGAGTGTGCGATTGATTGATTGTTTTGTGTTAAAAGCAACTTTCAACATTGTTTCAGTTATATCACGGCGTTTCCAGGTTAAGTTACCAGTACTATTGGTACATTTATCCTGACACCAGGCTATTCCTTCTATTAACATGAATTGTTCCATAATCACCTGCTAGAGATGCATCAAAATACATCTGTATGTGGTAAAGGTTTAAAAGTAATCTGCTAAAAAAGCGTCTGAAGAAAAACATGATGAAAGTTTGATAAACTACAACCATACTTTGATATAGAGACTATGCGAAGAAATTGATCCTTATTAATCTTAAGATTAAACCCCAATGCAGATGACTAGATAAGGAGGAGTAAAATGATATCTCTTATTTCTTAAATGATATCTCTCTTAACACTCATACAAACCTATACTGTGGGTACGTAAAAGAATTGTCTCACTGAGACGATTGTTTCCATACATTTATGCCATTGGTCTGCTATTTGACTTTGTTAAAACATAAGTGTTATATGTTTGTGGTATATAGGGCAAACTTGCCCTTTTTCCTGAATAAAATCTAAGATATTGTTGAAAAAGGAGAAAAAAAAAACAATAAAAAAACCGTTATACCAACACATGTGTACAAAACAACGTCATGACGTCATATTTTTATTTTCTTTAAGAAATGTCTTTCCCTCCTTGGCACTCTTGATGTTGGGGTTAGCATTACGACTGTCCCACATGGGAGATAACCAATATAGATAAACAAGATAGGGAAGCGGTGATTGTCGAGACATCCCAGCGTTGGTTGTATCGTGCGGTATTTGGGTCTGGGGTTTCTTTTTTTAATGGCATAAGCTCTGGGTAAATATTGTATTTATACAGGATTTGAAGTGCTGAAGATATCACTCAGCCATAAAAACAAGCAAAAAAGGCAACCAATGAGTTCTGTTCTGTACTTATTAATGGATCAACTGTGCTATTCTCATGATTGTTTCCTCTTGCAAATACAAATTCGGACGTCCGAGGTATGGACGAAGATTAATTGATTGGGGTGTAACGCCGTTATCAACATTATTTTAGTCATATCACGGTGGCTAGTTGACCTTGTGGTGTGAATCCTGGCTTTCTCACACAGGTGAACAGTATTCCACACACCAGTCTGTCTGGATAACTGGCTGCTTTAATACATCGACTGTTTACCCTTCACCTCATACATACGCTTTCTGATGCCTCTGCAGCAGACGACTTTTGAAAACATTGTGGCAAAAGTAGAAATTGCTCATGATGAGAAATTTCCCCTTTTTCACAGTGTTTTCAACTCTATTTAATAATTTAACTCTCAATTATAAAAAAAAATCATTTTTTTTTGGCCCATATGTTTTCAAAGTAGTCTGCTGCACATTTGTTGTATGTGGGAAAGGGTTAACCCATTGGTGGAATACGAATGATGGTTGTCTCATATATCTTTATCAACCGTTGGAAAGAATGCTGGCTGCGCTAAGGTTCGAACTCAAACCCATGGACTGTCTTCCCGCGGCGGTATCAACTACGGTACCGGGGCTCGACCGTCTACACATCAACTGTGCTATTTTAGTGAAGATCATGCAAAACAAACTAAATTAAAACGTATGTGATGTTTACGAGGACAAAGGGCGTTAACACTCTTCTCAGACAACTTTATCTAATCAAGTTCTAACATTGTACTCTGTCGAACTATAAGGCAGGATGTATTTGTTTTAACCCTTTCCCGCATACAACAAATAGTCGCTGCAGATGACTTTGAAAACCATGAAAAAGCTCTATAAATATAAACGTGATTATAGAAAAGATTTGAAACATTATTGCTAACGGAGGACCGATTTCACCTTTTCCGATAATGTTTTTAAAAGTCATCTGCTGCACGTCGGAATGCGTCTCTTTGTGGGAAAATGATCAACGTTTTATAAATGCGCCGCGTCTAGAACTTTTGGATCAGAATGGATCTGCGCACAGTGAAGACTGCGAGCCGGTGCATCCATACGGCCTCACCAGAATATCTCTGCCCGCCTATAAGTAAGTTAGTCCTACAATGTAAATGAGCCGTCACGCGAGAAACCCAATATTGTGGATTCTGCGTAAAGTATCGACCCGGATCAGCCTAAGCATGCCGCACAGGCTTACCCGGATAGACACCTTTCGCCTCCTGTGGATTTTCTGTTTCAGGACTCATTACTCTATACCTCTATCCACCTGAGACGGAATGTGTCGGCCCGGATCAGTCTGATCTGGGTCGATGCATTACGCAGAGGCCATCATGTGAAAACATAGTGACAAAAGAAGAAATTGCACAAAACGTGCAATTTCTCCTTTTGCCACAATGTTTACCACTGTTGGTTTACTCGCGTGACGGCTCAAATACATGTGTTGACAGAACAGGAGCCAAGTAACAAGTTACGGAGTATCATTTACTCCCTTTCCTACAAACATTCATCCCAGCGTAGGGGATTTGAAACCTGGCGTCCCGGGTTTGATCCCCAGTCTCGTCACGAGTCATGGTGGAATGCCCTTGGGCAAGGCACATTTTCTGGTTTGTCTACCCAGTGATCATGAATAACTGACCTGTCGACGTGATAAAACTGAATTAATGTTGAAAACGGCGTTAAACCCCAATAAAATAAACAAACATTCATCCAATAGTTGAAATCTTTGCAGCAGCCAGATTAATTCTATATTAAAACCGTTATAAAAATATGTACGGTGTTCCAGGGAAACCAACATTAAACCTTTCCTGCATACAACACATCTGCAGCTAACGACTTAAAATATTGGAAAAAATACGAAGGCAAAACTATGAAAACTCTCTATAGATTAAGGTATGATTATTGAAAGAGTTGAAAACAATGTAGCAAAAAGAGATATTTTCCATTATGAGTAATTTCTCAGTATATCAAAATGTTTTGAAAAGTCCTTTGCTGCAGAGGTGTCAGAATGGTATGCATGTGGATAAGGGTTAACGTAATCATTATTCCTGGGGAAAAGACCTGCCTGTGCGTCCATGCTAAAGTAACCTATCAGACAACGATTTACTCTTTAAACCACATACGAGGCTTCTTCGTCTAATTACTGCGTAATATATCATAGCATGTCATTTTAAGGAACAAGACTACATTTACAAATTCCATAGAAGGGTTCTCTATTTTACTGTCTAGAGTAGATACAGTATGAATTTCGCTTAAATAAAAATGTACATACATTCAATTAATATACTGGCCTTTGTCTTTTGTTTTTAATTTGTAAAACTCACACATGTATATAGAGTGTAAAAGGGATGATTTAAAAGTCATTACCTTAAATTAATGTACTTAGTAAGGACAAAGAGAAATCAAGATATGTGGTCACGCTGGCAGGTCTAAATATTCTCCTTGACCGAAAATTAAAAGCATCCCTACAGGAAGCCGCCTCCTGGCGGATTCCAATGAGCCGTCCCACGAGATAACCAACATTGTAAACTCAGCGTAAAGTATCGACCCGTATCAGCCTAAGCATGCCGCGCAGGCTTACCCGGATAGACACCTTTCGCCTCCTGTGGAATTTCTGTTTCATGAATCATTACTCTATACCTCTTTTTCCCCTGAGACGGAATGTGTCGGGCCGGATCAGTCAGCATGGACTGCGCAGGCTGATCGGGGTCGATACATTACGCATAGGCCAAAATGTTGGTTTTCTCGCGGGACGCCTCATATGACTAATTTGCGAACAATGCAGAGCCAATCAGACTTAACAGATACTCTGAATGATGTGGTCCTACATCATTGGTCGCAATAACCCCATGGTGGGTTTTCCTTGAGCGGGAAACACTTTATGGTAGCAAACACGTTTCTATTTTTCTTCTATGTCTTTCAATTATACATTCAATCTACCATCAATTTCAATTTTATTCTTCAGGACTTTCCATAGGCAGGTCACTTCTGCATGAGCTTTAGAAAATCAATACTATAGTTAAGTACCTTTATATTCACTGACACGTTTATAGAGTCTGCAACAGACGAACTGTTGGAACTTATTAGCCCGCGACTTATATTTTAAATAGCTTTTCGGAAATGACATGGGAGGAGGAGTTATTATTAGAACAAAACAAATTTAAATATCTTGAACATATTACAATTGCGTTTGTTTATGACACATCTAAAATGAAATGAATATTCCGATGTTTTAAGTATTTGCAGTTTCTTTATTTTGACTCGCATTTATGTTTTTTTTTGTTTTATTTACGAAGACATTTCAGTCCCTAGTAGATTTGCAGCAGACTGTTATGTGTCAATATCGAGATAAAAATTACGTCGAATTCTCCTTTTAATAGCAATTTTAACTTACTGAATGTTATTTTCATGTTCAAAGAGATGTCTTGATTTATGAAGAATGCATTTAATAATGTTTTACCATGTATATGTATATCTAACATATGAAATGTTTCTAAGCTAAAACTGTTGATCACGTGTCACGAATTCAAGCTTGCGTACTCGCGAATTACTAGTGCAAATTTCAAATTGCGAGGTGAGATTTCAGGCACTAGCATATTTTTGCTAGTGAAATAATTGGGCCGAATAATATGCATTTCTAATCGTCGATCTTTTACAGGGTTATTTCTTTGACAACTCGCGGTAATTGCAGTGAATTTTCGAGATTTACCGAGTGGCTGGGAGTATACTTTTAGTTTTGTAATATTAGCGGAAGTTTAGAATAGAAACATGTTTTGTGCGCATGCCTATTCAACGAACCCAATATTGATGACGTTTACCGCATACATTTGGGCTTTTGGAAATATAAAATTAGTTTTAATTTACATATCGCAAATACGATTGGCTGGAATGGTCACGTATATAGTTTGGGTTTCCCTAAGTTGTATTCACTACGGAGATAGAAGAAATGGATGTAGCACACCATGATAAAAAGGGCTGTGACCTATCAAAAAAATGTTTATATGTTTACACTTGAGACCACAAAAACATTGATACCATAGAACTCTTCAAATCGATGAGCATATGCAAAATAACAAGGTCACCGATTTATGTCTGTCACGGAAACAGGGCAGTGTACGATTGATATGTCCACATTTATATTAGTTTTCAAAACATCCGAACCTAGCAGGAAAATAATTTAAAATGATTCCAAGCAAGAATCGAGAATGATACTCTAGATTTATGTTTCCAATTAAAACAAATAGCTCATCAGTTTTCATGAATTACTTTTTCTTCATTTGGTTTTACCTTTTTTTTTTTTTTTCATATTTAACTTTTGAACATTAGCTTAAATCTTATTTATCGATGCAATCTTCACCAGAACACCATGAACCTGTATTTTTTGTGATTGGTTCTGTGTCTTTTGGCTAATGCATCATGTGAGAGAGCTTTTTCCACAATGAACAGAATAAAATCTGACTGGAGGTGTAGGCTTGGTGCTGAAATACTTGATATTTTGATGATATTAAAGTTGCTGATGTTGCCCTGATTCATGACCCAAAACCTGCTGTGACAAGATGGTGGTTGTCTGGACTAAGACAGAAAAGACCCCGTACTCTGCCATATGGAGCCAGAAACTGAGACACAGTTTCTAGACTGTTGTTTATCTGACACAGTCTCAGCAGCTTCTTTTCGCAGCATAATTATATTTCAATGAAGTACATTCACTTCGTTGACAAAAAATGTAAGTTATGATACATTTTCACTTGACCCCACCCCTAATGTTCCAATATGCCCATCAGTTGATAACTGTTTTTTCAACTACTATAATGTAAGTCATCACTGCACTATGGATTTCCGGCGATTTGTTATCTGATTTACTCGCCGAGTCTGGTATCTTTTAAGGTTACAGGGGCGTACAACGAGTGGACACACCCTTCTAATTTGTGTCAGAATATGAACTTGGGGGTATATATAGCAATATATATGCGCCGTCCCGCGAGAAAATACTCTATACCTTTATCCCCCTGAGGAGACGGATTACACAGGCTGATCTTGGTCGATACATTACGCAAAGTCCTTAATGTGTTTTTTTCGTGGAATTTATATTTATTATATGCCTGTACATTTTCCGGTGGAAATACATGCAGATTGACATGCGCAAATACACCACGACAGATTAAAATTCCGTATCTACATGCGGTGTAAATACAAGATTGTGACGTCAGACAGTGCGCGGAATACTTTCAGCGAGGTATCCCCAATAAACAATGTATTGAATCTGTATATTTAATAGTTTTTTCGCTCTTCATAGATCGTAGGTATATAATAAAAGGAATATTACGTTGCGGGAGCGATAAATGGGTACGTATTGCACGACTCGTAGCGTGGGAAAATCCATATCTTACTCGACCTTCGGTCTCGTAAGATATCGATTTTTCCACGCTACTTGTCGTGCAATACAAACCCTTTTATCGCTCCCGCAACGTAATATTCCGTAAATATATATATATATATATATATATATATGTGTATATATATAGTATAGAAGAAAAAGAATATACATTTTTTTTTTTTTTACTATTTCTTTTTATTGTTCAGGTATATTTTTCGTTTTAAATTATATATCTAGGTCAAATTACGCTAAATACATCCGTGGGCCCCTTTGATCTACAGTACCGTAGTTTGTAAACAAAACCTTGTTTGCCTAGAAATGGTTGTACATCTGGCCCAGACAGCAGTGGATATGTGACAATGGGTGTAAATTTGTTGTAAATATGTAGAAGATGAACTGGAACTGTTTGATTTGATAATTTTAGGTATTTTGACCTTGTGTGAAAGTAGAGGATGTGGAAACCCAGTTTCAGCCTAGCTGGATTGTGGTAAAAAGGACGGTCCCCATCTTCACAGAGCGAGTTCTTTCTTGCATAATGCATGACCCCACATTTTCTATTGATTATTTTAAAGGTAAGAAGTATCTGTTTTCAATGATATATGGTGTTCTACCTGGGAAACGCTTAGAAAGTGTGACAAACGAGGGTTGAAGCTGGTTGATTTACATGTAAACAAAGAAGGAATTTATTTGGTGTATTGTGACCTCTATACACGGACAGTCAGTAAAGACACCGGTGATACTTTGCGTATGCGTATGCACATGCTCATCTTACTCTTAAGTGTACGGTGATGAAGAAGATCTCAAATCGCTAAACGCCGCAAATTTCCAGTCTTCCCTTAGAAGAAGCACCTTTTTTTTGTTATGTGTTAAATGCGGACCCGGCAGATTCTTTGGAGAAAATGCATATGCACAAACTGATCCTAGTCTACACTTTCAACGGATGCAATAAAACACACTCGCTGTTCAAAGATCGACAACGATTTTATCATCTAGATTGTCTTCCTTAGTTTTCTTTAATAGACCTTGCGTCTCACTCAATAATGCCTGACTATTGTTAACACTAGCTCACCTATACACCTTCTGATCAATATGAATAGCATTCAATGAAGGGTAACGGTTTACTCTAAACATATTTTAATAAACATCCATGTCAAAAACAGCTTTTGAATAAATGAGAACTTCCGGTATGTCACGTGCATTTATCTCCACCACCCTGTACTTCCGCTTACATTTGACGCTTCTTTGCTTTTGCTGTTGGTTTTTGACGCCGCTGTGTGTTAGGCCCGGAAGGAGGTAAACCTTGACGGATCCATGTTTGACGGTTTATGTGGCTCGTTTTCCTTGTTCTCTTTATTTTCTTCGTCTATCTCAGTGGGCCGCTGTTCGGATAATTGAACCCGTCCAATATCAGACAAATTATATTTTACTGGATGGCAGCTTGTCACTGGCAGGTTTTCGTCGATTGCATCAGCAGTCTTTTTCTTTTGCTTGGGTACCAGACCATCCATGAACTTTGAAAATGCTGCGAACTGGTTTTTCAATCCATCTACTTTTTCCTCTTTATCCTCTTTATCCTCTTCATCGACAATGTTTTCAACTTTATTAAACAATTAGGCTATCTTTTATGGAGATTTTTCAGGTTTTTGTAACTATGTTTTCAAAGTCGTATGCTGTAGATTTGTTGTATATGGGAAAGGGGTTAAGGGAATTACTTATCCCCACAAATCGATTTGTACACGCAAAGCAACTGTAACTACATGTAGCTACACTCGTTTCAAATGAAGCTCTCGATATGCTCAATGAATCAAGACCGACTCGGTATGTATTGGTATAGCTACACTATGGGTGGCAGGAGGGCGCATGTTTGATCCCCGGTCTGGTAGTACCAAATACTTTTAAAATGGTAGTAGTTGTTTTCCATCCTAGGCGCCCAGGATTGTAGGGTCAACATTACGATTGAATCGCTAGTATCAGGATAAATGGACCAGTAGTACTGGTAACTATCTTAAAACATTGTGACAAAAAGAGAAGTACACTTATCGACTCGATATGTATTGGTAGAGCTACCACATGGGTTGCAGGAGGTCGCGGGTTTGATCTCCGGTCAGGTCATGCCAAAGACTTTTAAACTGGTAGTAGTTACTTTACATCCTAAGCACTCAGAATTGTAGGGTCAACATTACGATTGACTCGCACGTATCAATATAAATTGACAAGTAGTACTACTTACCCAAGAAACGACGTGATATGACTGACAAAACGAGTTCAGAAGATGGCACAGAACAGACAGAAGTGAGAAACATTTGATGCTTCTCTATACATCACTTGTATTTACCATTTCCACGAGAAAACCAACATTGTGGACTCTGCGTAAACTATCGACCCGGGTCAGCCTGCGCATTCCGTGCAGACTTACCCGGACATATACTGTTCACCTCATGTGGATTTTCTGTTTCAGGAATTATTACTCTATACCTCTATCCCCCTGATACGGAATGTGTCACTTTGGCGCTCAGGGTTGCTGGGTTAGCATTACGACTGACTGGCTGATGTCAGGATAAATGGACCAGTAGTTCTGGTAACTAACCCATGATGCATCGTGAGGTTACTGAACAACTGTTGAAAGTGGTGTTAAACACCATAACACAGACCTGATGACATTCGAGCTTCGTGACATTTATTTGAATAGCACATGAATGCAATTGAATATCCTCTATATGCTAATAAATGCAAATATAATTTCAATCCTACACCAGTCTGTTCAAACTGAGCAGTTTCACCTTGACGAACATTTGTTCTACTTTGTCTTAAATTATATATCACAGTAATTAACCCTTTCCCACATACAACGAATCTGCAGCAGACGACTTTAACATTTGTAGACCAAAACGAGGACACTTTAAAACTATTGAAAGTGGTTTTAAACACCATAACACAGAACTGATGACATTCGAGCTTCGTGACATTTATTTGAATAGCACATGTACGCAATTGAATATCCTCTATATGCTAATGAATGTAACACCTAGATTAAAACGCAGCGCATTATATTTTAGTATATTTTTTTAAATATTGTGGCAAAAGGAGAAATTTTTCATGATGTTTTCAAAAGGCATCTGCTGCAGGGTGTCTCAGAATTAATGAGAGAGAACGCGTTATGACTCCGGTGAGATTATGCGTATGCATACGTAATGTGAGTCTTCAATGTACACACATTTAAATGCAACAAGGCACGCCTTTCATAGTAACATCCGTGCAAGAAATCCGCCGAGTTATAAGCATCAGGCAAATGGAACAGGGTGTCACAGGTTCAATCTCCGCTCGCGGCGATCATGGTGGAGTGCCCTTGGTCAAGACACGTTTACTAGCCTAATACTGATGTGTTTACTCAGGGATCACATATACGTGTTCCGTCGCCGTGGTAAAATTGAAATAATCGTGAAAATGGCGTAAACCCATATAAATCAAATCCAATTAAACCTGTTCTTGGATAGAAGTAATCACTATACAGTCGGTGTCTAGACGTGACAATGAGTTTGAATACCAACTTTTGAGTCCAAGATTGCGTGAAAAGGAGCTGTTGTTTTGGGGAGTCTACGCAGCTCTTCAATTTTACACTAACCCCCTGCGTTTTTGTTGGGTGATTTTTAAAGAAAAGGGTAAAATTGCTCTTTTGGTCCTACTTCTTTCACCCTGTTTCGGACCACTTTCGTGACCAATTATTTTCATAATAGTGACTGAGAGTGTGAATTTATAATTCTTGCACTCCTTGATACAGGAAAATTCTTTTTATAATACCAGAATGGATATTATGAGAATATTGAGAGAATAACATTTGGGGTGTCCCAAGGAACCAGAAAATCAGCTTTCAACTGTGTATTGCCACTTTAGTAACTCCAAGACATCTCCTCGATCTAATAGTGTAGTTCCTATAGGTACTAAGTAATCAGATTTCGAAAGCTCATTTGGGGCTCTGGAAACGTCGTCTACGAACATTGTTAACTGCAATGGACAAGTTTATACATGTCCTGTGTAACCTTTTTTCTTTTTCAATTAATGACAAGAAGAATTTTGATGCAAAGCGTCAAAGACGCCGCGCATGATTTTGAAGCATGACTTAAAGGAAGCAAATGCAGTTCAGTACATTTAAATAACTTGTGCAAACAGACAGGATGTAAATATTTCGAACAAGAAGGCCAAATGTCCCTTTATTTTATTTTAAACAAGAAGGCCAAGATGTGCCTATATTGCTCACCTGGCTACCATAGCCTATATAAAAAGGTTACCAAGAGCAGAACGGGTAAATATTGACGTAGGGATTAAACGTTTTATATGCTACGATCTATGTGATATTCAGCATGTGAAGTTTAGTCGTGAAATGACAAGTTTAGTCCTGAACAGTTTGCTTAACATCCCCTGCAACTATAATGTGTCATACAAGCTGAAGTTTCTCAAGTTTTGTTTACCAATAAACTGTTTTAAATCCTCTAACTAGATCAATTAGATGAAAAAAATAACCATAGGTGCTTAAATATTAACATATATTAAGGTTTGTTGCCTCTAGTTATAAGTTAAGTGTGACACAAGCTTTAGAAGGAGAGGGTGGAGTCTTTTTTCCTTCCAGTTTAGCAGAAGTATGATAACAAAAACAGGTGTATATAAACAAAAAAACAAAAAATACGAAGTAATTTTAAAAAGTTTAAAAATATTTATAATCAAAATTGAGCACTTATGAAATAAAAAAAAAAAGATACACTGGTCTGAATGAACAAACTGGATGGGAAGGAACGTTTTAAGTTTAGAAATACAACAGAATTTTATAAATAGGCAAAAACATCCCCCGAATGTTGGGGCCGTAAACCAAAGAATTAAAAAAGCGTAGCCTATGAAGTTGGGGAAAAGTGAACTCTTTTTCTAAGCTTTGATGAACCGTGTCGTCAGAGCCGTGAATCAAACTATTAAAACAAGCGTACCATAGGAAAACGGGAAAAAGTTATTAATACGTATTTTACATCTTGATGTTTCTTAAATCAGATAATACAATTTATTGATTCATAAAGGTTGGGTTTTTTTCAAATGAATTAGAGTTTTACTTTACAATATTAATATTGGTTACTCCCTTTTCGATTACGTCACCCCATGGTACACAATTAAAACCTATTCAATACTGACGCCGCGCTTCCACGTCAATAACCATTTAAAGAGTCATTTAGTGCTTTTCGAAACCTCCTTTTTATATGCAATTTCGCCGTTTCTTTTGTTTTTACAAATGATACTTCGTTTTAACAAAAACACTTTTTTAAATATACAAATTTTCCGTTTTATCTTATTTGTACATGAATTTTGTATTTAGTTCTTAAAAACTGCAGTACAAAAGAGGGCCTATGTCACTTGAGGTCCTAAGATCATTTTGTAATTAAACTGTTTCTGTGCAATAGTAGTTATAGTTTTGGTTTGAAAACACGGGTGAAAATGATATTATAACGGATGAGTTTGCCCATTATGCTCAACAGCCTTCGACAAATACAGATTTATACGTCAGTCAAACGTAACAACCCGTCATCTGTACGCAACAACGAGGGACCTTCAAGTGACACTAATAGTTTTTGTCAGAAGATACATATATGCGGACATTGAAGGTGCCTTTGGTGAGACAGACACATATATGACATGATTGTTCGCAATGGTATCAAGGTATCATTTCAACTGACGAGGCTTGGGGTTACTTGTATTGCATTTCGTCCCGGAAAGCTTGGGTGAACTGCGGCTTTTCTATCAGATTCAGATATAAGAAAGGCTTCGTGAAATTTCGAATCTTCAACAAAGAGAGAGAAAAAAGAAGAAAAGAACTCTTACTCCAGTCACAGTCGTCAATATTCGACATGCAATACTAATTACCCTTTTAAAATAAAAAATAGTGCAAATACAGACGCTTCCTGACGCCTCTGGAGAAGAAGACGACCACTGAAAACATTGTGGCAAACGGATAAATTGCTCTTAATGAACAATTTCTCATTTTGCCATAATGCTTTCAACCTTATTCAATAATTGTTGTTATAAATTGAGAAAGTTTCCATAATTTTAACTTAATATTTTCAAAGTCGTCTGCTTCAGATTTGTTGTATGTGTGAAAGGGTTATGAGGCAACAAAAGACTACTGATAAAGCAAACGCTTTCTTTCAGCTGTAGTGACATAGCCATAGTGGGATTACTTTTCCGTATTTCATCCGAGTGAAACTCACAGGTGTGTATGGAACCAGCACATTGAAGATGAAACTAGCTTATCCTTTTGTCCTTAATAGCTGGTTTTATCTTCAATTTGCGGATGAAATTATAAAATGAATTATATTGTTGTATGTTTTTTCGTGGTTGATTATTATAATGATACACTAAAAATTTCAAACAGTGAATTTTATTTATTTATATTTTCACCGTTTACTCTGCCTTTATCACGTCTCTTTATGTCAACAATAGATAAAAGCATGCACTTAACTTGACAATTCACGGTTTATATGTAAGATCGAGAATAGTTATATTCGTGAAAAAAAAGGAGTTCATTTCTTTCACTCGGTGAAAAAGGGTCTTGATCTTACACCGAAACAGAAACATTTATCCCCTATGTTGATTTTTTGCTTAAGAAAAAGAGAGCTTCATGGTTCTGAACCAGGAACTTGGCATCTATATTAAAGTGTTTTCCAAGAGCCTTCAACATTTCTTCTTCTCCCCAGCCCACGCCATAACCGACATGCGGTTCGCCAGACATACTAAACGGCAAACAGAAAAATGTATTGACTAAATTTGTACTGCAAGGCGGCTGAAAGATTCCCTATGTTATCAGAATGGTTTGAATGAAGCAGAATTTCTAACAGCAACAGATGACCACCTGGTTTTAACATCTTATTAAGGTCTTCGATCATTTTTTAATGGGTCTGGAAGATTGTGTAGGACTTGGAACATCAGGACCACATCTAATGAGCCATCACCAATATCATCAAATAAAGCTTCAGAATTTCTGTGTTTAAATTTAATATTAGGGAAGTCGATACCATAGTTGTCCAGCATTATATTGGCTTGTGTCACAGCGTCCTCTGACACATCCAGTCCAGTAAAGAAAGCGCTCGGATATTGCTTTGCGAACGTCAGAGTTAATGTTCCACTGCCACAACCGACATCTAAGACGTTGCATCCTCCTCCCTCTGTAAGAGAAATGGGGATCCCTGATGATTTATTTAGATGTGATTAGCTTATTAGATGTTAACCTTTTTTTTAAGTTCACCTTAGCATGTCTGTCTGTCGGTCGGTCGGTATTTATCTATGTCCGTTTGTTAATATTTTCCTACACACGACTTTTCTTCATAAACATATGAACCAAATTCAAAATAATTTCACAGGAATGTTCCTTAAGTGGTCCTTTTTTTAGTTGTTCAAAGAATTAAATTCCATGTAAAACGTTGGTTGCCGCGGGATCAGAAAAGTGGAAAAGTGCCAAAACTTTTAAAATATTCTTGTCCAAAAGAACTGGTCCAATTTAAACATGAATTTGCACAAATATTCCTTGGTTGACCCAATAGTAAGATTCAAACGATTCCGATCAGTTAAACAATATGGCCGCCAGGGGGCGGAGCTTGTTTTCCTTATATGTGTTTAGTACATTAACAAAAAAGATTATTATTCAAGGTACTTGCCTGCTTTGAAAAAAATATGGCATAAATGTTCATTTGGTGTTTCTCTACCAAAATTGATCCGATGAAAAGCATGGCCACCAGGGGGCAGGACTTGTTAACATTATATTGCCTCGATGTTGTTGCGGTAGATTGTCCACCCTAGGCGGAAGGGCGCGGGTTCGATCCTCGGCCAATTTCTTTAAAATTGTAGTAATTGCTAGCCTCTTTGGTGCTAAGGGTAAGCATTACGACTGTATGGCTTGTGTCAGGATAACTGGATCAGTAGAACTGGTAACTTACCCAAGAAACGCTGTGGTATAACTGAACAATGGTTGAAAGTGGGGTTTACACCAAACAATCAATTGTCTTCCTTATATGTATATATAGTGAACACTTAAGAAATATTCTTGTACACAATTACTGGCCCGATTTGAAAATAATTTGGCTCGAAGGTTCCTTGGGTAACCCTGCAGAAAAATCTTTGACATGTTTCCGATCCATTGATAAACATGACCACCAGGGATCGAGGTTTGTTTCCATATTTGTACTCGTATATATATTGAAAACTTAATAAAAAAAAAAAAAATCGTCCTGACCAAAAGTATTGGCCCGATTTAAAAATAGTTTCGACCCTCTACCGAGATGTTCAAATATTCCCATCAGGGACTAGACTCGTGTTGCTTATATGTAAAGAGTAAACACTTTGAAACCTATTGGAGTATTATACATCAGTAGATCGATATATACGACCATTATGGACTTGTTTGCTCCCCTTGATTCTTCAGAGGAAAACATATGGTATTCAATTTTAATTCGTGTTTTGCATTCAAGCATTGGCGCAAAATATTGTATATTTGCACATGCACTCTTTGTTTATTCATATAGAGTATAGAGTATATGGAAAATAGATTTGACATCTTTTTAATACAAATCAAACTCAAACCGTTGAAACTTAACTTGTTTATGCACGATTTTATATTGAAAAGCTTTGAAAAGTCAAACCAACGAATGTCAATTGCGCATTATCCTCACACTATCAAACATAATTCGTTCCATACGACCAAACTAATTAGTATTACTTTGTCAGTGTTAGCACGTCTATGATTATGTGCAAAACTTGGCTTCAAACAGGGATACTCCGTGTTAGCATCGATAGTGTCCTGCCGGACTTAAAGTACTCTCACATTTTTTTAAATGAGGAAAAAACTTTATACGAATATACGATTCGCTTCGTATGATATTTTGTCAACGTGCCCTGCCCTTGTGTGAACATTTGTATTTAGCCTTACAAAGAATTTGCATCTTATTTAGACCCATTCGTTAAACATATATATGAAAAACTTATTTAAGACTATAAAAGAGAAAAGAACAAAAATAAGCAAATACGAACAGGATATTGAGCCACAATGGAAAAATTGACAACGAAAAGAAGTAAATTCCTAGAAATTACAGTTACTTATAAATGGTTAAACGTTTTGTGCCAGCATACCTAAACGTTTGCGGAAATCAGTCACAGTCTGTATATGTAGAAATATTTCACGGTGTACAGTCATTATCAACTCTTGATTTCTAGTTTCTTCGAAGAAAGTTTGGAATTCGCTATCGAAAGCGTGCGGGTCCCCTGGAAATAAAACAAATGTATTTTATAAAAGAAACGTTTTACATGCATATTACACAATGCTAAATTAATTTAAATTACACGTACAGCATGTATAATCACAGCTTACAATCAGGATGAACCTAGTCGGCGGTATGTAATACCATTGAAGAATGACACCAGTTATATGTAGCATAATTAAATTATAAAAACTTTCTTTGACCCTCCAACACTTGCAGACGCAATTGGACGCATCTACGACAGACATCATTTCAAAACATTGATGAGAACGTGTTCATAATGAACATCTTCTCCTTTTACCTATGTGTTCAAGTCTATGCAATACTTTGTCTTTCATTATAGAGAACCTCCACAGGTATGCAAAGATGTCTTTAAAGTTGTCTGCTGCAGATTTGTTGTATGTGGTAAGTGTTAAAACATGTTTTGTTATTACCGGCTCTATTATGGTTAACGAACAAGTTTTTTCCATTTATATAAAATGTCTGTATAATAATAATTCAGAGCTATAAATAAGTGGCGGTTAGCATGTTCTAAAATCCTTATTATACCCTCTAATCCTATGTTACGTGTACTCAAAAGAATCGTTTCAGTGAGACGATTCTTTTGAGTACCCAGAACATAGGGTTTGCTTTAATAATAAGAGAGAAATTGTGGGGGAAAAGAGCTGAATACCCCTCATTATCTGGACCTCTGGACCTGTATATTTGGAATACCTGTATAATAAGGCAAGATTACAAATGACAAAGACGCACCGTTATTCCGGTAGAAACATTCCCAATTCAAGACAAGAGCAAGGAAATATCAGAGTTGGAGAGGACTTTCCGGAGCGTGTCAGAAAACATCGCGGTTTATTATATCAGGCTTACAGGAGGCTATTGATTCTGGTAAAAAAAGCGCATTTTAAAGTGACAAATTGTGTTTTGATGGAAAGTTATATATATATGATGATACTCTGAAGAAGCCAAATTCCTGTTTCAACAAGAAAATAGAGGTCAGACAGACCCCAACTGCTAATTGTAAAACTAATATTGTGACCTTCAATATAGTTAACTGGAATATTGGGGGACTTTCAAAATACCAAAATGATATAAATTGTCATCAATATTGTTCCGATTTTGACATTATAAGCTTTTGTGAAACGTGATACTGATATTTTTACTTACTTTTTACCTGGTTACACAAATTATGACTGTATTCGAGAGAAGAAACGGGAGGTCCAGGCGGTGTATCTGTCTTCATGAAACACAACTTACTTAGTGTTTTAAACTTTTAACGTTTAATCGAAGATTGTGTACGTAGTTTTTTTTATCTTCAATGTGAAACCTATTTTGTATTTATAGCAACCAATATCTATTTGTTTATAAAAAGTTAAACTACTATCCTAGTAGAAAACATTGAAGAAAAATGAACACCACATTTCCACAGGTTATCCGCTGCAATTTTCTCAAAAGTCGTATATATCTCTTTCATTGAAATGTTATCTTATGTTGTCATGACTGTACGAGTTAAATATGTCTTTGTCTATTAAATCAGCCGTTGGGAAATTTACTTGCAGAAATACATAATTATGCATTAATATGATGGTTGTGATCATTATTCATAGCTATCAACAAGTGCTATTTTAGATCAGACCGTTTCACTCTCATAATAATATTTCTAGTAATATACTTATTCGGGACGGTAATGGTTTTTGATTGCATGTATTTCAAATTATCCGTGCTTTTAAAGGTGATAATCAGTGATCAGTCGTCGTTCTGATACGGAAACAGTTTCGAAGATTATCCCTGATGGTCGGATGCATTAACTAGTTCCTCGTTATATGTGATAGCATGATATCAGATGAGGTACTCAATCTACTGAATAAATCACTAATGAAGTAAGAGTGTTTATTTTGAAACAAGTAATTCATGTTTTTAAACTGAATAGTGAAGTGTCCAATTAACAGGTCGTTTTTATTCATGACTGCGAAATTGCTCCAGTTAATTATGTCTCCCCCTGTATACAGGGGAGATATATTGTTTTTGTCCTGGGCGTCTGTCTGTCTGTCCTTCTGTCTGTCTGTCCGTCTGTCCGAAATCGTGTCCGCTCCATATCTCCAAGACGGCTTGAAGGATTTTCATGAAACTTGTGTCAGATGTTCACCTCATGAAGGCGATGTGCAGAACCCATGTCCCGACCATACAGGTTCAATGTCAAGGTCAGACTTGAAGGTCAAAGGTTTGAGCCTTAATTTCGTGTCCGCTCCATATCTCCAAAACGGCTTGAAGAATTTTCATGAAACTTGTGTCAGATGTTCACCTCACGAAGGCGATGTGCAGAACCCATGTTCCGACCATACCGGTTCAAGGTCAAGGTCAGGCTTGAAGGTCAAAGGTTTGAGCCTGTTTTTCGTGTCCGCTCCATATCTCCAAAACGGCTTGAAGGATTTTCATGAAACTTGTGTCAGATGTTCACCTCATCAAGGTGATGTGCAGAACCCATTGTCTGCTTTATAGGTTGGAATGTTTTGAGAAATTTTGACAGATATTTGAGGGGGAGACATCTGTTTTTTCAAAAACAATTCTAGTTTTCATTAGGTATTTATTGAGTTCTGCGTAATATTCCTAGAGCCGAGGTTGATGGAACCGAGGTTGATGGTCTCTGTGAGTCAACACCTACCTAAAGGTCCTTCTGTCTTAAAACAAGATTTGATGACGTCGAGTCGTTTAACGCATGCCCCCACACCTCGTCCTAGTGACACTGTTGCCATGAGGATTTTGCAATGCTCCTCAGATAAACTGTAGCGACAAACTGGAATATCGTCATCTGTAACATGTGTGGTAATAACCTCTGCTGCTGACATAGAACCTAACCATTCTCTGACATACCTACAATAGATTTGTTTATTATTAGCATATTTTTATGACAGGAATATTCCCTTAAATGGGAAAAGATCGCAATCTTTTAATTTATCATTATCTGAATTAAACCAACCAGGCAAATAAATACATAGGTCCAAAGTAAATATATGCCTTTTAATATGGACACAAATTATTTGCCATCATTAATCACATAGGACATTCACAAAATATGGACTAATTTGTGTAGTATTTCTGTTTCATTAGTATGCGTTGTGTGGTACATTACAATAGTTAACAATGCATGCAGTTCTTTGAAGGATATTTTAAAAGTCTTTCAAAAGGAACCACCGATGTTTATCTTCTGAAGTCAGGTGAAGTCGTCTGCTACTGAAATGCGTCATTTCGAATTGTTTAGGGACACACAGACACAGACACATTATCATCAATACAACCATATCGAGGGCTTGGCGTGAAACGGTTGTAACTAAAAACCTATTTTGAAAACCCTGGTTTAGGGGCAATTTTGACCCCTTTGTAAACAATGCAAATTTAGGTGCCATTGCTCAGAACGAGCAATGGCACCTAAATTTCCATTGTTTACCAAGTAAAATGATTTAACGCTTATAAAGACTTAATGGCGAGGTGATTAACCTTGGTAAAAAAAATACCAATTTAAGTTACAACCGTTTCACGCCAAGCCCTCGATATGATTTGAGCACTCAAGAGAATCGATATTTTCCCTAAAACGCAAACATACCTTTAACCCTTTCCCAAATGCAACAAATCGGCAGCAGACGACTTTGAAAACATTTAGGCAAAAACATGGAAAAGTTCTATAAATACTGGTATCATTACTGAAAAAAAGTTGAAAACATTGTGGCAAAAGCGCAAATTACTCGTTTTTTGTGTGCAATTTCTCCTTTTGTTACATTGTTTTCAAAATATGTCTGCTGCAGAGAGTTCAGAAAGCGTCTATATGAGGGAAAGGGTTAACGCCATTTTCAACAAGGGTTACACAGCTTACCATACGACTCGATTTCGGAACCAATCACGTTTGCCGCCAGCTAGCTGGATAAACTCACAAACCTCGCTAGTTTATTGTTAGAACGGCGCAGTAATAGCTTCCCCCATTGATGTTCAGGGTTGTGAGGAACGCTTTACTACTGACTCGCTGGTGTTATAATATATGGACCAGTAGTACGGGTAACTTACCCAGTACATGTCTTGATATACTTGACAATTGTAAAAAGCGGCGTAAAACACCAAAACAAGCAAAAATCAGATTTCTCAATGTGAACCGTCACTTTTTCTTTCATCTTCATGTACTGACCTTTGTTTCAATTATATTTAACCATTTTAAAGATTTAATATGACACGCATATCACTTTTCACCCATTTTGATGCGTATGTAGTGGACGACTTTTTAAGAAAATGTGTTGTAAAAGGAGAAACTACTCATGATATTTAAACTCAAGATATTAATTTGTAGAGATTTTCCATTATTTTATTATTATGTTTTCAAAATTGTCTGGGTGTGGGAAAGAAGTATAATAATTTAACAATTACCTTTCTTTTAAGTTAGCAAGATCAGCAATCTCTGTAGAATTTAACGGCTTCCCCGCGTTTTTAAGAACCTCAAAAAGTCCTAGGTCATAACCGAGAACTATAGACATCAGAGTGTATCCGTACTTATTAAAATCACTCATATATTCCACGAATATCTTTTTACCTTGTAAACCTATTTGGGCAGTCATAATTGAAACAGATTCCACTCATATAGTAATGAACTTTGAAATGAATATAAACCGGTTCAGTTATATGGTAAACATACGATAAACATCCCTCCCTGTGGGAGGACTTCGCACTCATTCAACAGCAATCATCATGTAAAGGGGCGATGCTAGTACACCTTGATAAGAATACCGGATTCCCGTCATCTGTCGGTGCAGCGTGAGAATCGTCAGACCGCGCACTTTTTGTATAAATCATCTCCTTATATGATGTAAATTGTGTTGTAAATGTATTAATTGTTTTTTCGCTCAACTGAGCACGAAGTGCTCAAGGTACACTATTGTGATCACATTGTGTCCGCCCGTTGAATCTACAGTCTACATGTTGTATCCGATCCTCATGAAAGTTTATCAGAACATTCATATCCGTCGAAACTGGGTCATATGATGTCAACAACTTGGTCACTAGGCCAAATTGAAGGAAATTTGGAGGCAGCTTAACTTAAGCATGTTGACACTTTGTCAGAGTAATAGTCTTAACGATAATTAAGCTTAGTTCGAATACAGGTCACATTAGAAATATCAGTGTATAACTCAGGTGAGCGATCTAGTGTCATCATGGCCCTCTTGTTAGATCACCTGAGCTGAATGATCAAGGTGATCTATTCTGATCACTCTCTGTACGTCGTCGTTAACTTTTAGCTTTAAACCAAACCTCCTCCTAAACCACTGGACCAATTTTAACCAAACTTCACTGCAATGATCCTTTAGTGGTCTTCTTTCAAACGTGTTCAACGATTTTAATTCAATGAAGGACTTTGGTTGTTGCGGAATCAGAAAGAGAGAAAATCTGCCAATCTTTAAAAGTCTTCTCCTCTGAATTTGCTTGATGGATTCCAAAATAATTTGATATAAATGTTCATTGGGTGACCCTTTTCAAACGTTGTTAAAGCCATTGATTGTTTGAAAAACACTGTTCCAGGCGGCATCAGAAAAAGGGCAAAATGACCCCCCAAAAAATCATTATTAAGAAAGTGCTGGTCTGATTTCAAAATAAATGTGTAGAAATGTTCCTTAAGTAATCCTCTACGTATTTGTTTCAATCAATAATAGCATTAGAAAAAGAGAAACATTAACTATAACCTTCCAATTGGGGAGCCTTTTTCAAAATTGTATTAGCTTCGAGGACTGAGATGATAGGATACATAGTTATTATTTTATATATGCATTATATATAGTGAATGATTATGGTACACTACATCAATATGTTACTATTGATGTTATGTGCTTTGTTCGGAGTACCATGGGGACAAGGTCTTCTAAAGTGAGTATTCACACATGAAAGTTAGATATGTACGAAAGCCTATTAGGACCATCTGAGAAAAAAAAATATTGTAAAGTCGTAATAACGCGAAAAAAGGCGAAGTAACGCGAAACAAGGCATAATAACGCAAAGTAAAGGCGTAATAATGCGGAGTAAGGTGTAGTAACGCGAATAAAGGCAAAAAAACGCAAAAATAAATGCGTAATAACGCGAAAATAAAGGCGTATTAACGCTAATAGAAAACGTTATAACGCGAAATAAAGGCGTAATAACGCGAAATAAAGGCGTTATAACGCTAAATAAAGGCGTTATAACGCAAAAGAAAGGCGTAGTAACGCGAAAATAAAGTCGTAATAACGCGAGAAACGGGCGTAATAACGCGGAAAAAGGCGTAATAATGCGGAAAAAAGGCGTAATACCGCGAAATAAAGTCGTAATAATGCCTTTTTAGCTATATATATAGATCGATTACTGCTTTGAAGACTCTTTATCAACCATGGATCTACGACCAAGATCAACAAATTCGCTATGTTTTTTCATTGGGTGAGCTACGATTTACGACCAGATCAACCAACTCGCTATGTCTTTTGAGTGGTTCAAATACGATCTACGACCCAGATCAACCAATACGTCATGTTTTTCTCAGTGGCTGAGCTACGATTGACGACCTAGATCGACCAACTCGCTATGTTTTTATATTGGCTCACCTACGATCTACGACCCAGAGCAACCAATTCGAATTTTATTTCAGTGGCTGAGCTACTATCTAAGACCCAGATCAAACAATTTTCTATTTTTTCAGTGGCTGAGCTACGATCTACGAAACAGATTAACCAATTTTCTATGATTTGTCAGTGGTTGAGCTACGATCTATGACCCGTATCAACCAATTCGCTATGATTTTTCACTAACTTAGCTACGATCTACGACCCAGATCAACCAACTAAGTATGTTTTTTCATTGGCTGAGCTAAGATCTACGAGCCAGATCAGCCAATCCGCTATGTGATTTGATTGGCTGACCTACGACCCAGACCAACCAATTCGCTATGTGTTTTGAGTGGTTGAGCTACGATTTACGACCCAGATCAGCCAATACGCCATGTGTTTTCATTGGCTGAGCTACGATATACGACCCAGATCAACCAATGCGCAATGTTTTTTTCATTAGCTGAGCTACGATCTACGACCCAGAACAACCAATTCGCTATGGGTTTTCAGTGGCTGAGCTACGATCTACGATCCAGATAACCAATTCGCTATGTTTTTACAATGGCTGAGCTACGATCTACGACCGAAATCAACCAATTCGCAATGTTTTTTCAGCGGCTTAGCTAAGATCTACGACCCAAATTAACCATTTTTCTATGTTTTGTCAGTGGCTGAGCTACAATATGCGACCCGGATCAACCAATACGTCATGTTTTTAGAGTGGTTGAACAACGATTTACGACCCGGATCAACCAATACGTCATGTTTTTAGAGTGGTTGAACAACAATCTACGACCCGGATCAACCAATACGTCATGTTTTTTCAGTGGCTGATCAGCGATCTATGACCCAGATCAACAAATTCGCTATGTTTGTTCAGTGTCTGAGCTACGATCTACGACCCAGATCAACCAATTTGCAATGTCTTTTCAGTGGTTGAGCTACGATCTCCGACCAAGATCAACCAATATGCCATGTTTTGTCAGTGGCTGAGCTACGATCTGCGACCCAGATCATTCAGTTCGCAAAGTTGTTCAGTGGCTGAGCTACGATCAACGACCCAGATTAACCATTTGTGTATGTTTTGTCAGTGGCTGAGCTGCGATCTTCGACCCAGATCAACCAATTAGCTTTGTGTTTTGAGTGATTGCGTTACGCTCTTCGACCCAGATCAACCAATTCGCAATGATTTTTCAGCGGCTGAGCTACGATTTATGACCCAGATTAACCCATTTTCCATGTTTTGTCAGTGGCTAAGCTAGGATCTACGACCCAGGTCCACCAATTTGCTATGTGTTTTGAGTGGCTAACCTACGATCTACGAGCCAGATCAACCAATTTGCTATGTGTTTTGAATGGTTGAGCTACGATCTACGATCCAGATTAACCATTTGGCAATAATCTCCGACCCAGCTCAACCAATTAGCTATGTGTTTTCAGTGGTTGAGCTACCATCACCCAATTATCTATGTTTTGTCAGTGGCTGAGTTACGATCTACGACACAGATCAACCAATACCCCATGTTTTAATTTTGGCTGAGCTATTGGTTGATCATGGTCCTAGATCGTAGCTCAGCCACTCAAAACACAAAAAGCTAATTGGTTGATCTGGGTCGTAGATCGTAGCTCAACCACTCAAAACACATAGCTAATTGGTTGAGCTGGGTCGTTAATCCTAGCTCTGCCACTGACAAAACATAGACAAGTGGTTCATTTCGGTCGTAGATCATAGCTCAACCAATGAAAAAGCATTGCGAAGTGGTTGATATGTGTCGTAGATCGTAGCTCAGCCACTGACAAAACATGGAACAGTGGATGATCTGGGTCGTAGATCATAGCTCAGCCATTTCAAAAAACATGGCGTATTAGTTGTTCTGGGTCGTAGATCGTAGCTCTACCACTCAAAACACATAGGTAATTGGTTGATCTGGGTCTCAGTTCGTAGCTTAGCCACTGACAAAACAGAGAATATTGGTTGATCCGGGTCGTAGATTGTAGCTCAGCCACTGAAAAGACATAGCGAATTGGTTAATCTGGGTCATAGATCGTTGCTCAGCTTCTAAAAAACATTGCGATTTGGTTGATCTGGGTCGTAGATCGTTGTTCAACCACTCAAAACACAAAGCTAATTGATTGATCTGGATCGTAGATCGTAGCTCAACCACGCAAAACACATAGCTAATTCGTTGATCGCGGTCGTAGATCGTAGCTTAGTCACTGACGAAACTTACAAAAGTGGCTGATCTGGGTCGTAGATCGTAGCTCAACCAATGAATAAAATTCGAATTGGTTGATCTGGGTCGTAGATCATAGGTGAGCCAATATAAAAACACAGCGAGTTGGTCGATCTGGGTCGTCGATCGTAGCTCAGCCACTGCGAAAAACATGGCGTATTGGTTGATCTGGATCGTAGATCGTAGCTGAACCACTCAAAAGACATAGCTAGTTGGTTGATCTGGGTCGTAAATCGTAGCTCAGCCAATGAAAAAACATATAGAATTGGTTGATCTTGGTCGTAGATCCATGGTTGCAAAAGAGTCTTTAAAGCAGTAATCGATTTATATATATAGCTAAAAAGGCGTTATTACGCCTTTTTTCGCGTTATTACGCCCTTTTTCCGCGTTATTACGACTTTATTTTCACGTTACTACGCCTTTCTTTCGCGTTATAACGCCTTTTATTAGCATTAATACGCCTTTGTTTAGCGTTATTACGCTTTTATTTCGCGTTATTACGCGTTTATTTTCGCGTTATTACGCCTTTATTTCGCGTTATTACGCCTTTATTTTCGCGTTATTACGCCTTTATTTTCGCGTTATAATACCTTTATTCGCGTTACTACGCCTTACTTCGCATTATTACGCCTTTACTTTGCCTTAGTATGCCTTGTTTCGCTTTACTTCGCCTTGTTTTGCGTTACTTCGCCTTTTTTCGCATTATAACGCCTTTTTTCGCGTTATTACGACTTTACAATATTTATTTTATCTCAGATGATCCTAATAGGCTTTCATAGATATGCCAATTTCAGATTGAAATATTTTATTTCTTCAGTCAAAATATAACTTTGTTATATTGTTTTGTTTGGTACACAGCATGTTTGTATTAACAGCAATTATGTTCTTTATAATCATTTATTGTTTTACATGGTATGTAGTTTGCTCAGAGTTTCATGGAGATAAAGGGCTCCCGAATTATCTTCGGTAGTCACATCTGTAAATGTAAATACATTGTTTGTTTTTTTTGTTTCCCAAAACATTACCCTGGGAGATCTTTTATTGAAATAGTTCAAGTTATCAGAAAATTACACATGAAGCTATTCACAACATAAGATGTTAGACACATTCTGTCTTCAGTTTTAGTACCAAGAGGTACATATCAGTCATATTTCAATATTTGATAAACAACAATAATCAATATGAGGCATTGCAATAGAGTTTTCGCACATGTATATTGAGGAAGCGTTTAATTCGAAGCAGAAGGTAAAGTTGAGATTGCTGAAAGCGGACATTATTCCCTTCGGTATTAATAAAGAACATCTATTTAATCTGCACTAGATTCACCCTTTCCCTCATCCCCGCTAACCAAGACGACATTGACTACAGTAATGCAATAGTGTGGAAAGTCCCTTTACTAATTAGTGACAAAAGTCGAAAATGTATTTTGTGAGTAAAGGAGATATTGCTAGTTTTTATCAATAAATGCAAAGATGACAGACAGATAGAAAGGGCAGACGACGGACAGTTGACCCATAAGTGCCTTCCAGCTTTACAGGCAGACGACACCGAAAGTAATTATTATTGCAAACAGCACACTGGTTTCGACACGTAAAACAAGTAATATCTATACAATGGATTAATATAACAGTTTTACATCTACATTTGTAGTCAATAGTTGCACTTATTAAAGGTACTACCCAGCCATACAAATGGCGTATGAGTCATTATATAGTAATCAATATAAGTTCTAAAAAGAAGGGTTATTAGTCGCCGTTTGAAGCCTGCGACTATATCTTGATTCGGTTTCTTTTCAGATTTCACTTTGATGGACAAGTTGTTTATTGGACAAACTAAATGTAAATGCATCGAAAATATTACGGTTGCAATTGTTTAAAAACACTAATTTATGATACATTTGAAAAGAAGTGTATGTTTCCAATGTTGTTAGTCTATTTTGATTAACCTCGTATTTTACTTTTAGCTCGACTATTCGAGGAATGATGAGGATATTGCACTCGCCCCGGAGGCAACTTCAGTGTTTGCATCTGCGTTGGTTAAACCATTTTAAAATACTAATTTCTTCTATACCATCAAACATATTTACTTCAAACTTGGCATATTTGTTTTAATGACAATATAGCCAACTGCAGCAAAGCGGATAACCCTGTCAACCATATTTGTATAGTTATGCCAATTTTTGTACTTAGATTTTGTCACAAAAACATAACCTAAGTTATTTCTTTGCGCCATTTCTCAATGTTTCTTCATAAAACTTTTAAATTATTTTGTTTATGACAACAGGGTTGTGATGCAATCAAAATCTTTGCGTCAAGTTCACATTTCACACAAAGTTATGCCCCTTGTTGTACTTAGTTTTTGTCATAATAACTTAGAGTCAGCACTACGTCTGACATTTCTTAATATTTCTTCATCAAACTTTCAATTTATATTGCCGGTGACAACACGGTTATCATATTACCCCCTCTACCTGTACCCAATCCCTCATCTCGGAAAAATCCTTATTTTCTCAGCACAACTATTCAAAGAATAAAGACTAAGACTATTGCACTAGCCCCCGGCTTCCACATCCATGTTGGTTAAAATATTTTATAACGTCCAAAATCTTCTTCATTACTTAATATATTCCATTGAATTGCACTGTTACAATTATAATTGTTCATGATCAAATAAACAAGGTCATATAATGAAGTCCCGTAAGTCGGACTTGTATTTCTTTGAAATTAGACTTGTATTTCTTTGAAGTAAGACTTATATTTCTTTGAAATAAGACTTATATTTCTTTGAAGTAAGACTTGTATTTCTTTGAAGTAAGACTTATATTTCTTTGAAATAAGACTTGTATCTCTTTGAAGTAAGACTTGTATTTCTTTGATGGGTTAATAATGTAACCTTGCATTATGCCATTGTTACTTTTTTTTATCGATCCTTAACACACCTAGTCGAAATTAAAGGCAATAACAAACTGGATCTGTATCATAAGAGTATGCTTTGTAAAATAATGAATCCCAATTTTTCGTGACCGATTAAACAAACATTACGAATTGAAAGGTCTTGCAAATGTAAATTCCTCAAAGTTGTAAATCAATGACCAAGTTTTATCTTTAACTGAAAGCGTTTAACTTTCGAAGGTTTACATCATAGAAAACATCATGTGTTATAACAATGAAACTTTTGAGTTTTCAGATTGTTGTTTACGTGTGTATTTGAAAACGAATACGCATATTGGTTTGAAGTTCAGTGTCACTAGAGCGTAAACGTAAGATACTTCATCTTATATTTTCTTCAACCGTGACTTCAATATACGTGTTTGATCCATTTACTTCCAAATATATATATTTACAGCTCAACGCACATATATAATGTTAACGACATGTATATACATGTATATACTGCAGAGTGAAGTAAAGCGAACAATAAGACGATATAATTGATTGTTTGGTGTCTCTAAAATCCTAAAATCAGTCCCTTATGAAAGCACTACGTGGATATTTAGACTAATGATTGTTACGAATGTGTGTGCTAAAAAATAAATTGGTATTGTCTTTTCCGGCGACATTTATGCCTTGCATCAACTTTCACTTGTTAATTGATAATATGATACATATAAATATAAATATACATTTCACTTGATTACGCGGAATGAAGTATTGTAAATCTTTTTAAATAACGATTGTGTTTGTATATAGCAGATTTCTTTATGAGTCTTTTATCAGAAAGCATTATTTGAGTCGTTGGAAAAAATTCCAATGTCAAGCAAAGTTCAGAGTGTGTCGGCTAAAACTACTATGACTTATTTTGACTGAATAAAGAAAGCGGATGGATTTTGCGTTATTCGGTCGAACCAGTGTAAAACAGATGGCAACCAATCAAAGACTATAATTTTTCAGATGAAGACACGAGTTGATTAACGTTTTAAATCGACTTTTCGAAACTCATGCTAGGAATGTGATAGGGACGAAAAGCCCCTATCCCAATCAAAGCGCCGAAGGCACTGAGGTGGTGATCGTGTATAAAATCCCGCAAATTGACAAGCAGTATCTCGATGTATGCCTATTGGGATTTTCAATATTAATGCAATCTGGTGCGGGTAAGTTTGAGAAAAGTTGCATCTTTTGACAGTAGAATAATGTAAGTTTGCCAGAATGTTTATCTTGGTGGCATTTAAGGCCATACCAAATTTAAGAAAAATCTAGTTTGCACTCGATAGACCTCCGTTTTAGCTCAAGAACGATGAAACTTTATAAGAATGTTTGCCTTGGATATATGTAAGCTAAATTTATTGGGTTATCATGTGTTCATCACAAGGTCGCTAGATCATATTAAAATAAAATATTTTGTATTCTTTAGAGATCACTTTTTCGAATTAAGCATGTTGAAACCCTATGTCAGAATATTTGTCTTGATGACATCTGGGCTATATTCAAAATAGGTTATGTCGCTTCCAAAACAAGAATCCGTCGTTGCCGAGTGGTTTTTATCAGGGATTTCAAACTGAGTGTCTTGGGTTTGATCCTAAGTCCCACCCGACATGATTGGATGCTCTTGGACAATTCACATTTCAACACCTAGAGTGTTTACCCAAGGGGCATGAAGAAGTGAACTGTCAACATGATATAACTGAAATAATGTTGAAAATGGTGTAAAACAGCGAAACAAAACATCCAAGACTAAGTCACTATGCAAAATTGAAGAACAATCTTGTTGACTCTCAAGGAGCTGCAAGTGGAAGGTATTGATGCAGTTATAAATGTGAGCGTTACAGGTCCAACTTGGCAGAATCTGCAGCAGACTATTAAAACTCGTGTAGGCCAAAACGAGGAAACTTAAAAAAAAAATGAAGGTAAATATGTGACAAATAGTTGAAAATATTGTGACAAAAGAAGAAATCGCTCAGTATTGCTCCTTTTTTTACAACGTTATAAATTGCCGTCTGATGCAGAGGCGTCAGAAAGCGTAAGAGGTAAAAGGTTCAAGGTTTTCACCAGTTGCTCAGACTTTTCTTTTCATTGGATTATAATCAATTGTTTATAGTTTAATGGCGTTTTCAACGGTATTTCACTTCGATTACGTATAGACAAACACGCGGAGCAAATATTTGAATTATAATATTATCATTTAAAAAAAGTTACAACATATTGTGGCAAAAGGAGAAATTGGTCCTTTTTCCACAATGTTTTCGAAGGGCATCTGCTGCAGGGTGTCTCAGAATTGGAGAATAAGCGTTAACTCTGTTGAGATTATGCGTGTGCATAAGTAACGTGAGTCTTCAATGTAAACAAGGCACGCCTTTCACCTTAACATCCGTGCAAGAAATCCGCCGAGTTGTTAGCAATTGCAACTGGGTGTCCCATGTTCAATCCCCGCTCGCGGCGATCATGGTGCAGTGCCCTTTGGCCAGCCACATTTCCTAGCCTTATACTGAATTGTTTACCCAGGGATCACATACACGTGTTCTGTCGCCGTGGTAAAATTGGAATAATAGTGAAAAGGGCGTAAACCCCATATAAATTAAATCCAATTAGACCTGTTCTTGGATAGATTATATCACTATATACAGTCGATTCAGGCGAGTTTGTCAACACCGCAGAGATGCACCAACAACTTATGTCTGCGTCCACAAGTAATACAAGCAGACGCATTTTGACGCAGCTTCGACAGACGACATTTGTTAATAGTGTGGCAAAAGGAGATAAAATGAGTTCAAAAAGAGCATTTATGATCCGTCCGGGAATCGAACCCTGATCGCTCGCCATCAAGACGGACGCATAACCACTCCACAACTGAGATATATCCTGTATAACAACATGTTGTGGATATCACCCAGTTTCTCACACGAAAGACATATCATATGTATTCAATGGCAACGCTGATCAAATTGCAGAGTATGCATACTGCATGTTAAGTTATTGACTAGAGTTAGCATAGCCCTCGATATTGACTAAACCAAAGTAAGCATTGCTAAAATTATATACTTGACCAAGCTAAAACAAATCGCTAAGTATAGACTTGACCAAAGTAAGCATAGCGCCCATTATAGGCTTGACAGAAGAAAGCATACAGCATCTTATAGAGTTGACCAAAGAAAGCATAACGCACGTTATAAACTTAATCAAAGTCAGATTAGCACACGCTGTTGACTTGACCAAAGAAAGCAAAGCGCTCATTATAAAATTGACAAAAGAAAGCATATTTAACGTTATAATCTAAAACTATTTCTTAGAGATCATTTTTAACGCTATATACTTGATCAAAGAGAGCATATTGCACATTATAAACTTGAACAAAAAGAGCATATTTAACGGCACAGCCTTGATCAAAGATAGCATATTTAACGTTATAGTCTTGACAAAAGAAAGCATATTGCACATTATAGACTTGAACAAAGAAAGCATAATTAACGTTATAGACTTGATCAAAGATATCATATTGCACTTATAGACTTGAACAAAAACAGCATAGCACACATTATAGATTTGACCAAAGAGAGCATATTGCAAACACAAAAAGCATATTGCACGTTTTAGACTAGACCAAAATAGGGATATTGAACGTTATATATAGACTTGACTAAAGTATACATATTGCACTTATAACCTTGACCAAAGTAAGCATATTTCACATTAATGACCTGACCAACGTAAACATAACGCAAGTTAATGACTTGACTGAAAAAAAACGCATTGCATGATATAGACTTGTTTAAAGAAATTACATTGCACGTTATATATACTGAAACAGAGTAAACAGTAAACGAAACACAAACAATCTCTTAATCCATAAGATTGTTTTAGATAAGATATTGAGTCATAAATGAATGAAGTTCAAGGTCAGAAGCAATTAACTTGTTGAGCAAAACCACTACCGGAAGCGCGTGGTGCAATAGGACGACAATTGATTAATTTTCAGCAGACGAAATGAGAAATTGCATAACATTAATTTGTTTTGAAAGTAGACGGATTTAAGATATCTCTATAGGGAAACAACTGATGCAGCCCGGCAATCTAATACGATGGATGGTAGACAGATAAACAATTTGTATTGTACTTATCCGGGCGTTTTATAGCCCATTACGCCTTCAGCTTACGCGTCTCATACAAAAACGAAACATTTTGAAAATTGAATTTAGATAATCTCCTTTTGCGTGGATAAGACAAACCTGCATCATACGATTTTGATAAAAAAAAATCTGCCCTTTGGTACCAAGTTTTGGTATGACAGACCGACCAGTGTGATATAAAGGTAAAACTGAACGTAAACCTTTTACTTAATATGGTATTTTACTGAAAATGATCAAAGTATATGCTTTGAGTGATTGTTTTGTGTTAAAAGCAACTTTCAACATTGTTTCAGTTATATCACGGCGTTTCCAGGTTAAGTTACCAGTACTACTGGTACATTTATCCTGACACCAGCCAGTCATGCTTAATGCTAACCCCGAAAACCTGAGCGGCATGGAGGGAAGCCTTGGAGTGTGTAAAAGTTCACACTCTGCCTTGAACAATGCCAAAACGTGGTAAATTTATGTAACTAGAAGTTTAATTATTGAATAGAGATGCATCAAAATACATCTGTATGTGGTAAAGGTTTAAAAGTAATCTGCTAAAAAAGCGTCTGAAGAAAAACATGATGAAAGTTTGATAAACTAAAACCATACTTTGATATAGAGACTATGTGAAGAAATTGATCCTTATTAATCGTAAGATTAAACCCAACTGCAGATGACTAGATAAGGAGGAGTAAAAAGGTCTTTCTTAAATGATATCTCTCTTAGCACTCATTAAAACCTATACTGTGGGTACTTAAAAGAATCGTCTCACTGAGACGATTCTTTCCATACATTTATGCCATTGGTCTGCTATTTGACTTTGTTAAAACATAAGTGTTATATGTTTGTGGTATATAGGGCAAACTTGCCCTTTTTCCTGAATAAAATCTAAGATATTGTTGAAAAAGGAGAAAAAAAAACAATAAAACAAACCGTTATACCAACACATGTGTACGAAACAACGTCATGACGTCATATTTTTATTTTCTTTAAGAAATGTCTTTCCCTCCTTGGTACTCTTGATGTTGGGGTTAGCATTACGACTGTCCCACATGGGAAATAACCAATATATATGGAACGCCTTTACTGTCTTAGTATGTTGTATTGTATTATATGCAGTACATTTTCACGTATATGAGGTACATATTTCATTTGACGTGGTACATTATTCATGATATGCAGTGCCTTTTCTATTATGTGTGGTGATTATTGAATAATATGCAGTGCAAACTACTGTTTAAACAGTAGAATAACCATTATACGTTGTACAAACAACGTCATGTGCAATACAAACTATATACTATGCAGTACAAATTACATTATATGTGGTGTATTTGTTTGTGTATGCAGTAGTTTTACATGTATACGTTGTATGTTGGTCAATATATGCGATGTATGTTTTAATATATGAAGTGCCTGCACGTATCTTTATACCTGGTGAATTATTACGTATGTGTTCATAAAAGATCATAGTAGGAAATGCATTTAGCAATATGTTCGGTCCATACTAATGTATACATGGTGTAAACAGCTTTATATGCGGTAAATTTTTCATTAGGATGATCATACTTTCCGGCATTCTCCGTAATTATTTATCCGGAAAATACCGAGTCAGACAGATAGATATTAACATTTACACCGTTTACTCAATTTAAAAAAAAGCGCTTGAATAATTTATAAATAGATGTGTATACAAAATGTCGTCGTCTGCACTGAAATCCGCTCTAGACGAGATTGGTCTGTTCATTCGGCATGATTTGCAGTCTGATCAAAATCTAAAATCTAAAGTTTGAATATTACTAGTCCAATAATATATGACCTCTCACAAGCTCGAATGCTTATGTTATATGAGTAGATTATTACATGTACTTACATATACTTATTAGAAGCTTCAGTCAACTTGTGACGATTATGATAATCAGAGCAAATATGCAGGCTGATTTGAACCTACACTGTTCAGAAAAAAACAAAGTTATGCCTTTTCCCAAAGACAAAATCAAATATATCATGTAAATCACTTTTCAAGTTATTTCTCTTATTTCCAGAAGCTGCTGAGGAATTTAAGTTGTTTTTATGAGGAAACATTACCATAAAGTGGTAACCTGAACACATTTTTAAATCTTCCGTAATACAACAAGTATGCATCAGATGACTTTAAGACAAAACTATAGAAAATCTTAATAAATGAAAGTATAATTATTGAAGAGGGTTTGGTTGAACGCATCGTGACAATTGGAGAAATTTCTCAAGATGAGCAATTTATCCTTTGACCATAATGATTTCAAGAGTTGTCTGCTTCAGGAATTAGAGATCGTCTGCAAAGACGACATTCTGCATCTCGTCTATTTAGAAAATGTGTACACTGTTAATGTTCAAACCTATCTGTCATGCTCGGTAATTTCCGGAAATAATTCCGGAGAATGCCGGAAAGTATGATCATCCCCAAGGTTAATGCACCGCGTATAAAGTTTAAACCACCGCATACAAAGTTTAAACCACCGCATATAATCAAAGTACCACCACACGTATTGAAGAATAGACTGCATATAATGTTGTTTGTATTGCATATGACGTTGTTTGCACACTATATAATGGTTATTCTACTGTATCTTCATACCTATGCACTTCATATTATTAAATAACCACTATATATTATACAAATTGCACTGCATATCATGCAAAATCTACCACGTCAAATGAAATATGTACCTCGTATACATGAAAATGTACTGCGTATAATACAATACAACATAGTAAGACAGTAAAGGCGTTCCATAAATATAGATAAACAAGATAGGGAAGCGGTGATTGTCGAGACATCCCAGCGTTGGTTGTATCGTGCGGTATTTGGGTCTGGGGTTTCTTTTTTTAATGGCATAAGCTCTGGGTAAATATTGTATTTATACAGGATTTGAAGTGCTGAAGATATCACTCAGCCATAAAAACAAGCAAAAAAGGCAACCAATGAGTTCTGTTCTGTACTTATTAATATGGATCAACTGTGCTATTCTCATGATTGTTTCCTCTTGCAAATACAAATTCGGACGTCCGAGGTATGGACGAGGATTAATTGATTGGGGTGTAACGCCGTTATCAACATTATTTCAGTCATATCACGGTGGCTAGTTGACCTTGTGGTGTGAATCCTGGCTTTCTCACACAGGTGAACAGTATTCCACACACCAGTCTGTCTGGATAACTGGCTGCTTTAATACATCGACTGTTTACCCTTCACCTCATACATACGCTTTCTGATACCTCTGCAGCAGACGACTTTTGAAAACATTGTGGCAAAAGTAGAAATTGCTCATGATGAGAAATTTCCCCTTTTTCACAGTGTTTTCAACTCTATTTAATAATTTAACTCTCAATTATAAAAAAAAATCATTTTTTTTTGGCCCATATGTTTTCAAAGTAGTCTGCTGCACATTTGTTGTATGTGGGAAAGGGTTAACCCATTGGTGGAATACGAATGATGGTTGTCTCATTTATCTTTATCAACCGTTGGAAAGAATGCTGGCTGCGCTAAGGTTCGAACTCAAACCCATGGACTGTCTACCCGCGGCGGTATCAACTACGGTACCGGGGCTCGACCGTCTACACATCAACTGTGCTATTTTAGTGAAGATCATGCAAAACAAACTAAATTAAAACGTATGTGATGTTTACGAGGACAAAGGGCGTTAACACTCTTCTCAGACAACTTTATCTAATCAAGTTCTAACATTGTACTCTGTCGAACTATAAGGCAGGATGTATTTGTTTTAACCCTTTCCCGCATACAACAAATAGTCGCTGCAGATGACTTTGAAAACTATGAAAAAGCTCTATAAATATAAACGTGATTATAGAAAAGATTTGAAACATTATTACTAACGGAGGACCGATTTCACCTTTTCCGATAATGTTTTTAAAAGTCATCTGCTGCACGTCGGAATGCGTCTCTTTGTAGGAAAATGATTAACGTTTTATAAATGCGCCGCGTCTAGAATTTTGGGATCTGAATGGATCTGCGCACAGTGAAGACTGCGAGCCGGTGCATCCATATAGCCTCACCAGAATCTCTCTGCCCGCCTATAAGTAAGTTAGTCCTACAATGTAAATGAGCCGTCACGCGAGAAACCCAATAGTGTTGATTCTGCGTAAAGTATCGACCCGGATCAGCCTAAGCATGCCGCACAGGCTTACCCGGATAGACACCTTTCGCCTCCTGTGGATTTTCTGTTTCAGGACTCATTACTCTATACCTCTATCCCCCTGAGACGGAATGTGTCGGCCCGGATCAGTCTGATCTGGGTCGATGCATTACGCAAAGGCCATCATGTTGGTTTACTCGCGTGACGGCTCAAATACATGTGTTGACAGAACAGGAGCCAAGTAACAAGTTACGGAGTATCATTTACTCCCTTTCCTACAAACATTCATCCCAGCGTAGGGGATTTGAAACCTGGCGTCCCGGGTTTATTCCCCAGCCTCGTCACGACCGTCATGGTGGAGTGCCCTTCGGCAAGTCACATTTTCTAGCCTATTACTGGTTTGGTTACCCAGGGATCATGAATAAGTGACCTGTCGACGTGATAAAACTGAATTAAAGTTGAAAACGGCTTTAAACCCCAATAAAATAAACAAACATTCATCCAATAGTTGAAATCTTTGCAGCAGCCAGATTAATTCTATATTAAAACCGTTATAAAAAATATGTACGGTGTTCCACGGAAACCAACATTAAACCTTTCCCGCATACAACACATCTGCAGCTAACGACTTAAAATATTGAAAAAAATACGAAGGCAAAACTATGAAAACTATCTATAAATGAAGGTATGATTATTGAAAGAGTTGAAAACAATGTAGCAAAAAGAGATATTTCTCATTATGAGTAATTTCTCAGTATATCAAAATGTTTGAAAAGTCCTCTGCTGCAGAGACGTCAGAAAGCGTATGCATGTGGGAAAGGGTTAACGTCATCATTATTTCTGTGAAAAAGACCTGCCTGTGCGTCCATGCTAAAGTAACCTTTCAGACAACGATTTACAGAAGTTTCGTTATCCCACATAATTGACCCGTCCTGCGAGAAAACCACATTGTGGACTCGACCCGTATAAGCCTAAGCATGCCGCGCAGGCTTACCCGGATAGACACCTTTCTGGGTCAATACATTACGCAGTGACCATACTGTTGGTTTTCTCATTAAAAACCAATGTAGTGTCGTTTTTCCTTTTTACTACATCTTTTTATTATTCCGGTATATTTTTTCGTTTTAAATTATATACATACATGTATATATGCGGACAGTAAAGACACTGGTGATACTTTGCATATGCACATGCTCATCTTACTCTTAAGTGTACGGAGATGAAGAAGGTCAAGGAATCCTTTAAGGCTATTTATAAGATTGTGTGGGAATAGCATCATGGGAATTCCAAGATGACTGCCATGATGTGCCACAAGTTAGGCATATATTTCATGTAAACAACAATAACATTCATGGTGTCTAATCAAAGGTGTAGAAAAAACCTGTCAGCTTGGCTTTCACACATACTATCTCATTGCTCTTCGTCATCGTCATCGTCTTCATCTAGTCTAGTTGTCACAGTTCCCTTCTTGACAAGGTCCGCATGCATTTGTACAATCAAGCCCATGCTTTTTACATGTACATTTTAGTGTATTACATCCAGCGGAACAGTTGCAGTGGATCATTTTGAGGAAAACCTCGGGAGCAGGGTCCTTATCCATCAAGATCGGAATGAGTATGTCCCCTTGAACTTAAATCCCCAGTCGTTAGGGACCATGTCCTCACTTATGCCCATCCAGACCATAACTTGGTAATGCGTCCTCAGAGGGTGAAATCTAGTTGCAGAAGCAGTTGGCGAAAGTCGTTCAGGTGTGACAAATGTCTTGGCTCTTGAAACTTTCTTACATAGCAAACTGTACCTAAGGGTTGCGAGAGATTCGTTTTGATTTCCATTGAACAATGAAACCATTGCCTTACAGCCAGCACTTTCAATGGTATATTGATCTTTGTCGGGTGAACAAAAAAATCGTTGAACATGTACGAAACACGGATTCCCCCTTGAGAATATTTTGGAAAACGGATTTTTTGCCAATCCCAAAGATCCTTGATGTCGTATCGCAACCTGCAACCTGTGAACGCGTGAACAAACAACATATCAGTGCATATGTCATCACCTAGTATCTGTTTCAGAACATTGATGTTGTACACATATTGTTTTGTTTTATTCCCGGTTTTATCTGAACGGAAGTAGAGCTCATAGCTGTCCTTAAGAGTCGCATGATGCAGAAGGAGAATCAGCAAGTCCGTATCTTCACCAATGAGCGTTGTAGACTTGTATTCACACATCGAAACTGCGGCTTTTACTATGTCCACGTCTGCATCTCCCTCAGCTTGGATGACATAGCAGCCTTTCTGCTGCAAGCATTTTGCGATCAGATCAATCATAGCCTGTTTGTTTTCCGAATTCGAGAGAAAATCCTCCTTTTTCCCGACGAACTTAGTAGCATCCGATATATTGACCTTGTTAGAAGTCTTATTAGCACCTCGTCGTTGATGTGTATAGTCCTTAATGCCTGGCCCTCCCCTGTACCCATCAAATACTACTGTGGCATGTCCGTATAAATCCAAAGTAAACTTCGCATATGCATCGGCGATTGAGCTGTATGTAGATCCTTCGGCCCATTTCAGTCTATGCAAAAGTGAGCCCCCGTCTAAAACGTAGTGCTCAGTAACTGGGATCGCCTCGAGCACAGCATCATCAGATGTGGGAGTGACACGGCCCCAAGAAACTCTGAAACAACAGAGCTGGGTCTATGGTTCTGTCCTCAGTTACTTTGATGGCCCGGGCAGTAGCTAATGTCTTCACTCTAGTATTTCTCTTGTGCGAATACGAAAAGATAGATTGACCTTCCATTGTTTGCACTGTGCTGTTGCCAACCGTGAAAAGGTCATCCACATTCACATCGTCATTAGCATTTATTCCGGTTATGATGTGGCGCAAGGTAGCATCTACTGTAAATGGAGAAAAGTCTGCAAGTTTTTCTACAAGCTTTTCTTTGTCCGATTTATCTCTATTCATCCTTGCAGACGTAGCCTCTTTGTGTTGTTCTCTTGTTGTGTATACCATCTGGCTGAACTCTTGCATGGCATAGTTGTAGGCTGAGGTTAAGGGGCGAGACATGGTCCAAAGTGTTCTTTGATGTTCATTAAAGCCACTTCCTCTTGTTAGCCAGCCCGTGCTTTTAAGGGAATGCACGAGCGTCTGCTCAATGACAAGATCCGAGCCTAGGCAAGCCCAGTATTGGTTACTGCGGCGTATGACATGGAAACCATTTATGACATTCTGATAAACAGAATGGGTTTCAGTTTCTAAGCTGTACATCTTCTGAAGATACAGATATCCCGACTTGAGATAGTTAAGGTGTCCAGCAGCTGAAAATATTGGTCAGATATGGCATGGAGGTACATCTCCCATGATCCGGTGCGATCGGCCTCGATGAGTTTGCGGGCAACTCTCAACATTTGCTGATAATTTAACCACAGTTTGCTTATCCTTGAATGACTGGATAGTTCACCTGCTTTCGATTTAAGCAGATCAGCGAGTGTTCAAATGCAATCCGACTTCGGCAAAGAATCCATGTCTCTTTCACCAGTTTCCATAAGATCGAACAACGTTTCAAGCTCTTTCAAGACGTTTTCAAAACCAGGCCCATCCTTGATGATTTCAGCTACTATCTGATGCGTAAGGCATTGATCTACTAGGAAATGTCCGCGAAATGCACGTTGTACAGATTTACCACTCATCATATGCACAACTGCGTTCTCACCATATATTGTTTCTAGGATCTGTCTCAGTCCACTCCCATCCATTAATGTTCCTATGGCCCCCAAAAGATTCACGCAGGTGTGAAAACTGCCCAGTAACAACACAACATCTCTTATAGGACTATTGTCTGGTACTTCATTCACTATCTCTGATGCCTTCCAGAAGAGCGGTTGGTCAAATGTAATGATTGGCGGAACGTTTTGCTTGGCAGCTAGGTTGCACATATATTCCAATGAGGAGAAAATGCATGTTTTGTCACTTGATGACATACCAATCATGGGAAGGAACGCTATCGAAGACTGGTCATGATGATCACATCCCTTGAACAATGTGTAGTGGAACCATGGTTAGTTAGAGTTGTCTCTCTTTGGTCAGTTTTATAAAGTGAAAGTAGAAGTGAAAGTAAATTATTTCCCTTGTTTTAGCTCTTCTGTATTTGAAGATTTTTCGGACGCCATGTGGCTTGTAAACATGCTCAAACAAATTTCAAGGCAACTTTGATCCCCCACAGAGTAAGTTTATTTTAACTGGTTGTGTAGTATAGTCTAAATTGTGTATTACTTTTTTGTATAAGCACAAACATGTAGAAACCACAGAACAAATGTAAACAGGCAGGCTCGTTGTATTTTTTGCCGTAGACGTAGTGTTGGATGATATGTAACGAAGCTATTTTACATAATGATAAACAGTTTTTACATTGTAAAAGAGTACAATTAGTCACAAAATGAATACCTATAGAGTTTTCGGTATGTAACTATGTTTTACAGTAAAATTGCACAGAGCTACGTTCAAAAGTTTAAAAGTATAGAATGCCATTTGTACCACTATAAGCATAATATGTTTTGCATCTTAAATAATGTTTCATGTTACTTTGTAGTAAGATTGTCATTTTTTGTTCATTTCAGTTTTTTACCTCTTCCGAGAGTTATGTCTCCACACAATAAAGGTTAAAGCAAATATCTGACTTTGGGTTGACATTACACAATGTATGCATCATGCCCTGCCAGTTTTGGGCGCATGGACGGAAACGTAACGATATCTCCCAGAGTATGTCGATTTTGTATGTCGATGTCGCAAAACAATGTAAGAGGCATGAATTCCACATTGCGGCGAACGTGTTTAGCAAAGCGATAGTCCTTGATGTCCACCCTTGCCTCATTCAGAATATTTAAGTCAACTCTTTTTCGCCTTGGAATAGTGTGACTGGCTTGTTTCCCGGGTGTGATGGCCGCAATCATATCCATCCCATGAAAGGTACCCTTTCCATCAAGCGTTACTATATTATGATCGACATTATCGGCTGCGAACAGCAAAGCCATGTCAATTATGTCTAAATCTCCACCTAACATATCTGGAGCAATTGCAGCTGCGGCGTTGTTCTCAAACCTTTGAACCTCCGAGTAGGATGAGTAATATCCCATGACAGAGAGGCTATCAATAAAAAAAACCTTGACCTGAAAAGATGGTGCATATGGTGGCCATCTTGATTTTGATTTTTCATGACGCAATTCCCACACAATCTTACAAATAGCCTTAAAGGATTCCTTGACCACTGAAACCTATGGATAGACACTAATATTGTTATCCTATGTTAAATATGAACCGAGTTATGGCCAATGACAAAATTTGGGGCCGTCGTGGCGGCCATCTTGGATTTCCCATGATGCAATTCCCCCACAACCTCACGAATAGACTTAATGGATTCCTTGATCCCTAAAACCTATAGCTAGACACCAATAGTGTCACCATATGTCAAATAATATATCTATAGGTGCTACCTATTTACGAAAAAAACCGCAAGATAATTATAAATAAAAAAATAAAGAGCATACTTTGGCCATAAAAAAGGATTTATAAGTAATTGACTAGACAATAATAATGTTAATGTCATGTTTCTTGCATTATCAAAACATATTTGGAATTCGTATTGCTGTTGTCTATTATTTAAACAGAAAATAATAAAGTAAAGACTTTCAGAAAATCAAGGAATACATTTATAATGAACGAGGTTAAAACATGAGGGCCAAGATGATCCTTAATCGATCACCTGCATTGTGGCAAAGAAGCAAATAGATCAGCCCTTTTCTGATGCCACCTGGCGAATGCCTTTTTCAACCAGTCAATATGACTGGAACAAATTATGTAAGGGGTCACATTTCTGCTAAACCCTTTCCCTATTAGAGACGGTTTCTGAGGCCTATGCAACAGACGATTTAGGATGAGATTGTCGCCACAAGAACAATTGCTTCTTATGAGAAAGTTATCCATTTGCCACAATGTTTGATAAATAATTATACTTTGAATGAGCGAGTCAATAGCTCATGTACAGTCCTCCACTTGTCCCCAGAAATTTGTCCAAATTTTAGACATGGCTTATCAGTCCTGGTAATCAGCTGTATTAATTAATTTGCCATTAACAGGGATTCCCTACTGGGCTACAGTCCCCCATTAGTTATCTCTGTCCGATTCATGACACCATCACAACATTTGCATTGTTTGGCAGTTACATTGCACTATAGCTTTATCATTGCATTCAGTGTAATATAAAAGCGAAGTCATATTTGTGATTGCTGTTTCTTTTAGGAGCTTTTGAATAACACTTATAAAGAAGTAAAGATGACTTAATAAAATGTAAGAGATTTTGTTTACATTATGACCATTATTTGTTTAATCATTTCCCTCATACGACAATTCTGCAGCAGACGCATTTAAACATATTTTGTAAAAAAAATAGAAAATCTCTATAGTTGAAGGACTAAAAGTGGAAAACATTGTGGCAAAAGGAGAAATTGCTCGTTTTGTGCAATTTCTTCTTTTGTCACTATGTTTTCAAAAAACCTGTCTGCTGCAGAGGCATCAGAAAGCGTCTATATGAGGGAAAGGGTTAAATTTGGATATATGATTTCAGCATTTGTTCAGCCTACGAAGTCGTAGAGCTTACGTGTTTGTTTTTAGTATTGCTTTACCATACACATCAAATTTGCAGCAAATGACTTTGCAAACATCTTGGCAAAAATATGGAAAATTTCCATTAATGTAAGAGTAATTATTGAATAGAATTGTAGACAATATGACAAAAACAGAAATTTCTCATAATGAGCAAATATTCTTGTGTAACTAATCAGCACACACGTCAACATTGGTTTGCAAGTGGGAAATAGTTAAGTAGATTTACGTTTACATATTAACCCTTTCCCACTGGCAGACACATTTTATGTCATGTTACTTAAAGAAATTTTGGTAAGAATGTGATTTTAATGTAAAGAAAATAGTTAGAACCTAAGTCATTACGGGTAAGAGATCTACATAAGGTATGAGTAACATAGTGTAAGATTAGAATGAGACGTTCATAAGATAAAACACATTTGAGGCAAAAACATAAGCATGTTATTACCTAGATAAGGAACAACTATATATAGAGACCTGTCTTTTGTCAGATTGTCAATTCTAAGACTAGACCAAATTTAAGAATGTAGTTAAACAGGAGTTGTTCTCAACTCTTAACAGGTAAGTTGATTTTTAAACTTCTATTTCTTTCAATTTGGGATAATTTTAGAGTAATTCTAAATGTTCATGAAAAATCTTGGTTTTAACTTGAAACTGTGCTCTATTGATAGGAACTTATACACTTAATGTAAATGAAAGAATTGAAACAATAATGTCGTTGCTAAACCTCTTTTAAGAATTTCTTCTGTTTATTTTAAAAAAAAATGCATTGTTATAATTTCTTGTAATACAATCATTTCATGAAGTTCAAATTTTGAAATTAGCTAAGTATTCTTAGTTTAATTGCTTACTATGTATCATGGTTCAGACAAATGCGGAATAAATTATTAGTCTGTAGGGTATTTCTCACATGCAAGCTTAAACTGTATATAAGCTCTACCACTACATCTGAAAATCCCCATTTTAATCTTAATTCTCCAAACATATTTGTATGTTCAAATTGCAACAGCAGTTCTGACTGTTTTTGATGCATAATATATTTAGACCACGCCTTTTGGTCTGTACATGTGGAAAACGTCATTAAGTTGGCAAATTATTATAGGTGAGATTGGGGGGAAGTTTCTGGAGGACTTAGAATCCCGAAACTTATAAATAAACCCCTGCGTCTGCTCATAATACAAAAAAAACGTTTGATTTTTACACCAAATCATGTTATTACCATTAACTTCTATGATATTAACACAAAATACCTTTTTTTATCCAGATATGTCGAGTAAAAACAATGTCAAATACTATACCACTGCTGCGAGACCTACCAGTTATAACTGAGGACTCTCAAAAGTTTGTCATATTTCAAGACTTTACAGCTTTTCTGAAGGCGAAACGTGGTTCCAGGGATTCTATCATTAAAAATAGTAACATTTTTGGGTGGTTAAAGGGAAGGGCAAAACATGTAAAGATCGTCAACGAAAAACCAGCATTTGAGGTTAACCATGCCCTTCATTTCATGTTTGCACATAGTGACAAATTTGAAATTTGTAAAAAGGTAGTGTACCAGATACAAGCAAACGTTTTCTCTGCAAAGGATGTGCCTTATTCATCAACTAAGGAAATATACGATGATGTGATCAAATTGAACTTACTTACGGATTGTTTTGAGCTGGAGTGTATTGTTGAAACAAATGTTCAAACACTTAATAGTTCATACAAACATGAATATGACTGTGAAGCCTGGAAAAAGATTTGCTTGTTTGAACTACAATTTTCACAATCATTTCCGATTGACGTGGCTATGGAATCTTATGAATCTCTTATATATAAAAAGGCTGCATATATAGGATCATTGAAATCCACACTGAATCTGGCACAATGTTTCAAACGGGATTCAAGGCATCATATTGAACGTCGATCTCAAAGGAAAGATCTAGGTGATAATGAAACTGCAATTTCCTTGTGTTGTAAAAAGCAGCACTGCCCAATTGTTCTTGAAGCGACGCTACACAAAAGTATGCCCGATGATGAATTGATAACTCGAGTAGTGAGCGTTGACTGCACAAAAGCATGTCTACATTCAAGGGCACTGCACTTATATGTAGAAACTACCACACAAGATGAAAAATCACTGGATAATTTGGCATCCATATTGCGGGGATGTTTAAAAAAGCAACATCAGGAAGAATGTGCTGAAATTTTCTTCTTCGAAGAAGGCAGTTTAAACAAATTTAGAGACAGAGACGGGGAGATAATGCGTTTCGAACTACGTGATCAAGTTATTTCTAAAAAAAATGGATCAACACATAATTAAATATTGGAAAACGTTGGATCAGGAAAATTCCCAAAAATGTATTCAAAATAGTAGTGTGGAGAGATGTTGTAGATGCTATGGACAGGTTTTATTGAATCCTTTATCCATGCAAACATTTGATATTCTCACAGAATGGTACATAGAAACTCCATTGATTTTCCAAATTCTCCTGACTACATTCATTAATCCAAGTTCCATGCAGCGGACAGAAAACAAAAAAGAATTCCTAAAAGCAAAGTTTTCTCGACTGTACCAACATTATGACACACTTTTAAATGTCTACAACCGGAAATACTGTGGCATTCTGCAAGACAGAAACACACAAGAACTCTCTATGCACTATCAAAGCATTAATTCTGTTTTCAATATCACATCAGGAAGTGGCATCACACAGTCACTTAATGTTGCTGAAAATAAACTCAAGAGGAAAGCTCACAATGAATTAACTTATTACAACACATTTCTAAGAAGACATCCTATGACATACAATTCTGTATCTGGTTTAATTACAAGAAAATTGTGTATAAGAGATTGCATACTCATCTTGATGATGGACAATTTGGTTCGACTGAAAAAACTTACTGATCCTAATCCAGGTGAAAGTAGATCTCTCCAAATGTGCACTTTGCCTATAACATTGAAAGGAGTTCCCCAAAATGCAATTGATGTAGATCAATGGCATGACTCATCATGTGATGCAAACACTAATGACACAGACTGTATTTGTAAAAAGGACGTTCAGTTGACAAAGGACAGCTTAGAAACGTGTGTTCTTCAGCTGTCTATGGAAGAGAAAGTTTCGCTTAAAAAATTCGAAACTCTGTGTTCCTTTGGATTTCAACAAATATGGAGTGAATTGTTTCAAGGTAAATACAAAAGCAAAATATCATAATAACTATAATTACTTGCATTTCTAATTTCTTGAAATATTTACTTTGTAAAGCCACACATCTAGTTTGTGTTGAATGACATCTGCATATTTCCCTGATTCAAGGTAATGGGTTTGGACAGGAGTTAATTGTATGTGACAGCATTTAGAACACAATCGTGGCAAAGCTTCATTGTTATACCATCTGATACGTGTTTTAGAGAAATGGTAAAAATAGTTAACATTGTAGACATATACAAATTAGTTTTTTATATACAGTGGAAAATATTGTGAAAAATTGATCATCATTTAGAAAATCCTCTTTTCAAACGTCATCTGCTACAGTAGGGGCTAAATGTCATTTGTATCAAAGATTCCTTTTATGAAATATATAAGTCATTATTGATTAAACTTTCATTGACAGATGGAACCCATATGATTACGAGTAAAGTGTTCCAGGATGTGGAGCTAGAGGAGTCTTTTGCTTCAATGCAAATCGAAGAATTTGAGGTACGAAGCTTGTCCTAAAATAACGTATTATTGTAATCTTATTTCTTATTTTGGAATGAGGTTCAGAAATGAATCCTTCCTGTTTTATTTCATATGCACTTAGGACTGGTCTGTTTACCACTTCATAAATGTATTAAGCACACTTTTAATTGAACATAAACCCTGAAATGGACGCATTAATTTTACAGTAAGTGATAGAAGTGAATGCTTTCATAGAATTGTGTTGATGCTTTTTATCCTGCTTAGGTAGAATGACACTGACTTTTAACTCACCTGTCTTAGTGTCGGTAAAGTTTGATTGAATGGCAGGCGACACATAACTTCCATTAATTCTCTTGTTTCTTTATGAATTAAACAGTCAATAATACAGGAATAAAAACTGAAATGGATTTTTAGACTACTTAGAAAAATCAGTCACATGTTGATGCAATAATTTTCTTTCATAAATTTGACCAAATGTTTGTATTTTAAAATATTTACAGAATGATTTAGATCATACGAGATCTGTTCTACAAAAAGATGAGGGAAACACACCTGTATTACAATTAGCCTTTAACAACACCGAGGAGGAAGCTCTGATGAACATAGACTTTGACAATTTAGTAGCGCCAACTGATGATCATCATACTGACGCAGAGAGTGTTATTTTAGAGGAATCATTTGTTGGATACTTGATCCAGGAAAGAGATGGTGAACTAGTGAGAACCAACATAATTACAGAGGGGATGGTTGAGAATGGGGTACAGTGTACAGAGGAAGAAAGCATGTCCTCTTTGAATGGATTAATGCATACCCAGCCACCGGATTCTCTCCCAGCAGAAAAGTATAGTGTAACCCCAGCACTACAAAAGCTTGGTTTCCACCAATTCAAGCCCCCACCATTACTTATCAAACATCCACCACCTGCACTGGGTAGAGACGATGACGTCAAGAAGCTCCAAGAAGTCCTAGATGATATACTGCTGAAAACAGATAACTTGCACAAAACGTCACACAAAATATTGTTTGCCCCTGACCATAAAATAGCATCTAACCTCCTGAAACTTCAGAATTCAAGCAGCAAGTACACAGCCTTTTTGGCAGAATTTCCAGTCCTGCATTTGCGAAAATCCAAAATCAACATACTTTGTAGTGCATATAAAGATGCTGGAATTCTACATATTTTGAAGTACATGAGGGATGAAAATTTTCAGGATTGGCGTAAGTTGATATCTGCTGAACATATAGAGATGGCTACAAAATACATTCGCAGATTATCTATTGCACTACACATAGCTTTCTTTTCAAAGTATCTACAGTTCCTCCCATATGAAAAGAGAATACACATAGAACAAGTCATCATGACCGATAGTGGAGATGAACCACACTGGGTCGATTTTGAAGAATTTTTAGAAAGGGGCAAGAGAAATGGGACATTTTCTCTCCACTTAGATATGATGCAACACTGCAATGAAGTGAGCGCATTAGCTCTAGCAGAGAGACTTGGGGGACATGATGGCTACAATTTGTTACTTGCGGCAGTAAAATCAGGTCTACGATTTTCATTTTTGAATGGAGCAACATCCTATGCAGCCTTTACTACACAACTTTTGCATGAGCATTTTAAATCCGGTACGTACTACCAAAATATGAAAAAATGCCTTTTTACAACCCCTGTTGAAGAAAGTGAAATAAATTTTGCACTTGATACACAACGAGAAATGGAACATAGAGATGTTCTCAAAGCTTTCCGTTCCGGTTCTACGCTATCATCTGTAATGCCCAGAATGTCGCTAATAGATTCGTTTAATGAGATACACAGTATGACAAGATGCTCGGTAGTAAAGAAACAGCCTGGAAAACCATTAGATGAGCTGTTAGGTTTAAAAATGAATGAAACAGACACCAAATATATAAAGAGAATCGTAGGACTTGTCCTTAGACAGGGAGCACTAGAGACTGAAGAGAATCCAGATGTCTACAACGTGTATGATCCGAACAGACCTGTGATCTCTAATGTATTACTGGACGACAATACCAAAGATGTTGGGGAATACCTTATCCGGAAGTTCATATCTCATCAAATTTATTTGGATGTTCACCTTCAGATATGCCAAATATAGAAAATGTTGTTGGTCCCAAGCAACTCTTGCAAAATGTGAAAACGTCCAAAGCTGTGACGATAAGGAGAACCTCTGTCCCGATTAAATTGTCAGACAAAACACAAAGAGAAATAAAAGAAGAAAAACGCCAGAAATTTGTGAAACGGGAGACAAAAAAGATAGATTGCTTAAGCTCTGATATGAATGCCTGCCAAGCTGTAGTTAAGCCAGATTGTTCGAAACCCAAAGTTGGAAAATCCGTAGGAATGAAAAAAGCTTTAACTGATGTCTTGATCAAAAGCATAATGAAACTCGAATCCAGTAGTGATACAAAGACAGCTCTTGCAGATGAAAAGTTTGTGAAGTCATCTTTGAAAACAGTTCCAAAAGAATTAGCAGATTATGTCACTATGGCTACCATTGAATTTGCTGGAGTAAAATTCAAAGCGAAATCAACTTCTGGATCTCAATATTTGAAATATATTGAGGGAGGGATAATAATGAAAACCAAGATGATGTTTCCAAGAGTAAAGAAGATGGTAGTATGTGAAGAGAAGTACAGTTTTACCCCTGATGACTTTAAAGCTGCCACAAGGTCACAGAGAGTAACAAAAAAGAACTCGTCAATAACACACTTAAAGACATCCACTGAAATGCTTAGCTTGGATAAGTTTGACAGGCAGTCAATTGTCGAAACGAGCGAAGGAAAAAAGTTAATAAGTACTTACCTCGCGCGACATATTGATAAGATATCAATACCAGTGGCTTTGACTCTTGTTATTGACAGCGAATTTGTTAAAGAACCCTGTAGCTGTCGTGGACAAGGCTGTGTCTGTGACATTTCAACACATCCTATAGAAGTTGAATTTCCTAACATGACAGACTATAAGGTTTTGAAACACATCAGACAAAAGAAAGGTGAGGCAGAGATGGCACAGATAGATTGGCTGGTAGAAGACGCTAGTATTTTAAGGGCAGGGGAGGCATGTGTGAGCATCGTCACATCCGGTGACATCGATTCTGTTGTGCTTCATTTGTTTTCTATTGCACATTTATGGCCACGGGACGACAATGGTTTCAATAATGTAGTGTATGTTCTTTTACAGAAACCTGGCAATGTATTTGATATATACAATATCACTGCAATTTTAACCCTTCTGGAAAAAGCATGGAAGGATAAATTTGTCGGTCATAAACTAGCCTTGGTTCTAAGTATTGGTGGAAACGATTTTTTGCCAAAGTTCCATAACATATCTCATCAAGCTACTTTAGACTTATTTTTCAAAAAAGAATAATACTTCAACAACTTATTCAACATTACATATTCGCAAAATTGTATCCTGACAATAAGCCTAGATGATGATTTGTACAGCGACTTTGTCAAAGCGTTGTATACTCCAAAAAGACAAGATCCAACCAATTTCACTTTCGAAGAGATCCGTCAAATTACAATACAACCATCATCACAAACTAATCTTAGAAACCCTCAACTATGGATGCCACCTTTAAGTGCTGTGAAACAACTAGCAAAGAATATCCATTGTCTAATAGCATACTACATGACAGCCGGTAATCACTCTGCCGCTACACCAGATTTTTTGCAAGATGGATGTTTGACAAAATTGAGAGATGGTAGCATTGAATACAATTTGGGAGATGAAACGCAGGTCAATGACATAAGAACCTACCTTATGGTGAATAGAGATATCATCTGTGCTAAGCTCTCACAGCCGAAGATAAAGATGGGCAAAAGGAAGCCAGAAAATACACCACAAAAAGGCCGAAAAAGAAAATTAAAACCATATACGTCTACACCAAAGTAAGTTCGTCGTTTTTCTACTCATACTTCATTGAGTTGTAAACTAATAGGTGATGTTTAACCCTTTCCATCATACAACAATTCTGCAGCAGACGACTTTGAACATATTTTGTTATAAGATTACATCACTAAAAGTGGAAAACATTGTGGCAAAAGGAGAAATTGCTCATTTTGAGCAATTTCTTCTTTTGTCACTATGTTTTCAGAAAGCCGTCTGCAAAGGTGTCAGAAAGCCTCTATATGAGGAAAAGGGTTAATATAATCTTCAGAAAGAGAATAAGTCATGTTCAACTTAAATTGAGAAAATGTGTGGTTGACATTTATAATTTCTCTATACATATGTTTCCATAAAATACTATAATGAAACTAAAAGCTATTCCAATTAACAAAGTCATCAGAAAATAAGTTTGCTCTAATTTCCTGATCTGTCTGTTACACTTCATTCGTTATTAAATTATATACATTTTAAAAATAGAAATCAAATTAGAAATGTTCCTATGATTAGTATTTGCAGTGTATACTTCTTTTTTTTACAGAAAAGAAGATGATAGAAACTGAGAACTACTGATAAACCAACTAGAATAATGGATTATACTGGACATGATAAAGAATTAATTGATATTATGCAGATGGACAACAATCATATTCTCAGTGTTGATGTACATATATGGGTTTTTAATGACGCGCATATTCTTAAGTGTGTACTATATTTTCATAACACTTGGATGCAGAATGAAATTATCACAATAAACACCTATATATATATATGTTAACACATACAATGAATCTGAAATATACCTGGGCAAAAAAGGAAAGTTAATAAAGTTGAAGATAGATGCTTCCTTACTCCAATGTAACTGCTAACCCTATCCCGTTGAATTTTAGTATGACCGCCCTCTATTTGCGACCATTTAAGATACTGATGCAGATGACTTTGAAAACATTGAGATAAAAAGTAGAGTAGCTCATGATGAGCAATTTCTCCATTTGCCACAAAGTTTTCAAATCTATTCAATAGTTATACGTTCCTATTTAGAGTTTTGCTGCAATTGTCAACATATATTTTCAAAGCGGTCTGCTGCAGATTCGTTGTATAACTATAAGGGAAAGGGTTAAAGCGTATGTTTGTAAGAGTAAACAATGTTATGTGAGGAGAAATTTCTTTCCTTTTCCCATAGTGATTTCAAAAAAATTCTGCTGCATAGGCTTAAAAATAATACATACAATTTCTGCAACTATTATTTAGAGTCGTCTGCTTTGAAAAATATGAACTGAAAGATCTATTTTGTAGAAGACTATAAACGGACACTTTTAGTAGAGTTGAAATTATTTCTCTCCTTTCTCCAGAATAATTTCAAAACTTGGATGTATCAGCAAATACAGCAAAATCCATCTCTGCATCTTCAAAAGTTCACCCAATACCTTTTTAAACGGTTTTTTAACAAAAATTCGTCTGCTTTGTATAAATACCTGCCAATGCATTTGAGTAATTTGATCCAAATGGACAATATCTGTAAGAAGTTAATTGAAATACTCTGTGTGAATAATTTAAAGACATATTGAACTTCCTGTATAGGCAGGTTGATTTCTGGTTGCAAATTGCTAGGATGCTTTTGCTAGAGCAAGTTTTTGGAAAAAAAGGAGAAAGTGATCGTTATAAGCAATTTCATCTATTGTTATAGTTATTTCAAAATTTGTCTGCAGCAAAGGTATCAAAAGTCATCTGTATTATGAAGGACTGTACAATGTATCTATAACCAAGCATTTACAGTATAAATTTATCAATGCATAGGTTGTTGTTTCAGACAAATATTTTACTTAATTACAATTGAGTAAATCTACTCCAATTAAGAATGTATATATTTTAATTATAAATATTACAAATATATTGATACTAAAACATTTCGTTTTATTTCTACCAGAACAATAATGAAAGATATCTCTTCGGATAAAAACACAGTTATTTAACACAGTTACTTAGGTTAAACCAGCAATGACCAGAGACCCTAGTTTGCTTGGGTAATAAATCATGACCTGCTGTGCTACAGCCACCGTATCTAATTTTATGGGCCTATTATAACAGTATTTAAGATTGGACCAAAAGTTGAAGGAATCCTATTTCTCGGGGATGTGTGGAGGAGTGTGTATAGGAATTTGGGGTCTTTACGCCAAGATGAAGTGTAACGGAAATGACGTCACGTCCTTCTTTGGCTACGATTCAGTTGACGAACGGGAAAACATATTACTTACAGATTTCCATTTATTTTTAATTGTTCGTACAAATGTTAATTCCCCACATAACACAACACTTAAATGATCTTAAATATCGATTTAAAAATAAAAATGATTAAAAAGACGACAATAATTTTCAATCCGTGTTTTTCTGCTCATTTTATACATACCCAAAATACCTATTTTAACCCTTTCCCTCATACGACAATTCTGTAGCAGACGACTTTGAACGTATTTTGTCAAAACATAGAAAATCTTCATAATTAAATGGATAACCTATGACAAAAAGTGGAAAACATTGTGTCAAAAGGAGAAATTGCACGTTTAGTGCAATTTCTTCTTTTGTCACTATGTTTTCAAAAAGCCATCTGCCGCAGAGGCGTCAGAAAGCGTCTATATGAGGGAAAAGGGTTATATTAAAAAGCCGACAATAATTTTCAACCTGTGTTTTACGTCTGCTTTTTATACATATCCAAAATGGCAGCCCCCATGGTTTTTTCCAGTTTCATGGGTTATTGAAAAAAAAAAAAAAAAAAAAAAAATCTCACATGTTACATATAAGCGAAAAAAACGTATTAAGCGAGATATAGCCAATATTATGATTTGGCGGCCATCTTGTTTATGACGTCACATTTTGACCCTTTCTGTGACCTAATTTTCCTAAACTTTTGATATATTGTTCACAAGACCCAATACCCAAGGAAAACACCATAAAACCTTTGCTTGCAATTTTTTGGGGGTTAGGCCATATTTTTCATAAATTAACCCTACTATTTTTAGAAATGAGACATAGGCACAACCCTTCTGTGTATGATTTGGTATTAAGGTTCTAATTTGGTTGAATCAACTTTGTCGACACCGCCTGTCCATTTGGCACTATATCCAAATGGTCTACCTAATTGTGAAACAAGAAACACATGGTTATGTGAACTAACAAGCGTAGTTTTGAAAACTGGGTTAAACTTAAACAATTCAACCACATGATTCGCTTTCCTTTGGTGTGGGTTAATGCATGGTGTCGCCTATGTACAATTAAGCAATCGTTTGGTTACCCCTGTGATTCCGTTCCTTGGTTATAAACATATTGAATTGGAAAGCCAAAAGCATACCTGGCGTTTGTTAAAAACGAGTTCGATGGCGGCGCTCAGATAGGTCGTTAAGTCATCCTCGAACCAATTACTCTAGATTTGTTCGACAACCAACTGACAGTAAGCAATAACGGTGACCAGTGGATGGCCATGAATACATAAGGCAATGGGTCTGCCATGGATGCACAGAAAGCGATGCTAGCAGTGGAAGTCGAAGCCAACAGCCAAAACGCTGCCAAATCAAACAGGAAGTTTTATTTTTTCTTATCAAAATGGAGACGACTAGACGCTACTGGAGAATGCTGTAACAGCGTGTAAGGCACACGGTAATTATATGTGCGGGCAACAGTGTAGTTATTTAGGAGGGTTTGTTCCCGGAACGTCGACTCGTTCCGCTTAACACCTTTCACTAATCCGGGATTAGGGGGTACCTAAAGGGGTATAGCAATATACATCAATTTATTTGATTTTAAGGATGCACGCATTAAATGCATTTTAATAAAGAATAACTTTATATGTACTGTAAATTTATCTGAAGGATAGACGGTAATTGATCAGAATAATTATAATTTGAATGCATGGTACAATTAAGTTGTTTTCTTTTAATCGTTAATGTATTGTTTTCTAGTCGTAAGTAATTAAGTTCAATCTGTCAAGGTCTCTGTTGAATAAATGAATTAACAAGAGCGCCAAATGTCACAAAATACGCCCGTCCTGTTTTTTTGAGACCAAGTATAGTAGTAATTGGTTGTACGTCAGCCAAACTTAGAGAGCGGACACTGTTAGTACAGTTTTGGCCATTTCGAGGGACATAATTATGTAGTGACTAAGATAACGTTGTAAGTTATCAAACGTGACCAAGATATTCTGCCCATAAACATATTGTCTAAATTTGGTGATGATCGGATAAAGGCTTTACAAGTTATTTAGCTGACAAGACCAATTTTAGGTTATTTCTATAATTAAAGGGCAATAACTCTCTATCGACTGGAGCAATATGGTTAGTTATCTAACTTGTCCAAGATATTAAACCAATACACATTCTGACCAAATTTGGTGATGATTGGACAAAAGCTCCTAACGTAATTGAGCTGACTTGACCAATTTTAGGTAATTTCTATAATTAAAGAGGGATAACTCTCGATTGACTAAAGCGATATGGCTAGTTATCAAAATTATAAGTATAGTAGTAATTGGTTGTACGTCAGCCAAACTTAGAGAGCGGACACTGTTAGTACAGTTTTGGCCATATCGAGGGACATAATTATGAGTGACTAAGATAACGTTGTAAGTTATCAAACGTGACCAAGATATTATGCCAATACACATTCTGACCAAATTTAGTAATGATTGGATAAAGGCTTCTAAAGTTATTGAGCTGACAAGACCAATTTTAGGTAATTTCTATAATTAAAGGGTGATAACTCTCAATTGACATAAGCGATATGGTTAGTTGTCGAACTTGTCTGAGTTATTATGGCCAATACACATTCTGACCAAATTTGGTGATGATTGGACAAAGGCTCCTAATTTTATTGAGCTGACAAGACCAATTTCAGGTAATTTCTATAATTAAAGGGCAGTAACTCTCGATTGACTACAGCGATATGGCTAGTTATCGAACTTGTCCGAGATATTATGCCAATACACATTCTGACTAAATTTAGTGATGATTGGGCAAAGGCTTCTAAAGTTATTGAGCTGACAATATCAATTTTTGGTAATTTCTATAATTAAAGGGTGATAACTCTTGATTGACTAAAGCGATATGGCTAGTTATCGAACTTGTCCGAGATATTAGCCCAATACACATTCTGACAAAATTTAATGATCATATTGACCAAGGCTGTTTAAGTTATTGAGCTGATAAGACCAATTTTGGGTAATTTCTATAATTAAAGGGCGATAACTCTTGATTGACTAAAGCGATATGGCTAGTTATCGAACTTGTCCGAGATATTATCCCAATGGTGATGATTGGACAAAGGCTTCTAAAGTTATTGAGCTGACAACATACTGGACGCCGCCCGCCAACCCGCCCGCCCGCCCGTACGCCGCAGGTAAAACTATAATACGATCCGTTTTTTCAAAACGGGCGTATAAAAACTGTGCCTTTTGATATTTTGTTATAGTGTCCCGTGTTCACGCATATAATATTTCTATATTCACTCGAAAATCAACTGAAATAGGCAAAAACATTTTTATTTTTATTTATATGATACAATAACACGTTATTTCATTCATTTCAATACAAAAACACAACAAAACAGTGATATAATATACAATTATGGACTTTTCAGCTGTTATACATGATGTGATATGCACCAAAAAATTCATTATTGACCGAGGCGATAGCCGAGGTCAATAATTATTTTTTTGGTGCATATCAACATCATGTATAACAGCTGAAAAGTCCATAACTGTTTTATTATATAACCCTTAATTTATCATATTGTTTTGATATTGATCAACTTAAAAAAAAACAGAGGACCACTCAAGGAACATTTCTGTTGTATGTTGTATAAATTTCTGTCTCATGATTATGGAAGGGTATTAACGCATAAATTGCATCTTTCCTTCGTACATTACAACTTGCATTCGTACATTTACATCTTGCTTTCGTACATTCACATCTTGCTTTGTGACATTCACATCTTGCTTTGTGACTTGCACATCATGCTTTGTACATCTTGCGTTGTGACATGCACATCTTGCTTTGTACATCTTGCGTTGTGACATGCACATCTTGCTTTGTACATCTTGCGTTGTGACATGCACATCTTGATTCGTACATTCACATCTTGCATTCGTACGTTCACATCTTGCTTTGTGACATTCACATCTTTCTTTGTAACTTGCACATCTTGCTTTGTGACTTGCACATCATGCTTTGTACATCTTGCGTTGTGACATGCACATCTTGCTTCCGTACATTTACATTTTGCATTCATACATTCAATATTACATTCGGTTATCTGACATTATATTCAGAGATTATAGGCTTTTATTAATAGATAGAAATTGTCCATAGTTTTACTTCGATTTTTAGTTTGGAAAGGGTTAACGTTTAAGTTTTGGGTAGCCTGTAAAGCCAGTCCAATGAGTATGTACAACATAAAGGGTTAAAGTTTATGTTGTGGGTAGCCTGTAAAGCCAGTATAATGAGTATGTACAACAAAAAGGGTTAAAGTTAATGTTGTGGGTAGCCTGTGAAGCCAGTCTAATGGGTGTGTACAACGTACAGAAAGGGTTAAAGTTACTGTTGTGGTAGCCTGTAAAGCCAGTATAATGAGTATGTACAACAGAAAGGGTTAAAGTTCTGTTGTACATACTGTTGTGAATCGCCGATCTAGCGAAGAATTTGAAATAAGGCTAAAACATTAAATAAAAAAATGCATCATGCCATCAAGCAAAATGTTCAAGGACGATCCTAATGTCAGATAACCGAATGTAATATTGAATGTATGAACGCAAAATGTAAATGTACGGAAGCAAGATGTGCATGTCACAACGCAAGATGTACAAAGCATGATGTGCAATTCACAAAGCAAGATGTGCAAGTCACAAAGCAAGATGGGAATGTCACAAAGCAAGATGTGAATGTACGAATGCAAGATGTGAATGTACGAATGCAAGATGTGAATGTACGAATCAAGATGTGCATGTCACAACGCAAGATGTACAAGGCAAGATGTGCATGTCACAACGCAAGATGTACAAAGCATGATGTGCAAATCACAAAGCAAGATGTGAATGTCACAAAGCAAGATGTGAATGTCACAAAGCAAGATGTGAATGTACGAAAGCAAGATGTAAATGTACGAATGCAAGTTGTAATGTACGAAGGAAAGATGCAATTTATGCGTTAATACCCTTCCATACATGATAACAGTACGTTTTTGACATGATAGCAGTCTAAAACGCGCGTCTAAAATGTTGGTAATGCACGTTCATGACGTCATTTTAAAAAAATACGTCACCGGAATGACCACTCGGAAGTTTCCGTGGTCATTCGAAACGCACCTCGGAAAATTCCGTAGCGTACGGATAAAGGCGAAGGATATTAATAGGCGGCTCGTGGGATTCCCCGGTCTTCCCCTGTTACTATTTATAAAACGGGTCAATATCAGAATAAAACGGGTCAATATCAGAAAAAAACGGTCAATATCGCTAGATATTTTTTCTAAAAAATTACTTTTTAGCCAATGAAAAGGCGTCTATTTATAGATTATATAATAATATACAATTATGGACTTTTCAGCTGTTATACATGATGTGATATGCACCAAAAAAATCAATAATGATTTTTTGGTACATATCAACATCATGTATAACAGCTGAAAAGCCCATAACTGTTTTATTGTATAACCCTCAATTTATCATATCGTTTTGATATTGATCAACTTAAAAGAAAACAGAGGACCACTCAAGGAACATTTCTGTTGTATAATGTATTTCTGTCTCATGATAACAGTACGTTTTTGACATGATAACAGTCTAAAACGCGCGTCTAAAATGTTGGTAATGCACGTGCATGACGTCATTTAAAAAAAATTACGTCATCGGAATGACCACTCGGAAGTTTACGTGGTCATTCGGAACGTGCCTCGGAAAATTCCGTATCGTACGGATAAAGGCGAAGGATATTAATAGGCGGCTTGTGGGATTCCCCGGTCTTCCCCTGTTACTATTTATAAAACTGGTCAATATCAGAAAAAAACGGTCAATATCGCTAGTTATTGCATACTTTCATATTGTCCCGTTCACTTTGCATTGAAGAAAGTGGTCATGATTTTTCGATCATGACCGCTGTCAAGGAGTGATCATGACCGTAGATAAGGACGTGCGAAAATTCTGCATAATTAACATGCTAGGGACTACTTTTGTTATGTAAACAAACATAGCTGACCTAAATATCATTGTTAAACCTCACGGGACTTTGTAATGTTAAATTCTCATATATTGATCATGGACAATTTCTTACTGTCTCATGCTAACAGTACGTTTTTGGCACGAAAACAGTCTAAAACGAGCGTCTAAAATGTTGGTTATGCACGTGCATGACGTCATTTAAAAAAATTACGTCACCGTTATAATTCAAACGGCATTTGCACAAAAATTACTACTTATGTAAACAACAGTTTGTTTCTAATTCGGAAGCAGATTTATCAATTCTAGATAATAAAACAAACCTCCACAACGTAAAGTAAATAGTTTACAATATGAAAGTATGCAATAAAAAGGTTATTGACCCTGTACTGTGAAATCATCGTTGGACCTCGTTCTTTGGCGAACGTAGCCTCGCAAGCTCGGCAACGTCAACCAAAGAACTCGGTCCAACGATGATTTCACAGTACAGGGTCAATAACCTATAATATTTTTTCTAAACAATTACTTTTTAGCCAATGAAAAGGCGTCTATTTATAGGTTATATAATAATGGGATATTTGACGACCAGTGTCCCGTGTTCACGCATATAATATTTCTATATTCACTCGAAAATGAACTGAAATAGGCAAATACATTTTTATTTTTATTTATATGATACAATAACACGTTATTTCATTCATTTCAATACAAAAACACAACAAAACAGTGATATAATGGGATATTTGACGACCAGACTTTACCGGACTCTGTTTAGTGACACCGGGTCCGTGAAGTTAGGTTGACGAGTGACGAATTGACGAGTGAAGAACTGTGACATTTTTTGTAAAAACTTTATTTCTTGCTTTAAGATAATGTATCCGGACGTAATCAATGCAAATTAGGTCCTATTTCATGTTTCATGGCGATCGGTCAATCAGATTCGTCAATTTAGTTGACGAAACTGACAAAAAAAACATATTTCTAAAAACTTGATTTCTTTCCGTTAGATAATGTATCTGGACGTATTGAATGCAAATTAGGCCCTGTTTCGTGTTTCATGGCGATCAATCAATCAGAAGAGCTTTGTCAAGTTCGTCATCTCGTCAATTTTGTTGACGAATTGACGAAAAAATTATTTATTTTTTTAAATTATTTTCGTCTTTTAAATGATGTATCTGGACGTATTGAATGCAAAATAGGCCCCATTTCAAATTTCATGGCAATCAGTCATTCAGAAGAGCTTCGTCAAGTTCGTCAATTCGTCAATTTAGTTTACGAAAGAAATGTGATTGTGTTTTCTGAGTCCTATGATTAAAACTAACTCCTGTGATGAAGAATCTAGTATAAACTGGAGAGACAATCCCTTGTTTATTATATTTTGGAATGTTCCTTTCTTTATATTGTTATAACCTTGGCAGAGGGTCACATCATTTTGTGCCAAATTATTTTCAAACCGGGCCAGTGATTTAATACAAGAAGTATTTTTTAAGTTTTCACTATATTACATATAAGGAAAACAAGGAACATTTGTGCAAAATCATTTTCAAATCGGGCCAATACTTTTGGACAAGAAGATTTTTAAAGTTTTAACAATGCACATATAAGGAAAACAAGCTTCGCCCCCTGACGGCCATGTTTTTCAACGGATCGGACATATTTGAACAATCTTGGTAGAGGGTGCCCCAAGGAACTTTTGTGCAAAATAATTTTCAAATCGGGCTAATACTTTTGGACAAGACGATTTTTAAAGTTTTAACAATGCACATATAAGGAAAATAAGCTCCGCCCCCTGGCGGCCATGTTTTTCAACGGATCGGAAAGATTTGAACAATCTTGGTAGAGCGTACCCCAAGGAACATTTGTGCAAAATAATTTGCCGCAGCAATCAAAGTTCTACTTGGAATTAAAATCTTTGAACAACTTTGAAAGAGGACCACCTAAGGATCATTCCTTTTAAGTTATTTTGAAATCTGTCCATTGGTTTAGTAGAAGTCATTTGTAGGAAATTGTTAACAGACGGACAGACGACGACGACGGACGCCGAGTGATCACAAAAGCTTACCTTGCACTTCGTGTTTAGGTGAGCTAATAAAAGGCCTGGGCCTTCTACTTTAAGACAAGAAGATTTTTAAAGTTTTTTCCATATATGAGTCCAGACATGTGATATTTTCCTGAAGCCAAATAGGGAGATTTGGTATTTTTGGTAGGGAGATTGGTGTCCCAAAGAGGGAGCTTTTTTCGCGGCAAGATTTTCTGCGTTCGGTCACAATACTTTTCTTTTGAAGCTAAAAAATAGGATCAAATCAAGCAGGGTATAACTTGCCCTAAGGGAGTCTATGTAAAACAAGTGACCCCCTGAGAGGGGTCATTTTTGACCACAGGGCTATACTTTGAACAAGCTTGGTAGAGGTCCACTAGATGATGCTACATACCAAATATCTTTTAGACAAGAAGAATTTTTAAGTTTTTTCCCTATATGAGTCTATGTAAAACAAGTGACCCCTGGGGAGGGGTCAATTTTGACCCCAGAGCTATAATTTGAACAATCTAGGTAGAGGTTCACTAGATGATGCTACATACCATATATCAAAGGTATTGGCCTTCTACTTTAAACAAGAAGATTTTTTAAGTTTTGGTTAATTTCCCCAATTTTACCAAAGTTCTGCATGGAATAGAATTCTTTGCACAAGTTTGAAAGAGATCCACCCAAGGAACATTCCTGTAAAATTATTTTGAATTTGGTTAATTGGTTTAGGTGGAGAAGTCGTTTGTAGGAAAATGTGAACGGACGGACGATGACGATGGACGGTGAGCGATCACAAAAGCTCACATTGCACTTCGTGCATAGGTGAGCTAAAAAGTCTTCTGCTGCGGAGGCATCACAAGTTGTCTATATTTGGGAAAAGGTAAACACTATAGTTAAAGAGTGAGACGATTCTTTTGAGTACCAACAACATAGGGTTTGCTTTAATAATAAGAGAGAAATTGTAGAAAAATAGATGAATACCCCTCCTTATCTGGACCTCTGTATTTACATCTTTCTTTTATTTTTATTTTACATTTTTACCTTTTACTTGATACACTGAATTCGAGATGTAGTTACAACCGTTTTGCATGAAACCATAGAGATGTAATATGATTCCTTCACTCAAAGTAAACAAATCTAACAAATATAACATAAAGTAAACAGATTATGCTATCAGTTATGAAAAGTTTTCGAATATCGAAATCACGTTACAGTCAGCTTTTTTTAAGGCAGATTCTAAAGTCCTGAAGGTTGCTTCATCGGGGAACATTTTACTCCATTCCATCAGCATTTTACGTATTTTATCGATAGTGTTGTGGTTGTCCAGCTCAATTCTATCCATGCAAGCTTGATTTAGTTTAAGAAAAAAACCCAGTTGCTTATATTCAGCTCCAATTCTACCAGCCATTGTTGCAATTTCATTATCCTTTGGTTTGCGATCATGAAAAGTACCTGAAAATAAACAGAATTGTTTGTTATACGCTGTATCATATGTTTGTATGGTGTTTAACTTTGTATCATACATTTGTATGGTATTTTACACTGTATTATATGTTTGTATGGGGTTTTACGCTGCATCATATGTTGCATGGTATTTCACCCTGTATCATATGTTTGTATGGTGTTTCACCCTGTATCATATGTTTATATGGTGTTTAACTTTGTATCATATGTTTGTATGGTATTTAAAGCTGTATCATATGTTTGTATGGTGTTTTAAGCTGTATCATATGTTTGTATGGTATTTCACCCTGTATCATATGTGTGTATGGTGTTTCACCCTGTATAATATGTTTGTATGGTGTTTCACCCTGTATCATACGTGTGTATGGTGATTTACGCTGTACCATACGTTTGTATGGTGTTTCACGCTTTATCATGTTTGTATGGTGTTTCACCCTATATCATACATTTGTATGGTGTTTTACGCTGTATCATATGTTTGTATGGTGTTTCACCTTGTATCATATGTTTGTATGGTGTTTCACCCTATATCATACATTTGTATGGTGTTTTACGCTGTATCATACGTTTGGTGTTTTATGCTGTATCATATGTTTGTATGGTATTTCACCCTGTATCATATGTTTGTTTGGTGTTTCATCATGTATCATATGTTTGGTGTTTTATGCTTTATCAAACGTTTGGTGTTTTATGCTGTATCATATGTTTGTATGGTGTTTCACCCTCTATCATATGTTTTTATGGTGGTTTTTTTGCACGGTGTTTCATGCTGAATCATATGTTTGTATGGTGTTTTACGCTGTATCATGTTTGTATGGTGTTGTACTCTGTATCATACGTTTGTTTGGCGTTTCACGCTGAATCATATGTTTGTATGGTGTTTTACGATGTATCATGTTTGTATGGTGTTGTACTCTGTATCATGTGTGTATGGTGTTTCATGCTGTATTATATGTGTGTATGGTGTTTCACGCTGTATCATATGTGTGTATGGTGTTTCACGCTGTATCATATGTTTGTATGGTGTTTCATGCTGTATCATATGTTTGTATTGTGTTTTACGCTGTATCATATGTTTGTATGGTGTTTTACCCTGTATCATATGTTTGTATTGTGTTTTACACTGTATCATATGTTTGTATGGTGTTTTACGCTGTATCATATGTTTGTATGGTGTTTTACGCTGTATCATATGTTTGTATGGTGTTTTACGCTGTATCATATGTTTGTATGGTGTTTTACGCTGTATCATATGTTTGTATGGTGTTTCACCCTGTATTATATGTGTGTATGGTGTTTCACGCTCTAACATATGTTTGTATGGTGTTTCACGCTCTATCATATGTTTGTATTGTGTTTCACGCTCTATCATATGTTTGTATTGTGTTTTACGCTGTATCATATGTTTGTATTGTGTTTTACGCTGTATCATATGTTTGTATGGTGTTTTACGCTGTATCATATGTTTGTATTGTGTTTTACGCTGTATCATATGTTTGTATGGTGTTTTACGCTGTATCATATGTTTGTATGGTGTTTTACGCTGTATCATATGTTTGTATGGTGTTTTACGCTGTATCATATGTTTGTATGGTGTTTCACCCTGTATTATATGTGTGTATGGTGTTTCACGCTCTATCATATGTTTGTATGGTGTTTCACGCTCTATCATATGTGTGTATGGTGTTTCACGCTCTATCATATGTTTGTATGGTGTTTCACGCTCTATCATATGTGTGTATGGTTTTTTACGCTGTATCATATGTTTGTTTGGTGTTTCACCCTGTATCATATGTTTTTATGGTGTTTTATGCTGCATCATATGCTTTTATGGTGTTTTACTTAACCTACTTAAACCTTTCCCTCATACACCAAATCAGAAGCAGATTACATTTAACCCCTTCTTCCCACATACATCAAATTGAAAACCCTTTACTACATACAACAAATCTGAATCAGACTACTTTTAACCCTTTCCCACATACAACAAATCTGCAGCAGACTACTTTTAACCTTTTCCCACATACAACAAATCTGCAGCAGACTACTTTTAACCTTTTCTCACATACATCAAATCTGCAGCACACTACTTTTAACCCTTTTCCACATACATCAAATCTGTATCAGACGACTTCAAAACCATCTAGGCAAATATATGGAAAGCTGAAAAAACAGCAGATTTGATGTATGTGGGAAAGGGTTTAAAGCAGTCTTCTGCAGGATTTGCGTATGAGGAAAAGGGTTAAAAGTAGTCTGCTGCAGATTTGGTGTATATGGAAAAGGGTTAAAAGTAGTCTGCTTCAGATTTGGTGTATGTGGGAAAGGGTTAAGTAGGTCTCTGCTTACTATCTACTATTGGTCTGTCGACGACGGTCCAGTCACACAGAACTTCCGCAGAGAGTATTTGATGATCCTCGTGCATTGGACAACAGTATTCAAGATTATCGCTCAACAACGACAATTCGATCATCCCATCACTGCTACAGCCATCTGTTCTAGGACACTTTATGTAAGTCTTCATATCCATTTTGGGACAATTTGAATACAATTTCTGTAGAAAGCACTCCACTTTTTCTCTGGCTTCTATGCATTTGTTGTGATTTAGCTGATTTGGGCTATATGACGTCACCCACATCTGTATGAAATTATCACGCAGATACAGCGTCAATGTGTGAATACGTGACGAGTCTAAATCAAACACCCCAGAGTCACGAAAAAGACAGGTTTTTTTCTTATTCTTTTTTTTAGTCACTCTTGGCAGCCACAGTGACATGCATGCAGCAAGAAGTCTGTGAAAGATGGCTGGAGGAACGAAACCTGAAGCCTGAGAATCCAGTCCAGAGACAAACGTGTAACACAGTCTGTGTGTGGACTTCAAATGGGATATTTGTGTAGTATCTAACAGAGATTTTCGGGTCTTCTTCTTCAACATACACGGTGTGAAATAACTTCCCTCTGAGATCTAAAACGAAAATTACAAATGTATTATCTTTCTTCAGACTGTTGTTTGAAATGGAGTCTAACAGTATAACCAGAGGGAATGTATATAAACTAAAAAAAATGCTACTGCAGACTGAACATTAACAAATACATGTCTTCATTTACATACCGAGTCATAGACATATGGAACAATCGCCCAACGAAGTAGTGTCGGCAAAAGATATTAAATAATTTGAACCCGGTTGGGCAAATTCTGAGAAAATCAACCAGTAAAATACGATCACACAACAGACAACTCGCGCTTCATAGATTAAAACACAGAGATGGATATAGTGAGTGCATAAGCGTTCCTACGGTATGACTAATATCACCTCTATAGCCAACAAATATTATAGGAAAAGGAAATATTCCCAACAAGAAATGTTGTCCTTATGCCTTTTTCCTTTCCAACATACAGTAAATCTGTAGTAGTCAACTTTGATATAATATAGGCCAAAACATGGAAAATTTCTTTGGATGTAAGTATTATTGAGTATAATTGGAAGCTGGGTGGCAAAAGGAAAAATTGCTCACAATGTCTTCAAAAGTCATAAATGTAGGAAACTGTTCATGTTTGCAACTAAATTGTATTGTCAATTCAAAATCGTTTTATCTCTTACATGTTTTCAAAGTGGAAGAAAATAAATATCATATTGGCATAATAAATAATTAGGGAAAGGGTCACCTAAAGTTTGTTTTTAACCCTTTCTCACATACAACAGATCTTCAGCAGACGACTTTGAAAACATCTAGGCATTACAGGGGAATAAATCTATAAGCAGCAATGGTTTAATGCTTTCAAAAGGTGTCTGTGGTATATATGAATCAAAATGCATCTTAATGTGAGAAAGGGTATACATTTCTGAACATATTATGATAGTTTGACCTTGACACAGCTGACCTTAGTTTAATTTTTTGTCTATTGTATATCAAAGAAAAAACAGGTTCTAGCAGCTTTAATCAACTATTTTCCACATGCAGATACATTTAAACTTATATGCAGCACACAAACTTTGAAAACAATGTGATGAAACAGAAAGGAGAAATTGCTTATAATGATTGAAAGAAAAATTGCAACAATCTAAATCTTCTGCTGCAGATGTGTTGTATGTGGGAAAGGGTTTATCACTCTCTATGTCCGCTTAATAAAGTTTTAACCCTTCTCCACATAGAGCAAATCTGCAGCAGACAATTTCTAAAACATCTAGGTAAAAACATGAAATATCTCTATAACTGACAGTTTAATTATTGAATAGATGAAAAACATTGTGAAAAAATTAAATTAAGGAAAAAATTCTACATTATGAGCAACATCTCCTTTGGCCACAATGTTTTCAAAAGTCGTCTGCATCAGATAAGTCAAAATGCATTTGCAAGTTGGAAAAGGTGTGGGATATAGAGAATTTTATGTCCCTGACGTAAGATATGAACTTTATCTGACGTTGTTGGGAGAATTGATAATTGGCGAGCCTTTGGCAAGACAATTATCCTTTCTCACAGCCGAGTCTGATAAAGTTTATGTCAAAGGTCAGGGACGTAATATTCTATTTATCTTGCATGTAAAATTCTGTTTTCAGGTAAATCTACACTCATTCTTACTAGTTTTAAGAAATAACATTCACAATAGCAAAAGCCCATTCATAAATGATGTCACACGCCTTCACAAATACGCGCCGAATTACATTGTGTACACACGGCATACGGAAGTTAAAGAGTTCCGACTGAAACAGAAAATCCACAGGAGTCGAAACGTGTCTGTCCGGTTTAGCCTGCTTGGCATGCTTAGAGTGATCCAAGTCGATGCTTTTCTCAGTCAAAACAGTTGGTTTTCTGGTGGAACCGCTTATTTATATTTCAGAAAAGTAGTTCTAGGGATTACGTCATTTCTAAAAATAAGTAGACTGATAAAGATAAAAGTTTATCATACCAGTAGACATGTAAACAAAAGGTTTATCATACCAGTGTTATACGTCAAGTAATCTGCTCATTGCATGATAAAATCCAAAAAGTTGACCTCAATTAATCAAGGAATTCAAACTCTCTGCCACTGGATTAAGAGACAGGCCTTCTATCTCTGGGTTCCAACAGCTGTTTAGACCAACAGAAACAGGATCACGACAATACCTTGCTTTGAGTACTTTGTAATAAGAGAAGATGAAAACATTTTGGTTACCCAGGAAACCTTTGAATCAGGTATCTCATGTTCTCCATAGGTGACTGGTTTAGCGATAATGTCAAGTTTTTCCATCAGCCGGAGTAAATGTTCCTTATGCTCTGAGAACATCGGATCTTTGCTCCATGACAAATCTGGAAAAAAAAAACCACCAAAAAGTTGACAATCACTCTCAAATTGTTTTTAAAACATTTACCCCATATGTTATTTAAGAGCCATCTGCTGTGAATTTTTTCACAGCTAAAAATAACCAAAAACCTTTCTCAAATAAAGACACATTTTGATGCATTATCTGCAGCAGATGACTTTTGAGCAATTTTTACTTTTGCCACAATGTATTCAACTTATTTCAATTATGCATTAATAGAATGTTTCCATGTTTTCGCCTAGATGTTGTAAAAGTTACCTGCTGCATATTTTTCATATGTGGGATCGGGTTATAGCAAAATGGGCATTTCATTGTGTAGAGCAGAATATGTTCATAAATAACCTGACCAAGTAATATTTGAACCTCAGGATTAAGACATTACTTCATGTTGATACAACAAGTTTTGCTAATACAATCACTTTTCAACTCATTTTCATTTTTTATCTCAAAACCCTAAAACAGTCTTGTTAACTCTTACTTATCTAATGAAGCATTTTGACGCATCAGCACCCTTTTTGAAAACATTGTAGCAAAAGAAGAAATTTCTCATAATGAGCAATTTCATCTTTTGCCACAATGTTTTCATCTCTATACTAGCAATATACTTAAGTCATCTGCTGCAAGTTCTTTGCATGCGGGCAAGGGTTAAAACAATGTGAAAATGTGAAAATGTGAAAAAAGGATCAATTACTTATTCTTCCGTTTTCACAGGAGCTGTTAATTGCAGGACACAAAAGCTTGCAAATTGAAGAGAAAGTCTCAACTAAAATTTTCTTTAATAATATTCTTCCATTTGTAGCGATGTTCTCTATATTGGGGATTTAAGCTTAAATTCTTAACCCATTTCAACTTACATACTTATTTTGACACAACTGCAGCATATGACTTTTAGATACGTTATTCTTTGATAATTATGCTTTCATTTGTAGTGAATTCCATATTTTTGCCTAGATGTTTTCAATGGAGATTTGTTGTACGAGAGATAATCCAAAATAACGTAGACTTTTTCTATAACCTCTGCATTAATGGTTCAATTCACAAAATAGATATAGACATAATACCTAACTAGAAATACTGTGAGCAAAGCTCACTGAAGAATACCCCCCGCTCCCCTCCCAAAGCATCGGATACAATGATAAAGATTCTACTTTGCTTTTGAAATTACATAATATTTAGGAGGAGTAGCGCTTACAAGGTATGTGCACAGGTGTCCCTCGCAGGTAACCTCTTAGTTGAATTATCTTCCCTTGGAAGAATCTGAGGAGAAAAATCTTCCTTCAAGCATATCTACATATAATGTGTAGCCTTAATATACAGTTTGAATCAAATCAACTGAGCCCTTTAGGAAGAGTAGGGCTTACAAGGTATGTGCACAGGAGTCCCTCGCAGGTAACCTCTAAGTTGAATTATCTCCCCTGGGAAGAATCTGAGGCGTATGATCTTCCTTCATGCATATCTACATATCATGTGTAGCCTTCATATACAGTTTGAATCAAATCAACTGAGCCCTTTAGGAGGAGTAGCGCTTACAAGGTATGTGCACAGGAGTCCCTCGCAGGTAACCTTGAATTATCTCCCCTTGGAAGAATCCGAGGCGTGTGATCTTCCTTCATGCTTATCTACATATGATGTGTAACCTTCATGTAAAGTTTGAACCAAATCCTATGAGCCGTTTAGGAGGAGTAGTGCTTACAAGAAGTGTGGAGGTATGTGCACAGGAGTCCCTCGCAGCTAAGTTGAATTATCTCCCCTTGAAAGAATATGCGGCGTATGATCTTCCTACATGCATATCTACATATGATGTGTAACCTTCATGTAAAGTTTGAACCAAATCCATTGAGCCGTTTAGGAGAAGTAGTGCTTACAAGAAATGAGGACATACGGACGGACAGACAGACAGGGTGATTCCTATATACCCCCCCAAACTTTGTTTGCGGTATAATAATACATTAACTCAATATTGCCAGCGCACCATCCGTTTATATAACCATGGTAACATGCAGGTGGGGCACACGTTTATAACGTTACATGACACCTTATTGAAATGTAAATAAACAACAAATTACATGAATTGAACCTGCCAAACGTTGTCACATTACGGCATATATTATATAATATCAACGTTTTTCACCTAGCTATGGCGTCGTCTGATCGACTTGAAAAAGGGCCGTAATCAAGATCTTGGTAAAACGCCTACACAGACTTATGAAATGATTAAGGAGACATCGAGAAAAACTACCATCAGAAGGGCACTGGTTTTCAAGTGGCATAAGCAGTTTTCTGAGGGCCAAGATCGCTTAGAAGAAAACACAGGTTGAGGTAGAAAGAAAAAGTAAGGCGTGTCGATCGTGACATCAATCAGTGACGCGCTTGATGTTGACAGATGATTGACGGTCAGGCCAGTACAATCAACAGTGGTTTAAATACATATTTAAGCAGCGGGTTCATCGCCATCATCCGTGTATCAAACTTAAGGGAAAATATTTTGAGAAGAAAAGAAAATTTCTCGTATACTGTGATGTTCATACTGGAGTGATGTCAACGAAGTTATTGCATCGCGGTCAATGTGCACCTGGTCATCGATAGTGACATTGTTCTTACTGCTGTATTGTGTTTCATTGAAAAGTTGTTGATCTACAAATTTGTATATAAATGCCAAATTTGTTTTATGAAGCAATTAAATGCATATGTAATATAGCAAAATTCTACGTTATTTTTAGGGATGGGAACGAATATTCGAATTCCTTTTTTGAATACGAATATTCATTTTTTTTCTGACTATTTTTTAAATAGAAATAACCTTTAATCTAGCAAACAACGAATGATACATGTCTAACAGAAATCGCGAGTCGGAGCTAATCACAGAGCTAAAGGGTTAGGTGATAAAAAGTGTGTATGTGTCATCAGTAGGCCTTATGTTTTTATAACGTATGTCAAACCTTAGATAACACAATCTGTACATCCAGAACACAGTATCCATTGCGCTGGACTTTAATTGGATCAGGATGACAACTTACATTGTTGAATTTAATTTTTTCTAAATTAGTTTCCATTTTTATCGTTAGAAATATTTCCGCGTTTGTTCCCCCTCGAAGTCTCAAAAGTTTTCTGCTGCAAATTTGATTTACAAACTTATCAAATCTACCAATATGAAGCCTATGCATATCATTCCAAAATAAAATCTTAATTAAAAACAAAGTCAGAACAAGAAGAAAACAAGACCTCGGGCTGAGGGTGTCTCGCCCTCCTAGGAAAACAAGATATTAAATGGTATCAATATGAAAAAAAAAAGTAAAGTCGATAAAACGGTAAAAAAAGTAAATGTCTGTCAATGCATTGTTATCAACATGTCATGATAAATAATAAACTCACTACATGTATATATATCTTAACCCTTTCCCTCATACAACCATTCTGCAGCAGACGACTTTGAACGTATTTTGTCAAAACATAGAAAATCTCCATAATTGAATGGATAACCCATGACAAAAAGTGGAAAACATTGTGGCAAAAGGAGAAATTGCACGTTTTGTGCAATTTCTTCTTTTGTCACTATGTTTTCAAAAAGCCGTCTGCTGCAGAGGCGTCAGAAAGCGTCTATATGAGGGAAAGGGTTAATATATTTATCCACACATGAAATATAGACTGATCAATAATACTACATACAGTTGTAAGTAATTACAATCACTATGATTGTGTTTAAATTTCTTGGAAGATTGAATATCAAAAATGAATTACAGTGACCTAGTTTTTGACCTCTCATTACCTAGTTTTGAAGTTAACAGAGATTTGTTTCAGACAAGTGTTCTGATAAAATGTCATGAAGAATGAATGAAAAATGTGGCTTCTACAGTCAAAGTTAACCAAAGTTAAGTTTTAAGGTTAAGTTACCTAACCAAGGTCAAGTTCTGCCAAAGCATGACCTTGACCTAGGTTATTTTGACGTTGAATGATGGAAACAAATGTTTTGATAAACTTTCATGACTTTTAGAGTGTTCACACGCTTATTCGAACATTTGACCTAGTGACCTAGTGTTTGACCTACCCCATTACCCAGTTTTGAACTTGACCAAGATGATCTAATAACTTTTCATGAAGATTAAATAAACAAGAGGCCCAAGAGGGCCAGTATCGCTCCACGGCCATAAGGCAAAAATCAAATCTCCAAACAGCCCTGCCCCCTAGTGGCCATATTTTTTACCAACCACCATGGCTTAAAGGAATCTTGTAGAGTGTCACACAAGGAATGTTTCTGCAAAATCATTTGAAAATCGGCCTGACACTTTCGGAGGAGAGGATATTTTAAGTTTTCACCATAGCCATATAAGGCAAAATAGCCCCACCCCATGGCGGCCATATTTTTCAACCCATCAACATGGCTTGAAGGAATCTGATAGAGGGTCACCCAAAGAACATTTCTACAAAATTATTTGAAAATCTGCTCAACACTTTCGGAGAAGAAGATTTTTTAAGTTTTCACTTTGGCCATATAAGGCAAAATAGCCCCCGCCCCCTGGCGGCCATGTTTTTCGACCAATCAACATGGCTTGAAGGAATCTGATAGAGGGTCACCCAAGGAACATTTCTACAAAATTATTTGAAAATCGGCCTGACACTTATGGAGGAGAAGATTTTTTAAGTTTGCACTATAGCCATATAAGGCAAAAAAGCCCCGCCCCCTGGCGACCATGTTTTTTGACCAATCAACATGGCTTAAAGGAATCTGATAGAGGATCACCCAAGGAACATTTCTACAAAATTATTTGAAAATCAGCCTGACACTTTTGGAGGAGAAGATTTTTTAAGTTTGCACTATAGCCATATAGGGCAAAATAGCCCCGCCCCCCCTGGCGGCCATGTTTTTCGACCAATCAACATGGCTTAAAGGAATCTGATAGAGGGTCACCCAAGGAACATTTCTACAAAATTATTTGAAAATCGGCCTTACACTTTCGGAGAAGATTTTTTAAGTTTTCACTATAGCCATATAAGGCAAAATAGCCCCGCCCCCCCCCCCCCCCCCCCTGGCGGCCATGTTTTTCGACCAATCAACACGGCTTGAAGAATCTGATAGAGGGTCATCCAAGGAACATTTCTACAAAATTATTTGAAAATCTGCCAACCAATTCGGGAGAAGAAGAATTTTGAATTTTTTTCGGTTTCGTTGCCATGGAAACCAGAATTTTGCATGGATCCCAAAAATTTGAAGGAATTCTGGTGAGGTCATTGAGAGGATGCTTTCTGTGAAGTTTCATCCAAATTGACCCACTGGTTACTGAGGAGAAGAAGTTGACGCACGACGCTTAAGCAAAGCTTAGGTGAGCTAAAAATGTAGGCTCTACAGTCAAAGTTAACCACGGTTAAGTAACCTAACCAAGGTCAAGTTCTCCAAATTATGATCTTGACCTTGAAAAGTTTGACGATGAATGATGTCCCATGACCCAACAATACATCCAACAAAGTTTCAGAAAAATTCCAGCAAGGGTTGCTGAGATATAACCATGGTTAAGTTACCTAACCAAGGTCAAGTTCTGAAAAATTATTACCTTGACATTGAATGATGTTACATGACCCACCAATACATCTGACAAAGTTTCAGAAAAATTCCAGCAGGGATTGCTGAGATATAACCAAGGTTAAGTTTTGAGGTTAAGTTACCTAACCAAGGTCAAGTTCTGCCAAATCATGACCTTGACCTTTAAAATGTTGATGCTGAATGATATCCCATGACCAAACAATACATCTGACAAAGTTTCAGAAAAATTCAAGCAGGGTTGCTGAGATATAGTTATTTGTAAAAGTGGCCACCGCCGGTGAGACAAAAAACAAGAGGGCCATGATGGCCCTGGAATCGCTCACCTGATTTTTTTTTTCACTTTAGCTATATAAGCCCCGCCATCTGGCGGACATAGTTTCCGACCAATCGACTTGGCTTGAAGGAATCTGATAGAGGGTCACCCTAAGAACATTTCTACAAAATTATTTGAAAATCGGCCTGACACTTTTGGAGAAGAAGATTTTTTAAGTTTGCACTATAGCTATATAAGGCAAAATAGCCCCGCCCCCCCTGGCGGCCTTGTTTTTCGACCAATCAACATGGCTTCAAGGAATCTGATAGAGAGTCACCCAAGGAACATTTCTACAAAATAAGTTCAAAATCTGCAAACCAATTTGGGAGGAGAAGAATTTTGAAGTTTTTTTCGTTTCGTTGCCATGGAAACCAGAATTCTGCATGGATCCCAATAAATTGAAGGAATTCTGGTGAGGTCATTGAGAGGATGCTTTCTGTGAAGTTTCATCCCAATTGACCCACTGGTTACTGAGGAGAAGATGTTGAAGATTTTTTAAGTTTTCACTATAACCATAAAAGGCAAAATAGCCCCGCCCCCTGGCGGCCATGTTTTTCAACCAATCAACATGGCTTGAATGAATCTGATAGAGGGTTACCCAAGGAACATTTCTACAAAATTATTTGAAAATCGGCCTGACACTTTTGGAGGAGAAGATTTTTTAAGTTTGCACTATAGCCATATACGGCAAAATAGTCCCCCCCCCCCCCCCCCCCTGGCGGCCATGTTTTTCGACCAATCAACATGGCTTGAAGGAATCTGATAGAGGGTCACCCAAGGATCATTTCTACAAAATAATTTGAAAATCGGCCTGACACTTTCGGAGGAGAAGATTTTTTAAGAATTTTGAAGTTTTTTTCATTTCGTTGCCATGGAAACCAGAATTCTGCATGGATCCCAAAAATTTTAAGGAATTCTGGTGAGGCCATTGAGAGGATGCTTTCTGTGAAGTTTCATCCCAGTTGACCCACCGGTTACAGAGGAGAAAATGTTGACGGACGACGGACGACGACCGACGGACGACGGACAACGGACGACGGACAACGGACGCCGGACATAGGGCGATCACAATAACTCACCCTGAGCACTTCGTGCACAGGTGAGCTAACAACTTAATTCTTTTATAATCAAGCATACATACATCATACATGAGTCACTTCACAAAATACCTTGCAAACTTCAATCTTTCGACATGATGCATACCGAGAGCGAAGAGCAATGACATTTGTAACAAATGTATTCAAGTTTTCTCTTTGATTTATGTCAACTTTAAAGTCAAATATATGTTACGAAAAAAAATGTGAGTACAATTTAAACAAGAGGGCCATGATGGCCCTGGAATCGCTCACCTGATTTTTTTTTTTTCACTTTAGCTATATAAGCCCCGCCCCTGGCGGCCATAGTTTACGACCAATCAACTTGGCTTGAAGAAATATGATAGAGGGTCACCCTAGGAACATTTCTACAAAATTATTTGAAAATCAGGCTGACACTTTCGGAGAAGAAGATTTTTTAAGTTTTCACTATAGCCATATAAGGCAAAATAGCCCCGCCCCCCTGGCGGCCATGTTTTTCGACCAATCAACTTGGCTTGAAGGAATCTGATAGAGGGTCATCCAAGGAACATTTCTACAAAATTATTTGAAAATCGGCCTCACACTTTTGGAGAGGAAGATTTTTTAAGTTTTCACTATAGCCATATAAGGCAAAATAGCCCCACCCCCCTGGCGGCCATGTTTTTCGACCAATCAACATGGCTTGAAGGAATCTGACAGAGGGTCATCCAAGGAACATTTCTACAAAATTATTTGAAAATCTGTCAACCAGTTTGGGAGAAGATGATTTTTTAAGTTTTCACTATAGCCATATAAGGAAAAATAGCCCCGCCCCCCCTGGCGGCCATGTTTTTTCGACCAATCAACTTGGCTTGAAGGAATCTGATAGAGGGTCATCCAAGGAACATTTCTACAAAATTATTTGAAAATCGGCCTGACACTTTCGGAGAAGAAGATTTTTTAAGTTTTCACTATAGCCATATAAGGCAAAATAGCCCCGCCCTCCTGGTGGCCATGTTTTTTCACCAATCAACTTGGCTTGAAGGAATCTGATAGAGGGTCATCCAAGGAACATTTCTACAAAATTATTTGAAAATCGGCCTGACACTTTCGGAGAAGAAGATTTTTTAAGTTTTCACTATAGCCATATAAGGCAAAATAGCCCCGCCCTCCTGGTGGCCATGTTTTTTCACCAATCAACTTGGCTTGAAGGAATCTGATAGAGGGTCATCCAAGGAACATTTCTACAAAATTATTTTAAAATCGGCCTGACACTTTTGGAGGAGAAGATTTTTTGAGTTTTCACTATAGCCATATAAGGCAAAATAGCCCCGCCCCCCTGGCGGCCATGTTTTTCGACCAATCAACATGGCTTGAAGAAATCTGACAGATGGTCATCCAAGGAACATTTCTACAAAATTATTTGAAAATCTGCCAACCAGTTTGGGAGAAGAAGAATTTTGAAGTTTTTTTCATTTCATTGCCATGGAAACCAGAATTCTGCATGGATCCCAAAAATTTGAAGGAAATCTAGTGAGGTCATTGAGAGGATGCTTTATGTGAAGTTTCATCCCAATTGACCCACCGGTTACTGAGGAGAAGAAGTTGACGCACGATGGACGACGCACGACGGACGCCGGACAAAAGGCGATCACAATAACTCACCTTGAGCAAAGCTCAGGTGAGCTAAAAATTGTAATATATAAACATACACCGTATATATGGAAAACCATTGTACTAGTATTCTGATAAACCTGACTCAGATTCGGCTAACGAATATTCAAATATATTCGAATAAGTAAAACGAATACTCGAATATTGTTTTCAGTATTCCTTCCCATCTCTAGTTATTTTGGATCTTCCCTCGTATGTTTAAAACCGGTAAAACCAGTTGCAGATAAAGACCACTTGGTGATTAGCATGCACTTTGCATAAACTTACCAATGAATTCTTGAGTTAGAATAGCATTTCCTTTAAAGGAGATCCAATGAGAAAGTATCTTCATGTTCTTTTGCATGAACATATCTGCAGTTATGAAACATTTAAATGCACCAACCAGCCATTGTGGTTCTAGCATTATATAATCCTTGAGCTCACTGTGAAATAGACAAAAGATAATCATCATTACAAATGAGCTGCATTTCCTACATATAGACTAATTTCGTTGTATCTGCAGCAGACAACTTTAGGCATTGTGAAAAACAGGAGAATTTGCTCATAATGAAGAATCCCTCCTTTTGCTACACAGTTTTCAACTCTATTCAATTATTATACTTTGAATTATAGTTTTTCAAATTTTGGCCAAGATGTTTTTGAAGTCATCTGCTGCAGATTTGTCTTTACCACCTGCAGATACAATCTGACATCCATGAAGCAGAAGACTTTCTCAAACACGAACACAAAAGAAGAAATTACTCATACTGAACTCTTTTAAATATTTATTCTTTCATTTATAGAGATTTCCTATATTTTTGCCTTGATGATTTCAAAGTTATCTGAGGAAATTTGTTGTATATGGGTAAAAGGGGGTTAAATATGTACAGATGCAAAACGTTTTAGTCAGAAGTTACATGTATGGTTCCTCCAAGTGTGTGCATTCTTTACAGTGAAGGGATTTGCAAGACAGTATGTGTATAAACACCCACAGAGGACTAGATAAGGAGGAGTAAACTCATCTTTTCCCAGCTATTTTTCTCTCATGACTTTATCAAACCCTATCTTGTTGGTACTCAAAAGAGATGTCTCAGAGAAATGATTCTTTTGAATACCCACAGCATAGAGTTTGATTGTCAAATGAGGGTTTTGGAATTTGAAATACTCATCATATCTTGAGCTCTATTTGTGACCCTGTCTGAGGCTTCACAGTATGCTGTTGAAACAAGAATACTTTTAGTCAGATGTCGATCACATGTTCAGAAATCACCAAACAAATTACGTAAGATGTACAATCTTGACATACCTGATTGAGTTAACCCTTTCTTTCATGAAGTCGCTTTTTGAAGCCTCTTCAATGGACGGCTTTCAAAAACATTGTGGCAAAAGGAGAAATTACTCATCATGAGCAATTTGTCCTTTTGCCCAAATGTTTTAATCTCTTTTCAATTATGTTTCAATACTTTTAATAAATAAACTTTGTCTTCTAGGGATTTTCAATAGTTTTGTCTAGATGTTTCCAAGTCGTCTACTGCTGATATGATGTTATACGGAAAGGGTTATGAGTCACTTTCATTATTTCAGCAGGCAATATTATCTCTTTAACTGATACAGACACTTTTGATACATCAACAAGTATGAATATTGAAAACATTTTGTGAAAAGCAAAAAAACCTTTCACCATGAACATTTCTCATTGACTCATTATATTTTCCACTTTTTATTGATTATCAATGATTGATTGGAGTTGAACGCGGTTTTCAACTGTATTCAATTCTCACTATCAAAGAATTGGTGACATTTATCTCGGAGATAGAGCTCCTGGGTCTTGTGAGATATCCTGCTTTGATTTCATTCTCCCTCAAATAAGCAGATCAAATTCGGAGTTTACCATCTGAAAGGAACATTCATAAGAGTTTAGGGATGTAAATTATTTATTTCTTATTTTCTGTATGTGTTTTAACTTTCATAGTTCAAAATATGTGAGTGATTATTTGTTTTTTTCTGTGTTTTGCACACATATATATATATATGCCTGAATGGAAACTCTGACCTGAGCACAAAGTGAGCTATTGTGATCATTCATCGTCCGTTGTCATCGTCTGTCCGTTTGTTCGCATCAATGATAAGACCTACCTGAAGTAGAGCAGTAAGCCACATGCATGCTGAAATCTCAAAAATAAATCCAACTCATTTCCTGTCAGGGGAACACATAACCTCCTATTTTCTTCTTCCAATTTGTCTCTTTCAATTATCTGGAAAAAACAACAACAACATGAGTGTTTTATGTGTTTGTTTGCATGTATGTATGGTGTAATGCTGTTTTCAACAGTTTTCTGCTATATCACTGCCTTAAAGCAATCCGTTTGTAGGTTAACAGTACCTCTGGTCCATAGATCCTGACACAAGGGCGTCAGACATCATGCTTACCCCTCGATCCTTATTTGATTTGATCCCCAAGTGTCACCTGGTCAACACAGGAGACGCATGTCATGACCAATGAGATCCAGATAAGCCTGCTCATCTGCGTAGTCAGCTCACCATGAAGATCAAGGTCAGATCATTAACCCTTTCCCACATATAGACGCTTTCTGACGCCTCTGCAGCAGACGAGCAATTACTACTTTTCAACTTGAATAATTAATTACATTTTCATTTACAGAGATTTTTACATTTTTGTCTAGATGTTATCAAAGCTGTCTGCTGCAAAAACATTGTATGTGGGAAAGGGTTCAAATTTCTAAAGAATCAAATCTAACATTAACCTAAACCATTTTTTTAACCATTTCATCCCTTTTCTTAATTTGATTGAGCAGTTTTGTTAGTTCAAATAGTGTTTTACTCTGCTTTCAACAGTATTCTATTTATACCAAGGTGTTTCCTGGGTAAATTACCAGTCCTATTTATCCTAACACAGATGCATCAGTCGCAATGCTATCCCCACAAACTTTTAGTGTCATGAAGAGATGCTACCATTTTTAACCCTTTTCCACATACAACAAATCTGCAGCAGACAACTTTGAAAGTATTTTGGAAAAAGCACGGAAAAGCTCTTTCAATGTAGGTATAATTACTGAAAAAAGTTGAAAATATTGTGTTAAAAGGAGCAATTGCTCGTTTTGAGCAATTTCTCCTTTTGTCACGATGTTTTCAATAGTCATCTGCTGCAGATGTGTCAAAATGCATCTATAGGTGGGAAAGGGTTAAGGCATTGGTCCCTGCTTGGGATTGCACACTGGTCTCTGAACCCTAGACAGACACTCCAACAAGTACACCTGGTATGGATTGATTAGTAGTTGACATTAACACCTATTCCCACATACAACAAATCTGCAGCAAAAAATAGAGGAAAATCTCTATAATTGAGAAAGAAATTAAAGGAAAAGAGTTGAAATCACGGAAACAAAAGGAAAATTGCTCATCATTAGCAATTTCTCCTTTTGTCACCATGTGTTATATAGTCGTCTGCTGCAAATGCATCAAAATGCGTCTGTAGGTGGGGAGGTTTAAAAGTGATTAGTATAATAACAGCCAGGAAACAGACATTAAGAATGATTAATCATAATCTGATATGCTATATTATTATCTGATAAATTCAAAATATGATCTGTTGAAAAATTGAAAACATTCTTGGAAAAGAACAAATTGGTCAAAATTTCGCTTTTAATGCTCCTATAGACACCTGCTGCAGAATCTTTAAAACTCTTTTACATCAGGGAAAGGATTAATTAACTTAACAACACAGCTGGAGCAGATGACTTAGAAACAATTTGACAAAAAAATATGGAAAGTCTCTATGAATGAGACTGTAATTATTGAATAGAATTGAAAAGATTGTGGCAAAAGTCACCTATGCCGAGGCATCAGAAAGTGTCTGTATTAAATAAATAGCATACCTTCACTTCCTTCTGTCTCAACTTATGTAGTTGCCGCTCCAAAGTCAGCCATTTAGCAGGATTAAGCTCTCCCCAATGGCTTGTGTTTGACTTTGCTACGTTAAAAATGGCCTCCTTTAACTCTTTCAAGGTTGGGTCAACCTTGCTGTTGTCAATATAGAATTCATACTCGGAAAGACAGACACGATATGGTTTATCACATAGATGTTTTCGAAGGCTTTGGAAAAAATCATTCACATTCTTCCTTCGACCTTCCTGGAAAAACAACAAACAATAAACTAGAACAAGCCGGTAGGCAACGTGGGATTCGCCTTTGCATATATATACATATGAAGAACAAGTCTGATAGGGTCACTATTGTGGTGACTTGGTGAACACTGGTGAAAAGTGTGCAGCTTGTAAAAACAATCTCTGGTCAACCAACCATCTTTTATTACCATGCAAAGACGCACCCGTATACACCGAACCGTTTCGCCTTGGTATATTTTGCAAACTTCCGGCTATAGCTCGGAAACGCGGGGTCGGAGGTCAATGACGTAAAAAATCTTTTTGTAGCTCTTGAGTAGCTCTCTGAAATAGTGTAATAAAATCGCTATCGAATACTACCATTGCAGCGCTAGGGGCGATTAAAATCAAAAATGACTGTAAAAATACCCTATCTTTGAAATGCTACCATATGGAAACAAAGGCCTAAATCAAAGATCGTAACGGATAGATTTTTTCTAAATATCTAGAAGTATCTATAACAAAAGTTTCAGCTCTCTACAATTAAAACTGTAGGAGAAGATAGAAAAATGATTAGGGTCCTTAAAACGCGTTTATTTGCTAGCTGCATAGCAATGGCTATGTTTGAAAGGCTACCATTTGAAAACAAAGGCCTTAATCAAAAATCGTAACTGATACGTTTTTTCTAAATATCTTGAAGTATCTATAACCGAAGTTTCAGCTCTCAACATTCAACACTGTAGGAGAACATAGAAAAATGGTTTTTGTTCTTAAAACGTGTTTTGGGTCCTTAGCAACGAAACTAAAACGTGCACACCCTGATCTTATTTGGCATCTGTTCACCAAGTTTCATTGGAATCGATCCGTCAGTTTTGGCTGTAGAGCCTTGCTTTACAAATATTTGGACAGACAGACAGACACACACACACAGACAGACGGAAATGCCTGACAATAAAGGATACCTAGCCTAGCGAATCGCAATACACCCCTGGTTGCTTGTTCTTCACCACCTTATGACCTTGACCTAGACCTTGAGAAAATTACCTTGGGTCAAGATCAAGAGCAATCTTTGGTCCAAGTATCCAAGTATTAGCTTACAATGTCTAAGGGTTGTAAAGTTATAGCTAGGACACAAAAGCTGGATAGAAAGATTGACATGTTAATTCCTATAATACACCCTTTCATATATACAGATGCTTTTTGATGCCTCTGTAGCAGACCACTTTTGGCAAAAGGTATAAATTGCTGAACCAATGTCAATACAGTATGTATTATTTATAATAGATAAAAGGTACATCTACATTTGTATGCAGACTGTGTAGGCTTAGCCAAAAATGCGCAGCTCTACGGGCTTGCCTGAGTTTTCATTGATCTGCATAATTTTATGCAACACAATGACATCAATTAAATGTGGCTCAAATTCTTAACCCTTTCCCACATACAAATCTGCTGCAGACAACTTTGAAAACATCTAGGACAAATTTAGGAAAATTTCTATCAGGGAAAGTTTAATTATTGAAAAGAGTTGAAAACATAGTGGCAAAAGGAGAAATTGCTCATCATGAGCAATTTATCCTTTTGCCAAAATGTTTTCAAAATTTGTCTGCTGATAGGCGACATAAAGCGTCTGCATGTGGAAAAGGGTTCAACCTATTACCTGTGCCAGTTTGTCAGCGTGTGTACCCACCAAAATGACCAAACCCTCTTTTTCCGTGTACAAATGGATGGACTGAAGCCAGAACTCAACAAACTCTGTTGACGACAGATAAACATAAGTGATGCACCTAGATCACATAATTGCAAAAATTCAAAATTATGCTAATTATTTGACAAAATAAATTACCGTACTAAGAATGTTCAAAATATCAAATTTGTCCATTAATACTTAAATTAAAGGCAGACGTTTGTTGACAAAATTCTTCTAAATTGTTATCCTGAAATATATTGCAAATGCAGCGACTCCGGCTGAACTTGATACATATTATGGAAAACTAGGGTCATACCGAAGACTTTAAAAATTGTATTAATTGCTTCCCTCCTAGGCGCTCAGGGTTAGCGGGGATGGCATTACAATTGACTGGCTAGTATTAGGATAAATGGACCAGTAGTACTGGTGACTTACCCAGGAAACGCTGTGATGTAACTGGACAAATGTTGATAGCGACGTAAAGCACCAAAACGACCAAATATAGTTTTGAACCCATCTGGTGTCAAAAACTCAGTGATGTGTTATGTTTGGCTTTGCCACAATGTTTTCAACTCTGTTTAAATAATCATACAATCATTTATAGAGATTTTCCATATTTTTGTCTAGATTATTTAATGAGCAATTTCTCCTTTTACCACAATCTTTCAACTTTATTTGATAACTATTCTTGCTATGTCCCTTATCTAGAACTTAAAGACATACCCGAAATTTTCATTCTATTTTCCCCGTCAGTGTCATCACATACGAGGCTGTCAATAGTTTTAGAGAGGTCGATCACCAGTAAGTACACAGACCGAGGTGACAGAAATATCTGATGGGTGCCGTAGAACGCATATTGTCCTGCAAAGTCCCAGATCGAGAGGTCCGCATAGTTGTTTATATCGCTTAAATCTTCACTGTTATCTATTAGTAACTGAAAGAAGAATTTACACTTCACCACTTGCAGACGCATTTTGACGTTTCTACAGCAGACTACTGCTGAAAATACAGTGGACAAAAGATGAATTTGCTTAGGATGAGCAATTTTTTTTCTTTTGTCGAAATGTTTTAACTCAAGATTTTGAGCAGTTTTTTACTTTTTCAATAGGTTTTTAACTCAATATAAAAATAATTCATTTATTTATACAGATTTTTTTCTCAAGCTTTGCCTTACATTAGACTTTAACAAGAGCACCGCCCGCGGGTGCCTGATGCTCGTCTGATATTATCCTTTTACTGTTTATTTATTTTATATAAAAAATATTCAAATTCAGAAAGAATATTTACATATTATAATGACCGCACACAACTGCTATTTTTCAAGTATTGAAACAAGATTAACTATTTGGAAATAAATACAAGTTCATATACATGATAAGGAAGATCTTCACGTTGGATGGCTGTCACAATCAGTCAAGATCATGAGCTGAGTCTTGTGTATACAATGGACAGGCAAATGATATTGGTACATTAAGTCAACTTTAACTAAAGATATTGAATATATTACTATTTTCCTATTGTTAGTAACTCTGATTTAAGATATTCATAATATGTTGAAGGACATTATGTTTTCATTGTTTAGGAAAAAATTGAAATCAATGTAACAAACAAGAATTACGCGTAATTAAATGTCTCGCTGTCCCCTACTTTGACTATCCATGCAAGAGTAAAAGACAAAAAGTAAAATAACAAAACTTTTTTTAGATAAACGCAAAGTTCAAAAATACAAGAAATTAAGAAAAAAAAAAGAGCTTAACGCAATACTTAAAAATACAAAAAATTAAAAAAAAATACAAGCGCAAAGTTCAAAAATACAAGAAATTAAAAAAAAAAATACAAAAGTTTTTCCCTGAAACCTGTTTGATATGTTGAAGTACTTTATTATGAAATTTGAAATTATTCCAACAAAAACTAAAGAAGCTATGTCTAATTCTCAAAATCCACCAAAAATCAAGTGTTTTATCCCCCAAAAAAGGTCACACTCGGCATCTTCAGCATACAATGTGCAGAAGGGTATTAGATGTAACTATATTCCAGATATGAAAGCCCTAGTACCACTACATATTGAGAAAAAGAAAAAAAAAAGAAACTCTAACGTTGAGCTAAATGCAAAGTTAAACAAGAGGGCCATGATGGCCCTGGAATCGCTCACCTGATTTTTTTTTTCACTTTAGCTATATAAGCCCCGCCATCTGGCGGGCATAGTTTCCAACCAATCAACTTGGCTTTAAGGAATCTGATAGAGGGTCACCCTAGGAACATTTCTACAAAATTATTTGAAAATCGGCCTGACACTTTTGAAGGAGAAGATTTTTTAAGTTTTCACTATAGCAATAAAAGGCAAAATAGCCCCGCCCCCTGGCGGCCATGTTTTTGACCAATCAACATGGCTTGAAGGAATCTGATAGAGGGTCATCCAAGGAACATTTCTACAAAATTATTTGAAAATCGGCCCGACACTTTTGGAGGAGAAGATTTTTTAAGTTTGCACTATAGCTATATAAGGCCCCCCCTGGCGGCCATGATTTTCGACCAATCAACATGGCTTGAACGAATCTGATAGAGGGTCACCCGAGGAACATTTCTACAAAATTATTTGAAAATCGGCCTGACACTTTCGGAGGAGAAGATTTTTTAAGAATTTTGAAGTTTTTTCATTTCGTTGCCATGGAAACCAGAATTATGCATGGATCCCGAAAATTTTAAGGAATTCTGGTGAGGACATTGAGAGGATGCTTTCTGTGAAGTTTCATCCCAGTTGACCCACCGGTTACAGAGGAGAAAATGTTGACGGACGACGGACGCCGGACAACGGACGACGGACAACGGACGCCGGACATAGGGCGATCACAATAACTCACCTTGAGCACTTCGTGCACAGGTGAGCTAAAAATACAAGAAATGAAAAAGCAAAAAATCCAAATGTTTGACCCAAAATCCCATTTGAAATGTTGAAGTACATTATTTATGAAATATGTGTGCACAATTTGAAATCAATCTAACAAAAAATGAGGGAGCTATGACCAAATCTCAAAGTCAACCAAAAACCACCAAAATCATGTTTTTTACCCCAAAGAGAAGGTCAAACTCAGTATCTTTAGCATACAATGTGAAGAATGGTATTAGATGAACAAGTTTTCCAAGTTTCAAAGTATTATGTTTGATAGTTTCCATGTAAGTGACCTAAACGCAAAACTTAACCAACGCAGACGACAACGCGGATGACGACACGGACGACGACGATCAAGTGACGACAATAGCTCGTCTTTTTTTTTCAAAAAATCAGACAAGCTAAAAATGGTAGTAATTGCTGCCCTCATTGGTGGTCAGGGTTGCAGGAGAAGCATTATGACTGACTAGTTGGTGTCAGGATAAATGGACCAGTAGTACTGGTAACTTACTGAGGAAACGCTGTGATATAAATGAAAACTTGTTGTAAGAAGGACAAAACACCAAACAATCAATCAAACAATCAATCTAGCTTTGCCTAGATGTCATAGGCTGCAGATTTTCTTATGGGGATGATGGTTAACCCTTTTTCCTACATACAACAAAGCCGAAGCAGACGACTTTGTAAAAATGAAGCAGAAAGTATTGACAATCTCTATATTTGACAGTACAATTATTGAATTGAGTTGAAAACATTTTGGCAAATGGAGAAGTGCTCATATTGAGAAAAGTCTGCAGCAGATGCATAAAAATGCCTATGTAAAGGAGAAATTCCAAGGATGGTTTACATCTATTTTCACTTGATTGATTGAATTTAATTTTTACCCTTTTTTAAATGAATTTCAGTCATTACACGAGAGCCAGTTTATTTATCTGTGTTTCCTATTTTAAGTACTCTACACAAGTTTCAGGTCAGGCAATCGGCTACCTTCTATATTCACTTTTAGTTGGCACTTGGAGAATAAAAGATGCCCGTCAAAACGACTTTTAAAATATGTCAAATAAAATGTATGATTCACCAACCCAAGATATTTATGCAAACATAGATAGTTGGACCTGACAAAACATTTTACCAAACTCATATAATTATATGATTGGTAAGATGGAAAATAATTTTCAACTATGAAATACATATGTGTCCCCTGCCAATGGGTCTGTAAGTGATAGACAGATTTGATTGGTTGAAGTTTAACCCTTTCCTACATACAGGAAATCTGCAGCAGAAGACTTTGAACAAATTTTTGCAATATCTTGATAAATAATGGTATAATAATTGAATAAAGTTTTCGTCTGCTGCAGAGGCGTCAGAAAGCGTCTATATGTGGTAAAGGGTTAAAGCTGTTTTCAACAATATTTCAGCTATATCACAGTGGCCATTGCACCTAACAAGTGTTTCCTTGCTTTCTTGACCAGTACTTCACACAACCTTTTTCCCAAGAAATGGGCTACCTTAACAACATATACTTTTTAGCCCATTGGCGGAAGACAAGTGACGCATGTCACAATGTCTCTTGTCAATCATGTGAAAAAATGAATGGCCTAGCCATGGTTCAAACTCAAGACCCCCAGGATTGATAGCCCAGGTTATTACTGACTAAGATATCACAGCTTGACAGAAGATGGAGAAGGTAACCTTACATCTCACCTATCAAAGGCAGTCAACACAATAACGATTCTAGGCACAGTTCCTGCAGCAATAATACCTTTAAGTCATCCATGACTAGTGTATCTTTTTGTGAAAGTAGACTTGCATTCATACTGGTTCCTGCTCCTTCAGAGCTGACTAGCTTTGCATCTGAAAGTAACAAAGGGAGGCTGTCACAAAATGGCATCCGTCAAATATAATGTGACCCATTCTAACATAGAACTGTTCAGCAAACAACTTTGGAAATATGGAACAAGAGGCCCAAGAGGGCCAGTATCGCTCCACGGCCATAAGGCAAAAATAAAATCTCCAAACAGCCCTGCCCCCTGGTGGCTATTTTTTTACCAACCACCATGGCTTAAAGGAATCTTGTAGAGTGTCACGCAAGGAATGTTTCTGCAAAATTATTTGAAAATCGGCCTGACACTTTCGGAGGAGAGGATATTTTAAGTTTTCACTATAGCCATATAAGGCAAAATAGCCCCACCCCCCTGGCAGCCATATTTTTCAACCAATCAACATGGCTTGAAGGAATCTGATAGAGGATAGAGGCCTAGGAACATTTCTACAAAATTATTTGAATATCAGCCAAACACTTTCGGAGAAGAAGATTTTTTAAGTTTTCACTATGGTCATATAAGGCAAAATAGCCCCGCCCTCTGGCTGCCATGTTTTTCGACCAATCAACATGGCTTGAAGGAATCTGATAGAGGGTCACCCAATGAACATTTCTACAAAATTATTTGAAAATCAGCTGAACACTTTCGGAGAAGAAGACTTTTTAAGTTTTCACTATGGTCATATAAGGCAAAATAGCCCCGCCCTCTGGCGGCCATGTTTTTCGACCAATCAACATAGCTTGAAGGAATCTGATAGAGGGTCACCCAATGAACATTTCTACAAAATTATTTGAAAATCGGCTGAACACTTTCGGAGAAGAAGATTTTTTAAGTTTTCACTATAGCTATATAAGGCAAAATAGCCCCGCCCCCCTGGCGGCCATGTTTTTCGCCGAATCAACATTTCTTGAAGGAATCTGATAAAGGGTCACCCAAGGAACATTTCTACAAAATTATTTGAAAATCAGCTGAACACTTTCGGAGAAGAAGATTTTTTAAGTTTTCACTATTGCAATATAAGGCAAAATAGCCCCGCCCCCCCTGGCGGCCATGTTTTTCAACCAATCAACATTTCTTGAAGGAATCTAATAAAGAGTCACCCAAGGAACATTGCTACAAAATTATTTGAAAATCGGCCTGACACTTTTGGAGAAGAAGATTTTTTAAGTTCTCACTATTTTTTTCTTTCGGTTGCCATGGAAACCAGAATTTCGAATGGATCAAACAAAATTGAAGGAATTTAGTAGAGGACATTGAGAGGATGCTTCCCATGAAGTTTCAACCAAATTGGCCAAGTGGTTAGGGAGAAGAAGTTGTTTAAAGGAAAAAGTTTACGCACGCACGCACGCACGCACGACGGACAATTCGCCATGACATAAGCTCGACTGGCTTTCAGCCAGTGGAGCTAAAAATGAACAAATTGTGGCAAAAGGAAAAATTGCTTGTTTTGAGCAAATTCTCTCTTTGTCAAGATGTTTTCAACTGTCTTCTTCTTTTCCCTCATGTTCACACTTCTAGACGCATCTGTATCAAAATTTTGTGAAATAATCAAGGGGGCCATAACTTGGACAAAAACATTTTACTGAAATGCCATATGAATATTCTCATATCTCATTTTGGTATAGAAGTTTAATATAAAATTGCATTTTTTTTCTTCACTCTAGTCATATAAGCCCCGCCCCCTAGCGGCCATAGTTTCCAACCAATCAACTTGGCTTGAAGGAATCTGATAGAAGGTCACCCTAGGAACATTTCTACAAAATTATTTGAAAATCGGCCTGACACTTTTGGAGAAGAAGATTTTTTAAATTTTCACTATAGCCATATAATGCAACATAGCCCATTTTTTGTTTGACCAATCAACATGGCTTGAAGGAATCTGATAGTGGGTCATCCAAGGAACATTTCTAGACAATTATTTGAAAATTGGCCCGACACTTTCGGAGGAGAAGATTTTTTAAGTTTTCACTATAGCCATATAAGGCAAAATAGCCCCGCCCCCCCTGGCGGCCATGTTTTTGACCAATCAACATGGCTTGAAGGAATCTGATAGAGGGTCATCCAAGGAGCATTTCTACAATATTATTTGGAAATCTGCCAACCAGTTTGGGAGAAGAAGATTTTTTAAGTTTTCACTATAGCCATATAAGGAAAAATAGCCCCGCCCCCCCTGGCGGCCATGTTTTTCGACCAATCAACATGGCTTGAAGAAATCTGATAGAGGGTCACCCAAGGAACATTTCTACAAAATTATTTGAAAATCTGCCAACCAGTTTGGGAGAAGAAGAATTTTGAAGTTTTTTTCATTCTGTTGCCATGGAAACCAGAATTCTGCATGGATCCCAAAAAATTGAAGGAAATTTGGTGAGGTCAGTGATGCTTTCTGTGAAGTTTCATCCCAATTGACCCACTGGTTACTGAGGAAAAGAAGTTGACGCATGATGGACGACGCACGCCGGACGACGGGCGCCGGACAAAAGGCGATCACAATAACTCACCTTGAGCAAAGCTCAGGTGAGCTAAAATACTAAACTTTTAATTCATAAATTGAAGCAGGAAAGAGCTAAAGAAGTTTAAACCTGGTTCATCATCAAGACCAACAGGGGTTGCGACGAGATTGTCACTACTGTCAGTTTCTGAAATCACCGGTTCACATATATCTGGAGTCTTTAGCGAGTCATAATTACTGCTTGTTAAAGATACTTGTTGTACAACTTTAGCGAGGCGAGCGAAGGAATCATCCTTGTGAAGACCTAAAATTAAAATCAGATTTATTCAACCTTTTACCTCATTGATACTATTAACCCCTTTCCGATGCCTCTGTAGCTTGCAACATTTAAAAACAATGTAGCAAAAGGAGTAAATGTTTTCAACGTCATCTGCAGTTATTACACATATAGCATAGACTTGCTTGTGCATCCATGCTAAGGAAAAATTGGCAAACAGGACAGGGCCATATTTGATGCGTGACTGATCTTGACCTTCACTTTTTTGACATGCCTAATTCTTAGTTTTTGCGGAGTGCTGCTAAATTTGGAATTTTATTGGAAGCTTCCTGTAGAGATGCTTAGAAATTTCGGTCAAGGAGAATATTTAGACCTGCCAGCGTGACAACATATCTTGATTTCTCTTTGTCGTTACTAAGTACATTAATTTAAGGTAATGACTTTTAAAACATCCCTTTTACACTCTATATACATGTGTGAGTTTTACAAATTAAAAACAAAAGACAAAGGCAAGTATATTAATTGAATGTATGTACATTTTTATTTAAGCGAAATTCATACTGTATCTAGTCTAAACAGTAAAATAGAGAACCCTTCTATTGAATTTGTAAATGTAGTCTGTTTCCTTACATCCTATGATATATTACGCATGCAGTAATTAGACGAATTAAGAAGCCACGTCCCGTATTCACTAAACTTTTCAATTTAGATTTTTGACTAAATTTAAATCTTAATATTTAGTCTAGTTTGTAAATGTCGTAAGCGGTCGCACAGCGACTCTGGTTCCCGAATCAAGTTAGGATCTAAAATAAGTCTATTTATAGATTTTCATTTTTTATCGTAATTTCACATACATTTTTCATGTTCAGTACATACTTGATTCAAAGTTAAGTTTGAGTACAATTGTCATCGCAAAATGCAGACATGAAAAGATTTAAACCACAGAAATATCTGTTTCAAGATCGATTTCGTTCTTTTTTGCTGTGCTGTTGCAGTTTCACACAGGAATATCGCGGTAAACACGATATCGGTGTATTTTGCCTAGCTGACAACATGTTTTATCATGGATGCGATGTAATCCAGAAAACTTATATGAAATGAAATCTTCTGGTTCTTAATTACAAACAAAGTGTGATCGGAATAACTGAACTGTATTTAACTTATCACTGTAAACGTAGACAGCATTTCAACTCTTATATCAACTGGTAAATTTACAGTTTGAGAAATAAATTCAAGTAAATTTTCATGCACTGGTTTAACGTTTTCAAAAAAATTGAAACTGGTTCCTATGTTAAGCCTTTCCCACGTACAACAGATATGTAGCACATTAAGTAAAAATTGGAACATCTTGCTAAATGGACATAAAGTAGAAAACATTGTAGCAAAAGGATAAATTCCTCGTGATCAATTTCTCTTTTTGTCACAATGTTTTCAAAAGTCGCTGCAGCTCTTGTCAGTCTTTCGGATCATGTGATCATTGAAATACGTTTCCTTGATTTTCTGAATGCTAATCACGACACGAGTTCCCATCAGTTTCGTCAACTCGAGATTGTTCGATTGTAATCCGACAGCTTTGATTTTCAATTGCTCAATTTGACACAATAATTCCAACTCTTTTCAATTATCTTACTATCATTTATAGAGATTTTTTTTTAATTCATAATTTCGAAGTCGTCTACTGCAGATTTGTTTTATGAGGTAAACCCTTATCCACAATCATGAATTACCGATACAAACGAAAAACAGATTTTCTGTGTGTTAGCCTTATTTGATAAAACATTATCATAACAGGGCGTGTGTTCAATACAAATAGTTGATTGTTTTTGGTACTAATTTAAATTTATCATAATCTCTTGTCCATTTATCTTTAGTATTATATGTCATTTTTCATGATCAGTTTAACTCTAAATTATCTCATTCACTTAAAACACAGACCCTGCCAGGTTAAATATCATACATAAAACTTATATCTTCAATAACCGATCTCAGCATTACTGACTGCAGATTAAATTGTTCTAATGTTTGTGGATTTAAATGATTTAAATGATTTTTTTTCTTATTTCTTCATGTGAAACGAAATTATGCGGCTTCTCTTTGCATCAAACATCCGTCTTGTATGTTATTGGATTAATCATTAAACAAGTAATACACTTTATACAAGTGGAGCAACATATCAAACTGACCTTTAGATTTGATCTCCCATAAACCTGTTTTCAAGTCAACCCGACATCTTTCGACATGAACATCTATACCATCTGTACTATTGCGATCACTGATATTGACTTCTTCTCCCAACAGCCTTTTTGTCAGAGTAGTCTTGCCAACGTCGAAATGCCCGACAACCATTACACGAATATTGTGAACTTTTGTTTTCCCCTCACCAAGAGCCTTTAAATACAGATCCCTCGACCCGTTGTCCATACGTAAAATTTCAGGGGGTAAATTGGTATTATCTGGGTAATAAAAAGACAAGATGAATTTTGATGCAAAGCATCAAAGACACCGCACATGATTTTGAAGCATAACTTAAAGGAATCAGATGCAGTTCAGTACATGTAAATAACGTGTAAACAGACAGGATGTAAATTTTCGAAAAAGAAGGCCAAATGTTCCTTTATTTCAATCAAGAAGACCAAGATGTGCCTACATTGCTTACCTGGCTACTATAGCCTATGATAAAAGGTTACTAAGAGCAGAAAAGGTCAGTTTTGACGTAGGGATAGACGTTTTATATGCTGCGATCTATGTGATATTCAGCATTAATCGTAAAATTTCAAATTTAGTCCTTAAACAATATTGTTTACAGTTTGCTTAACATTTTCTGCAACTATAATGTGTCAAAGAAGCTGAAATTTCATAATATTTTACCAATAAACGGTTTAAAATCTGCTCTAACTAGATCAATTAGATAAAAAAAAAAAAGAAGAGGACCATGATGGTCCTATATCGCTCACCTGATTTAATCAAACTTAAAAAGTTTTCAGTGTTCTTTCCCCTATATGAGTCTATGAAAAAAAAGTGACCCCAGCCGAGGGGTCATTTTTGACCCCAGGGCTATAATTTGAACAATGTTGGTAGACTAGATGATGCTACATACCAAATATCAAAGGCCTGGGGCGTCTACTTTTAGACAAAATGATTTTTTAAGTTTTTCGCCTATATGAGTCTATGTAAAACAAGTGACCCCCGCGGAAGGGTAATTTTTTACCCCAGGGCTATAATTTGAACAATCTTGGTAGAGGTTCACTAGATAATGCTACATACCAAATATCAAAGGCATGGGCCTTCTACTTTTAGACAAGATTTTTTTTAAAGTTTTTCCCCTATATGAGTCTATGTTAAACAAGTGACCCCCAGGGAGGGGTCATTTTTTACCACAGGCCTATAATTTGAACAATCTTGGTAGAGGTTCACTAGATGATGCTACATACCAAATATCAAAGGCACGGGCCTTCTACTTTTAGACAAGAAGATTTTTAAAGTTTTTCCCCTATACGAGTCTATGTTAAACAAGTGACCCCCGGGGAGGGGTCATTTTTGACCCCAGGGCTATAATTTGAACAATCTTGGTAGAGGTTCTCTAGATGATGCTACATACCAAATATCAAAGGCATGGGTCTTCTACTTTTAGACAAGAAGATTTTTAAAGTTTTTCCCTTATATGAGTCTATGTTAAACAAGTGACCCCCGGGGAGGGGTCATTTTTGACCCCGGGGCTATAATTTGAACAATCTTGGTAGAGGTCTACTAGATGATGCTACATACCAAATAACAAGACCTGGGGGCCTCTACTTTTAGACAAGAAGATTTGTTAAGTTATTTCTCTATATGAGTCTATGTAAAACAATAGACCCCAGGGGAGGGGTCATTTTGACCCCAGGGCTATAGATTGAATAATCTTGGTAAAGGTCCACAAGATGATGCTACATACCAAATATCAAAGGCCTGGGCCCTCTACTTTTAGACAAGAAGATTTTTAAAGTGTTTCCCCTATATGAGTCTATGTAAAACAAGTGACCCCGGGGAATGGTCATTTTTGACCCCAGGGCTATAATTTGAACAATCTTGGTAGAGGTTCACTAGATGATGCTACATACCAAATATCAAAGGCATTGGCCTTTTCCTTTGAGACTAGAAGATTTTTAAAGTTTTTCCCCTATATGAGTCTATGTTAAACAAGTGACCCCCGGGGAAGGGTCATTTTTTACCCCTGGGCTATTATTTGAACAATCTTGGTAGAGGTTCACTAGATGATGCTACATACCAAATATCAAAGGCATGGGCCTTCTACTTTCAGACAAGAAGATTTTTTAAGTTTTGGTTAATTTCCCCTTTTTTGTTGCCATGGCAGCCAAAGTTTTGCATGGAATAGAATTTTTTGAACAAGTTTGAAAGAGATCCACCCAAAGAACATTCCTGTAAAATTATTTTGAATTTGGTTAATTGGTGTAGGAGAAGAAGTCGTTTGTAGGAAAATGTGAACGGACGGACGACGACGACGACGACGACGACGGACGGTGAGTGATCACAAAAGCTCACCTTGCACTTCGTGCATTGGTGAGCTAAAAAAAGAACACATAGGTGCTTAAATATTAACATATGTTAAGGTGTAATGCCTCTGGTTATACGAAAAAAAAAAAAAAATGTATTTTTTCGCTTTTAGGTAACAGGTGTGAGATTATTATTTTTTTTTTTTTTTTTTTTTTTTTTTTTAAATCGGTATTTTGGGTATATATAAAATGACCAGAAAAACACGGATTGAAAATTATTATTGTCGTCTTTTTAATCATTTTTTTTTTAAATCGATATTTAAGATCATTTAAGTGCTGTGTTATGTTGGAATTAACATTTGTACGAAAAGTTAAAAAAAAATGGAAAATATGTGAGAAATATGTTTTCCCATTCGTCGAAAAACCGACAGCATTAGCCTTCTACGCCCGAAACTAAATTTTGACTGTATCGTAGCCAAAGAAGGACGTGACGTCATTTCCGTTACACTTCATCTTGGCGTAACGTCAATGGAGCGACGTCGTTTCCCGCAAAAAAGTGGTATCAACATGAAAGACCCAAAATTCCTATACATGAGCTATTGACTCACTCATTCAAAGTATAATTATTTATCATACATTGTGGCAAAAGGATAACTTTCTCATAAGAAGCAATTTTTCTTGTGGCGACAATCTTTTCCTAAATAGTCTGTTGCATAGGCCTCAGAAACCGTCTCTAATAGGGAAAGGGTTTAGCAGAAATGTGACCCCTTACATAATTTGTTCCAGTCGAATTGACTGGTTAAACAAGAGGGCCATGATGGCCCTGGAATCGCTCACCTGATTTTTTTTTTCACTTTAGCTATATAAGCCCCGCCATCTGGCGGACATAGTTTCCGACCAATCGACTTGGCTTGAAGGAATCTGATAGAGGGTCACCCTAGGAACATTTCTACAAAATTATTTGAAAATCGGCCTGACACTTTTGGAGGAGAAGATTTTTTAAGTTTTCACTATAGCCATAAAAGGCAAAATAGCCCCGACCCCTTGTGGCCATGTTTTTTGACCAATCAACATGGCTTGAAGGAATCTGATAGAGGGTCATCCAAGGAACATTTCTACAAAATTATTTGAAAATCGGCCTGACACTTTTGGAGAAGAAGATTTTTTAAGTTTGCACTATAGCTATATAAGGCAAAATAACCCTGCCCCCCCTGGCGGCCATAATTTTTGACCAATCAACATGGCTTAAAGGAATCTGATAGAGGGTCATCCAAGGAACATTTCTACAAAATTATTTGAAAATCAGCCTGACACTTTTGGAGTAGAAGATTTTTTAAGTTTTCACTATAGCCGTATAAGGCAAAAAAGCCCCACCCCCCCTGGCGGCCATGTTTTTCGACCAATCAACATGGCTTCAAGGAATCTGATAGAGAGTCACCCAAGGAACATTTCTACAAAATAAGTTCAAAATCTGCCAACCAATTTGGGAGGAGAAGAATTTTGAAGTTTTTTTCGTTTCGTTGCCATGGAAACCAGAATTCTGCATGGATCCCAATAATTCGAAGGAATTCTGGTGAGGTCATTGAGAGGATGCTTTCTGTGAAGTTTCATCCTAATTGACCCACTGGTTACTGAGGAGAAGATGTTGAAGATTTTTTAAGTTTTCACTATAACCATAAAAGGCAAAATAGCCCCGCCCCCTGGCGGCCATGTTTTTCAACCAATCAACATGGCTTGAAGGAATCTGATAGCGGGTCACCCAAGGAACATTTCTACAAAATTATTTGAAAATCGGCCTGACACTTTTGGAGGAGAAGATTTTTTAAGTTTGCACTATAGCCATATAAGGCAAAATAGCCCCCCCGCCCCCCCCCCCCCTGGCGGCCATGTTTTTCGACCAACCAACATGGCTTGAAGGAATCTTATAGAGGGTCACCCAAGGATCATTTCTACAAAATAATTTGAAAATCGGCCTGACACTTTCGGAGGAGAAGATTTTTTAAGAATTTTGAAGTTTTTTTCATTTCGTTGCCATGGAAACCAGAATTCTGCATGGATCCCAAAAAATTTAAGGAATTCTGGTGAGGACATTGAGAGGATGCTTTCTGTGAAGTTTCATCCCAGTTGACCCACCGGTTACAGAGGAGAAAATGTTGACGGACGACGGACGACGGACGACGGACGCCGGACATAGGGCGATCACAATAACTCACCCTGAGCACTTCGTGCACAGGTGAGCTAAAAAGGCAGTCGCCAGGTGGCATCAGAAAAGGGCTGATCTATTTGCTTCTTTGCCATAATGCAGGTGATCGATTAAGGATCATCTTGGCCTTCATGTTTTAACCTCATTCATTATAAATGTATTTCTTGATTTTCTGAAAGTCTTTACTTTATTATTTTCTGTTCAAATAATAGACAACAGCAATACAAATTACAAATATGTTTTAATAATGCAAGAAACATGACATTAACATTATTATTGTCTAGTCAATTACTTATAAATCCTTTTTTATGGCCAAAGTATGCTCTTTAATTTTTGTTTATAATTATCTTGCGTTTTTTTTTCGTAAATAGGTAGCACCTATAGATATATTAGGTTATGTATGGCACAAGCTTTGGAAGGAGAGCGGGATGTAATTTTATATTCATGTATTAATTGATTGATTGATTGATTGGGGTTTAACGCCGTTTTTAACAATTTCTCAGTTATATCACGGCGGCCAGTTCACCTACTCATGCATTTCCTGGTTTTCTCACACCAGTACTCCACACAACAATCTTCCCAAGCAACTGGCTGCTTTTCCACATAGGCTTAGCCCATTGGTGGAAGACGAATGACGCATGTCGCATTGACTTTTGTCAATCGTCGGAAAGAAAGTTGGCAAACTCACAACCCCTGGATTGACAGCCCACGTCGCTACCGACTGAGCTACCGGGGCTCAGCTCATGTATTAAAATGTTTTATGTGAACTTTTAACCACTATCCTTTTAAGATTTAGCAAATGTAGCGAATTATTAGAGTTCCTTGTTCGAATATGCCAATGGGATTAACTACCCGAGTCTAACAATCGAAATGTCCTATCGCCTTTGTACTCGAGAGTTAACTCCCTTCTTAAATTCCATTCTAAAAATAGTTGATTGTATAAGCAAATTAAAGATGAGCATTTATGAAATTAAAAGAAAAAGTTCACATGTATAGTTAACATATAGCAAGAATACAATAGACAGAATGAACAAACTGTATGGGGAGCGTCCCCCTAATTTCGGGGCTGTAAACCAAACAATTAAAAAATAGTAGCTCAGGAGCTTGTCAGGGTCGTAAATCAACCTATTAAACAAGAGGGCCATAATGGCCCTAGTTCGCTCACCTTAATTATACAATGTACTGCAATGCAAAACACTTCAAGACAATTATTCTGAATGCAGCCTACACAGTGTTAATAAGATTTTCCTTCATTTGGCCTAGTGATCTATATTTTTTTTTACCTGATATGACCCATATTCCAACATGGACTAGATATCACCAAGACAACATTCTGACAAAGTTTCAACTTACTCAAAGTAAAAATGCGGCCTCCTGAGTTTGAACAATATTTTCCATTATTGACTTTGTTTCCAATTATGACCCATATTCGAACTTGATCTGGATATAATTCAGACAAACATTCTGACCAAATTTCAAGCTGCTGAAGCAAAAGATACGGCATCCGAAGTATTAACAATATTTTCCTTCAATTTGGCCTTGTGACCTAGATTTTGACCCTACATGACCCATATGCGAACTTGGCTTAGATAACTTTAAGAGAAACATTCTGACAAAATTTCAAGCTGCTGAAGCAAAAGATGCGGCATCCAAAGTGTTAACAAGATTTTCCTTCAATTTAGCCTTGTGACCTAGATTTTGACCCTACATGACCCATATTCGAACTTGGCTTAGATATCATTCAGATAAACATTCTCATCAAATGTCAAACTGCTGTAGCAAAAAATGCGGCCTCTAGAGTTTTAAAAAGATTTCCTTCAATTTGACCTAGTGACCTTCTTTTTGACCCAACATGACCCATGTTCAAACTTGTCTTACATATCATCAAGACAAACATTCTGATAAAGTTTCATCATGCTCAGGTTAAAAATGCAGTATCCGGAGTGTCAACAAGATTTCCCTTCAATTTGGCCTAGTGACCTAGATTCTGACCAAATTTCAAGCTGCTGTAGCCAAAAAAGCGGCTTCTACAGGGTTAACAAGATTTTCCTTCAATTTGGCCTAGTTACCTAGATTCGAACTTGACCTAGATATTACCAAGACAAACATTCTGATAAAGTTTCAATATGCTCAAGTTGAAAATGTGCGGCCTCCAGGGTGTTAACAAGATTTTCCTTCAATTTGACCTAACATAACCAATGTTTAAACATGATTTACATATTATCAAGACAAACATTCTGATAAAGTTTCAACATGCTCAATTTGAAAACTTGGCCTCTAGAGTGTTAACAAGATTACCCTTCAATTTGGCCAAGTGACCTAGTTTTTGAACCAGCATGACCCATATTTGAACTTGTCCTAGATATCATTCAGCGGAACATTCAAGCTGCTGAAGCAAAAAATGCGGCTTCTACAGTGTTAACAAGATTTCCCTTCAATTTGACCTAGTTTCTGAACCAATATCACCCATATTCGAACTTGACTTAAGATATTTTTAAGACAAAATGTCAAACTGCTGAAGCAAATATTGCGCCCTCTGGAGTGTTAACAAGATTTTCCTTCAATTTGACCTAGTGACCTACTTTTTTACCCAACATGACCCTAGTTCGAACTTGGCTTACATATCATCAAGACAAACATTCTGATAAAGTTTCAACATGCTCAAGTTGAAAATGTGGCCTACAGAGTGTTAATAAGATTTCCCTTCAGTTTTGACCTAGTGACCTAGTTTTTGACCTCACATGGCCGAGTTTCAAACTTGTCCAAGATTTGATGGAGATGAATGTTCTGATAAACTTTCATGAATATTGGATGCAAAATGTAGCCTGTAGAGTGTTAACAAGAGCAAATGTTGATGAAGGATGACGCACGACGGACGGACGCCGGACAAAATATGATCACAATAGCTCACCTTGTACTTCGTTGGAAGGAAGTTGGGGAAAAGTTATGAAATACAAATTAAATGTGTCTAAAGATTTGAAATAACGGTAGAAGGCATACATATTTTGCATCTTTTTGTTTCTTAAATCAGTCAATATAATTTATTGATTCATAAAGGTTGCTTTTTTTCAAGCACATAATAGAGTTTTTCTTAACAATAATAATGTTGTTTGCTCCCTTTTCGCTTACGTCACCCCATGGTACAAAATCGCTCACCTGAGAATGGGCTATTTAAGACATAACTCTTTCAGCGCAAATGGCAATATCATCAAGACAAACTTTCTGGCAAAATTTCAAGCAGCTCAAGTCAAAAATGCGATCTCTATAGTTTTAACTAGATTGTTCTACAATTTGGCCTAGTGACTTAGTTGTTGACCTGACTGACCCATATTCAAACTTACCCTAGATATCATCAAGACAAATATTCTGACAAAGTTTCAACATGCTCAAGCCAAACATGTGGCTTCCAGAGTGTTAACAAGATTTCCCTTAAATTTGGCCTAGTGACCTAGTTTTTGACATGACATGACCCATATTCAAACTTGGCCTAGATATCAACAGGACAAACTTTCTGATAAAGTTTCAACATGCTCAAGTTTAAAAAGTGGCTTTCAGTGTTAACAAGATTTTTCTTAAATTTGGCCTAGTGACCTAGTTTTTGACCGGACATGACCCATATTCGAACCTGGCATAGATATCATCAAGACAAACTTTCTGACAAAGTTTCAACATGCTCAAGTTTAAAATGCGGCTTCAAGAGTGTTAACAAGATTTTCCTTAAATTTGGCCTAGTGACCTAGTTTTTGACCGGACATGACCTATATTCGAACTTGGCCTAGATATTATCAAGACAAACTTTGTGACAAAGTTTCAACATGCTCAAGTTTAAAATGTATCTTCCAGAGTGTTAACAAGATTTTTCTTAAATTTGGCCTAGTGACCTAGTTTTTGACCCAAAATGACCTATATTCGAACTTGGCCTAGATAATACTAAGACAAACATTCTGACAAAGTTTCAACATGCTCAAAAAGCCAAAAATGCGACTTCCAGAGATTTAACAAGATTTTCCTTCAATTTGGCCTAGTGACCTAGTTTTTGACCCGACATGACCTATATTCGAACTTGGCCTAGATATCACTAAGACAAACATTCTGACATAGTTTCAACATGCTCAAAAAGCCAAAAATGCGGCTTCAAGAGTGTTAACAAGATTTCGAACTTGGCCTAGATTTGATGGAGATATATGTTCTGATAAACTTTCATGAAGATTGGATGCAAAATGTTGCCTCTAGAGTGTAAACAAGCAAATGTTGACGACGGACGATGGACAAAAGGCGATCACAAAAACTCACCTTGAGCACTTTGTGCTCTGGTGAGCTAAAAAGTGTGGACCTCTTCTACAGATTTGTTCAAACTTGACTCTGTAGTAATATTTGACTGGTGTTTTATTTTTTACATGGGTTACACACTAATGTATTTAACCCTTTCCCACAAACATCAAATTTGCTGGAGGCGACTTTCAAACAAGCGGGTCATGATGGCCCTGGATCGCTCACCTTAATTATTCAATGTACTGCAATATTTTCTTTCATTTGGCCTAGTGATCTATATTTTTTTACCTGATATGACCCAACATGGACTAGATATCATCGAGACAACATTCTGACAAAGTTTCAACTTGCTCAAAGTAAAAATGTGGTCTCTGGAGTTTGAACAATATTTTCCTTTATTGACCTAGTTTCTGATCCAATATGACCCATATTCGAACTTGACCTAGATATAATTCAGACAAACATTCTGACCAAATTTCAAGCTGCTGAAGCAAAAGATGCGGCATCCAAAGTGTTCACAAGATTTTCCTTCAATTTGATCTAGTGACCTAGTTTTTGACCCAGCATGACCCATATTCGAACTGGCCTACATATCATCAAGAAAAACATTCTGATAAAGTTTCATCATGCTGAAATTAAAAATGCAGTATCAAGAGTGTTAACAAGATTACCCTTCAATTTGGCCTAGTGACCTAGTTTTTAACCCGGCATGACCCATATCCAAACTTGGCCTAGATATCTTTAAGACAAACATTCTGACTAAATTTCAAGCTGCTGAAGCAAAGAATGTGGCATCCAAAATGTTAACAAGATTTTCCTTCAATTTGACCTAGTGACCTAGTTTTTGACCCGGCATAACCAATATTCGAACTTGACCTAGATATTTTAAGACAAACATTCTGACAAAATTTCAAACTGCTGAAGCAAAAATTGCGGCCTCTGGAGTGTTAACAAGATTTTCCTTCAATTTGACCTAGTGACCTACTTTATGACCCGACGTGACCCATGTTCGAACTTGACCTACATATCCAGAGTGTTAACAAGATTTCCTTTCAATTCGACCTAGTGACCTTGTATTTGACCTCATATGGCCCAGTTTCAAACTTGTCCAAGATTTTATGGAGATGTACGTTCTGATAAACTTTCATGAAGATTGGATGCAAAATGTAGCCTGTAGATTGTTAACTAGCTCAAATGTTGACAACTCAAGATCCACGACGGACGACGGACGGACGATGGACAAAATGTGATCCCAATAGCTCAACTTGCACTTCGTGCATAGGTGAGCTAAAAATGCTTGGTAAAGATATGGAAAATCCAGATAAACAATAGTAAAATCATAGAATATAGTTGAAATACATTGTTCAAATGTTTTCAAAAGGTATCTGCATGTGGGAAAGGGTTAAAATTATCACAAGTCAAGGTTCTTTTCTTTTTACTCTCACAGAAAAAAGTATCTTTCGACAACTTCAAGTATATTTTCAAGTTAACGCTTTCCCACATACAGACGCTTTCTGACGCCTCTGCAGCAGATGACTTTTGAAAGCATTGTGACAAAAGAAGAAATTGCTCAAAACAAGCAATTTCTTCTTTTGCCACAATATTTCCAACTCTTTTCAGTAATTATACCTATATTTATACAGCTTTTCCGTGTTTTTGTCTAGATGTTTACAAAGTCGTCTGATGCAGATTTATTGTATGAGGGAAACATCAGGGGCAATCTCTCAATTAGCCACAATGTTTTCAAATGTCATCTACTGCAGATGCACAAAACATGTGCTTGCATGTTGGAAAGGGTAAACATTGATATAATTACAATACATTGTAGATGACAGAATGTGTCTGTGACTGAAAACTATTTTTTCTCAATTCCTCCATATGCTTTGAATTTGGAAGGGTAAAATATTTCCTTTTCTGTGTACAAATTGTATTGTATCAATTAAACAAGAGGGCCATGATGGCCCTAGATCGCTCACCCTGATTATACAATGTGATTTCTAATGCAAAACACATCAAGACAATTATTCTGACAAAGATTCAAAATGCAACTTCTAGAGTGTAAACAAGATTTTCCTTCATGTGGCTTAGTGACCTATTATTTTTAGCTGAGGTGACCCATATTCGAGCATGGACTAAATATCCTCAAGACAAACATTCTGACAAAGTTTCAACTTGCTCAACTTGCTCAATGTAAAAATACAATAAAACAATATTTTCTTTCAATTTGGCCTAGTGACCTAGTATTCCGCCCAATATGACCCATATGCGGCTTATGCAGTGTTAACAAGAGTTTCCTTCAATTTTGCCTAGTGACCTAGTTTTTGAGCAGACATGACCAATATTCAAACTTGGCCTACATGTCATCAAGACAAACATTCTGATCAAGTTTCAACATGATCAAGTTAAATATGCAGCATCCAGAGTGTTAACAATTTGGCGTAGTGACCTAGTTTCTGACCCAATATGACCACTTTTCTAACTTGATCTAAATATCATTCAGACAAAATTTCAAACTGCTTAAGCAAAAAAATGCGGCCTCTAGAGTGTTAACAAGATTTTCCATCAATTTCGTCTAGTGACCTAGTTTTTGACCCGGCATGACCAATATTCGAACTTGGCCTACATATCATCAAAACAAACATTCTGATACAGTTTTACAATATGCTCTAGTTAAAACTGCAGCCTCCAGAGTGTTAACAAGATTTCCCTTCAATTTGATGACCTAGTTTCTGACCCAATTTGGCCCTTATTCGAACTTGACTTAGATATCATTAAGACAAACATTCTTACGCGAATGCCGTTGCTTGCGGGCACCTGCACAGCGCGATCGGGTCGCACGGTTGAGGGAGAGGTTGGCGTTTGCACGCTACCGCTACAACTTAGTTCTTGGTGCATTGGTGACTGAAGAGGAGAGGTATCATTCACTTCACTGCCACTCTCCCTCTCTAGTGGTTACTGCCCTCTCCTTCTCTTTCAGTTCTCCCTTCTTTTTTAGGGCATCTTGTAGTACTGTTACTCTAACACTTTTGTGATAAACTGTGTGTTAACGTGTTACCTTACTGGATAATCTGATGAATGATGCGATGAGCCGGCTTTTGTAACCTGCGAGCCAAAGTGAGTGGTCGGTTAGACGCCGGCCTGTCCCCGGCCAATGTCTGCCCGATTTCCGGCCGGGCTCTGAGCGGCGTCTGGATTGTCTGAGTAGTCCAACATTTGGCCCGGCGCTCGCCCGATATGAGTGATGCCCGACCGGCAACGGCCAAGCATCAACCGATTAATGTGCGATCAGTATGCGATGAGGTTTTAAGTCGGAGTTAAAAGTAACTCGATGCTCGCGAGGAGTCCCGGAGGGTTTCGGCCGAAAAAAAAATGGAACTGGGATCGTCGGGGAGGGGTGGACACGGGGCCTACCGGTCCCCCGGTTAATCCGCCACTGCACCGTAAATACTCGAACATAGTCGTACTTTTCCGTTCCACTTCGCGAAGATGATGATAAGCTTCCATATTTGACCTCTCAGCGCATTAATTTCTAAGAATTTTTAAACTTATCTTAGAGTTCTCACGCCTTAAATCTTTCACTGATGTTCCAACAACATTATAATGATCTTTTTGGGGTGATCTTGACCTTTTAAATGCAGTTTTGTTGAATCCATGATGAACTATTTTTCTCGCGCAGTCTCAATTTAAAATGCGTTGTAGGGTTTTAACAGCAATTGGCAGGCTGCCAACTCCGAAAAGATGGTATTAATACTATGGCCAGGGCCTAAAGCCCCAGGCCAATAAGAAATATACTAATTATAACCTCGATGCCTTCGATTGTATGCTGTTTCATATCTTTACTTAATGTTACACTTTTATTTTAGGCAATCTATTTTTATTTAGCAAGAACGTACCTTTTTCGATGATTTGTAGGTTTTCTGAAATAAAAGGAAACATAGACAAGTTAGTTTGTTGAGTTGAAATCCCCCGCCAAAGTAAAAATTGTAAAAGAACGTTTGAACTACCTTGGTATAACGGTTACTGTACTAGTGTATTCACAAGGTTAATCTAATTTGACCAAGTGACAGTTATATCACTGCGAGAGCTCAGTTATTTATGATCCCGTGGTAAATAAACAAGTACTGGGCTAAGAAATATGCCTTGCACAAGGGCACTCCACAATGAACGCCACGTTGCGACTGGGGATCGAACGCGGGACGCCCTGTTCCATATCTCCGACGCTAACCACTAATATAATAATAATTTTAATAATGATAATAATAATAATGTTAATAATAATAATAATTATAAAAATAATAATAATTTTGCTAAATTAATATTAAAGTCCACACACTATAAATGCTATTTAAAACAGTCACGTATAGAGATATGTAGTCTTAAAAAATCTACCACAATAATTTTCAAATTTGCACTTTTATTCCTCTTCAGAGTTGAAATAGTAAATTTAATTCTTTTATATAAGACGTGATAAGATTTGTTTCGTCATTATTTGTTAGCTTCGCCCAGAAATTGATGTGACTTTGCTTTATGTGAACTTCGAAGTTGTGTAAAGCATAACAGTTGGTGTTATCTTTCTGGCATTAAGTATTAACTTTAAAAGAAATGAGTATGATCTTTTTCGATAGAGGATAAGTCATTTGATTATTGCGAACCCATTTCTCCTTCTGGTCTATATGTTTAGGGACAGGCACGTGGGAGCAGTCCTTGTGGTGCTAAGCCTGAATTAAGAGATACATTTGAATACCAGCTTTCGCGTCCAAGATTTCTTGAAAAGGAACTGGACACATGCTACTTCTAACTGATCCATATGTTGCCCATTCTTTTGAGAATCCAAGCAACTCTCCAATTTCGGACTAATCCAGGCCTACATTATTGTCGGGTGATTTTTTTAGAATAAAGGGTAAACTGCTATTTTTGTCCAACCTTTTTTTGAGACAATTTTTGGGGCCAATTCTTCAATCATATTGCCTGAGATACTGAATTTTATTCATTTTATAATAACTTTATTTACACACTAGATGCCACATTTATGTTCCAAAATCATGCAATCGTAAGGACAAATCATTAGAACTTTTGTCTCCATTAAATCTCCGTCTCTAGTTCTAAACAGGGTCATTTAGGTCGTATACTAGGTCAGTGGGTCAAATATTAGAATAATTTTCTGTACACTCTAGAGCACACATTTTTCATCCAATCTTTCTGACAAATCATCAGAACCTTTGTCTCCATCAAATCTTAGTCAAGTTCGAAACTGGGTCGTAAAGATAAAACACTAGGTCACTAGGTTATTATTTATAGAAACTGTATTATCTCTGTAGATCTAGAGGCCACATTTTTCTTCCGATATTTATGAAAATTCATCGGAATCTTTTTCTCCATCACGATATATTGTCTAATAATTCTGGCTCTCCTTGATTATTGCAAAGCTTTATAATAATAATAATACCAGAACGAAATATTAAAAGAATACAAATTGATGTGGCCCCGGATATCAGAATTCAGCTTTCAACTGTTTATTGTCACCTTAGATTTTTAAAGTTTAATCTTTTAAGACCCATGGAATTTGCTCTTATATATGTGTGTTTCATTTTAATGTAGAAAGAACAATAATAACGCGTTTAATTTTGTAAAGCAAACCCTTTGCTCCTTTTGAATATGTAACGAACAATGATGATTAATTAGTTGTGTTGTGCTTTTTGACTTGAAATGTCACATTTTCAGTTATATTTGAAAGAAATATAATGATGACGTATTATCTTAATACTAATTGTATCCATATATAGTCAAATCAATGGATATTTTGTCGAAAATTAAAGTGACTCTTTGACATCAGTTGTTAAATCTGCTTTAAGTCTGAAGTTGTATTTCAAACGAGACGCTTCGACGACTTTTTTTAAACTGTTTCAAAAAATTGGAAAAATGTATCGGACAGCGATCAGAAAATCTGTCTAGTCTAAAACTTACATACTGCACTGATGTCTGTTCGGATCACAATGATAAGGGGACACACATTTCTAATATTTAGAGTTATGAGATCGTATTTATAATGCACATCTGATTCCCTGTTTTACATATTGGTGCTCCAGTCTTAAGCCGCTAGATTTAGGTATATGGATGTGAAAAAGAACAGTTCATGATTGGTGAATGAAAAAAGGAATATATAGTTTACCTTGTTTGATCACAGCGTTGTATATTCGTGTGTGCATGTCAGTAAAATACCCATCCTCACAATTGATGCATGTGATGTGACTCATTATGTTTGGAATTTGGCAAGGCTCAATCTTCACAGGAAGTACATTTGTCTTGTGTTTTATTTTTGAATGGAGTACGACGCTGGTCTCATGTGAACAGTACTTACTTTTGTTATAATGTTCTGAAAGCAGTATCACTACGTACATGCTTTTCTCGATGTTTGTATTCATATTAGATAATATATCACACCCTCCTAGAAAGTCCCTACTATGTAAACAACATTTAAAACCAGTTCCCTCTAGCTTCTGAACTAATACTTTAGCTACAGATTCGTCCTCGTATGAAAAACACATAAATACATGAAACAATTTATCAAAAGGCAATTCTGGTACTTCATTTACTAGCTCTTTGTGTATAGTTCCCGTTTCCATATTTATATTATTACACGTTTCAAAATGAAAGGAAAAGAAGAAAAATAACTCCGAATCGACAATGTAAATTCCTCAATCTATAAGAAAACGTGTATTGGTTCAATTAAATTGCATTTCCAAACTTAGAGAAAAATCCCTTTATAAAAACGTAATGAAGCGGAAACATGTGCCGCGAGATATACACTGCTCAAAATAGTTAAAGGATCACTCTATAAAAACAAACTCAATGCCGAACCAATAATTCTGTTACACAATGGGCCACTACAGAATGTTTAGCCTGTCCTTGGTTTGGTTACAAATCAATGGCAAGTTTGTTTGAGTATATGTTCAAAACTTTCCATAGAAAGTCTTGTATTCAAATGAAGTTTTAATAAACAATGTTTTATATGGTCAGTATCAACATTTACTTGACAATCCTGTCCTTTTTATTCTTAAAGTTTTCAGAAAACTGCTTGGTTTTCCAAAAATGAACATTACATATATTGAACCATATGGTCTTCGATAAGATTCATTTCATTTTAGTTCATTAATTTGTTTATTTGGCAACACCGTTGCAAATAAATATGAATCTATGGAAAACTATGTGAAGTCTTGTGTATTTGAACTTCGATTAGATATGCCTTTGCATATTGTGAACAGTGTATATTGATTTATTTGTGTTAAATTCCTTTTATAACGTCAAGTGTGTATATATTTTTTCAATATTCAGTATTCAAATAACTGTTACGTGTTTAAAATTTGTAGCAGTGCCAACAAACGTTTAAATGTATATCTGATTAATAAAAAAAACATGGAAGGAAAATTCAGCCACGGATTTTGTATGATATTTGCTTTGTCTCTTATGATTAATAAAGTAAGTGTTTTTTAAACTTTCTATTTCTTAAAAAAATGCTTATACACATGTGTGTTATTGTAAAGTAAAATGTTTATTCATTTCAATATCTAGACTTTTTAAAAAATATGTACAATGTTCCCACCAATGCTTGTATATTAAACGTCAAACTGTAAACTTACGTCAACGTCGCTTGATTGAAATCTGTTATTGACTGATCTTTGTGTAATTGACAATTTCTTTGTAGTTATTTCAATTGTTGAACTTGTTTATCTAACCCTTCAATATGCCACTTCATTATAAATCAAGAGCAACGCCTACGGTTGCTGGACGCTCGTCTGAGCCGAGTCCCGATAGCTCAGTCGGTAACGACGCGGGCTGTCAATCCAGGGGTTGTGAGTTCGAATCCAGGCTCGGCCAACTTTCTTTCCAACGTTTAACAAAAGTCATTGCCACATGCGTCATTCATCTTCCACCAATGGGCTAAGTCTATGTGGAAAAGCAGCCAGTTGCTTGGGAAGATTGTTATGTGGATTACTGGTGTGAGGTAACCAGGAAACACATGAGTAGGTGAACTGGCCGCCGTGATATGACTTAGAAATTGTTAAAAAATGCGTTAAACCCCAATCAATCAATCAAACGGTCTGATTATATCCTTTTACGCTTCACTTACTTAAAACAATCTACAAATTCGGAATGAATTTTTAAGTATTATAACAACCTCACACAACTGATGTTTTTGCAAGTATCAAAACAAGCTTTACCATGTAGAAATTAATCCATGTTAATATACATGATAAGGACAATCTTCAAGTCGGACAGATGGCTGTCACCATCTGTGACGATCATAAGCTCTGACGTGTGTATGGACAGCCAAATAAGATGAGCCTATCGATGCATGTTGAACAATCACTATATATTTGACGATCATCGCTTATCTGGAACAAACAAAGAAATGGCTATTCGAATATTGTACGTTTTTGCACAATAGGTGGATGTTCATGTATGTGTGTACAAACCATAGTATTTAAAATATATTTAAGTCGAAACTGAGCAAGACTGTATGTTGCCCAAATAGGTTTGCTGGCCGTGATGTAACTCTAAAATTCACCAGTATTAATGGTTTTCTCAGAATACTAGTGTAGTTATGATCGAGCTGTGAACTTTACTCTGTTGTTGCAGACTGTATTGTGACAGATGTTTCATAGCACTGAATGGCATAATTTCACCCTTATTTAGATAAATATTGAAATCCCCTAAAATTAAAATTTAACTGCAATTAAAGATATCGTAGTTTTCACATGTAGAAACAAATCCTTGACCTTGACACCAAGAGCCCATAACACAATCCTAATAAAAAGTATTAATAAATATGTATTATACTTTTAAGTTAATAAGTTGGTTTACATAAAGTCAATTATAACTATAGATTTTAAATATATTACCGTGTTTTCTGTTTTTAGTAACAGCGACCTTGGCAACATTTCCATTGATTGCATTTTCATTCTTTGCAAAGCCCCTTCGACTAACGCCTTCTCGCGTCATGTTCAGCTGTGTGCCTTTGCAGAACCTCTGCAAAGGCCACACACCTCTGACCCTTTAACTAAGGAGCCCGGACAGAGAGCTAAATACCTGCCTTAACCATAGTCATCATTACATGTCACCGTATTCACAATGCATACACCTTTCTCATTCAACAAGAAGCAACTTTTCCACCAAAAGAGTAACTCTTTCAAAGCCTCTTCAGATAAAAAGGTATATGAATTCAGGTTTAAACGGGTATCTTTAAACCTGTGCGTACTTCTGGTATAAGCAATCATTTAAATATTTTCCCCGTTTCTCATTGAAACAACTTGTCCACAACACCTGCACTGAAACGAACCTTCACAGTTCGTAATCTACTTATTTTTACTTATCTAAAAACACAATTTATGCAATTGCCTTTCTCATCCGTCCAAGAAAACCGTGAACAAGTTAATCCCTATAATATGATATGCCGACTTAAGATCATATATGTAAGTAAATAAAAACTCGGAATTATGAAACATCTCCTTTTTCACTCTAATAACTTCGAACTGGTATTTAAATTTTAATAAATGAGGATTTACAAGCCTACAACTTATACAAATATTGGCTTGTTGTTCTTTCCATAATCAACAGTAAGGGGGTTGACACAGCCCTGTGTTCCATAGTCACAAAACTCAAAACCTGTTATGCGAAACCTATATAGGTTTTGTCGATATACCGTTCCTTAGTCAGTTAACCAAACATGTTCTACCTGTTTTCCATTCATAAAACAGGTAGCTTTCGTTCCGTTTGATAGGCATAGCTTAAACTGTTTATGTTGTGTTTACTATGGAACACACGGCTGGCGGTGCTTTCACCACTATAGAAACACAACCTGGAGGTTATGTTTTAGAGGTAACCTGTCAATTATTTTATTTATTCAACATTTAATGACTTCAACCTATTTCCAACCAATCTGAAACGTTTGCTTTAAACTGACCTACGTGTGAGACACATATATTACTTGAGTTATTTGCGTCGACCTGGGAAAAACCCCGTCCAGCCCTGTGTTCCATAGTCACAAAACTCAAAACCTATTTTGCGAAACCTATATAGGTTGTGTTGATATACCGTTCCTTAGTCGGTTAACCAAACATGTTCTACCTGTTTTCCATTCATAAAACAGGTAGGTTTCGTTCCGTTTGATAGGCATAGCTTAAACTGTTTATGTTGTGTTTACTATGGAACACACGGCAGGTATGTTAATTTAAACACGATACCGATAAAGGGGCGTGGCCAATTTTACAATTCATTAAAAAAAAAACTTATCTTTTTGTTAAACCTTTCTTCGGTGTGCCTGTCTACACTCGTCTTTCCAATGCCCTGAAATCCCACAAGCAAAGTATTCTCCAGCCTATTCCTTCTCCCTGCGATATTTGGTATATACTTCATATCCTAACGCTGGTTATTGAAGACTTATTAATGGCCTGGTTTCCATTAGTCCTATAACGACGAGTCTCTTTAAATCGTTTCTAGAAGCCCGCTAATTTTATGACTTTCTGCTTATTGTGACGGACCCGTTCAACATCGATTCTGGCATTTAGACAACCTCTCCTCATAGTTATTAGGTTTTAATGATATAAGCTGATCAATATGACTAATCAGCTGGTTATCCCGCTGATCTGTTGTTGAACTTCCGGTCGGTCTCGACGAAATATCCATAATAAAGCTGAATGAGGGACTGTTCACAAAGGTGTGCTGGCTAGAACTGTCCGGTCTAAATGTCATTAGAAGTATAACATACCAACTCTGTTTGGTCAATTGTTCATAACAACTATGATAGCAATGCTATATTTTTAGCTTTACTTCGTACAGCGGAAATGAACAATTAACCTCCTGTTCCATCTTTATATTGCTTTCATACAATGAATGATTCAATAATATAGATTTTAAAACAGATTCTTTATATTTATCAAAATCGACGTAACCGCTAGGAATTAGACTGGTATTAAATCAGTCACGTATTTAAAAATATGAAGCTACGTGACTTTACATTATTTTAAAAAGAATCGCTCATAATTGATGCAATTTTCTTTTCAGCAGAAATATCAATTCTTTTAACTGATTTCTTTCTTAGTATTGATAAGTCATTGTTTATATTTATATGCACGATTGTAGAACATAGTCCCAAGAAACGTTCATGTAGATTTCGTTTGTTCCGCTATAATCATTTCCAGAATTGCATCAATATACATGCAATTTCCAATAAAATGTCAAAAGATTTGAGAGATTGATTTCAATACCAAAAGAAATTAACAAACGTTTATTTCCTTCCCCATAATCTCATTCCGTTCTTTTTGTAGCATTGTTCTAAAAAAACACTTCTATAGTGTCTAATATCTGGTGTTTCTTTTACAGACATCCGCTACGGATTGTGAGAAACATCTGTGTCTAGATAACAAACCATATTGCACTGAAATTGGGTGCGTTTTTACCTGTCCTCAATCAGATTACATCAATGGGAGCACCTGCGTTACATCTTGTGGAGACATGTTTGTTGATAAAGACAAGAAATGTCAAAAAGAATGTCCACCTGAAAATTTCGTAAATGAGATAACAGTTCGGATCGGGGAGAAACATCATATAGAAAAAAAGTGCATAGATGCATGTGACAAATACGTGTACAATGGCACGTGCGTGCCAACATGTCCTGCCGAAGCAAACTATGTTGAAAATAAAACATGTGTAGAGAAATGTCCTGAAGACAAACAACTTATCAAAAAGAACCATAAACTGGAGATGTTCAAATGTTCCCATGAGTGTTTGTATCCAGACGTATTAGAAGACGGCATTTGTGTTGATTATTGTTTCAAGTATAAATTCATATACAATGGAACGTGTATTTCTGACTGCCCTCGTGGGGCTAATAATCTTTACACAAATAAAGCGCATTTTAATTCTACATTTTGTGTAACTTCCTGTCCAGATCAAATGTTTTATATCGGGAAATTGTGTGTCGAATTATGTCCTGACGGAATGTTCGTATCAACGCATACTTGCGTAGGTAAATGTCCCGCAACACAACCATTATTTGAAGAAGTACATATTAACCTTTTCCGGTATAATGTGTACATTGATGTTAGATATTTCAACTGCACATCAACATGTTCTCGGGCATCTTATTGTTTCTGTCCTGAAAAAACACCTTATTTATTTTTAAACAGTTGTTTTGAATCTTGTCCACGTCTAGAAATGCTGGTAAGGCATAACTCTGGAAATACGGAATGTGTGGAAGATTGTAATGAGGACGAGGTTAAGTTCAACTCAACGTGTGCGATGACCTGCCCTAGCGACAGCTGCCATATATTTAATAAAACATGCTTTCATGCTTGCCCAGCAGGTTATTTTGGAAAAGCTTTCCAAACCCAAGTTGGTCCTAATGGTTCTTATCAAACGTACACATGCATACAAAAATGCCCCTATAATTTGTTTATAGATGATTACAAGCACTGTGTCTCTAGATGTCCAAACATGAACATTGGGAATAAATGTTTGGATATGTGTCCAACGAACGCACCTTTCATATTCATATCAGGATTGTATTTTTATAAATATAAACAATGCAAAGCGTCTTGTCCAAAATACATTTTTAACTACACATGTGTGAGTGAATGCCCTAAAGAACAAGGCTATGTGACAGATACAATGAATGGAACATGTGTGTCTGGTTGTCCCCGAGAATACAAGTCAAAACGCAAAATCATTGATGTCTATGTGTGTCTGCATGAATGTAGACCACACGAATTCCTAAACAACTCAACATGTATTTCTACATGCCCAAACATGTATTTTGGTAATAAATGTTTGGACATGTGTCCAACGAACGCACCTTTCAATCAAAGCGCTGAAGGCACTGCATTTCTTTGGGTACACCTACCTGTACACTTATTGAGTTTCCATGATATATTACATTAACATATATGTATGCATTGTGATGGAAATGGTTGGAAACCATATACAATTAGGTGGAAGTTTAAACAGCACTAAGTAAAAACTCATGCCAATGCCAAATTCATCAGTGTATATAAAAACAAGAGGGCCATGATGGCCCTATATCGCTCACCTGGTTTAATAGAACTTCCAAGTTTTCAGAGCTTTTACCCTTTACATAATAAGGAATGTAAGCTCAGCACGCTGGCAGCCATGTTTTCAATAGATCAGAATTATTGGAACAATCTTAGTTCATACAATTTTTAAATCAGGCCAGCACTTTTGGACTAGAAGGTTTTTTAAGATTTGGCAATTTTCCCCTTTTCTGATGCCGCAACAGCCAAAGTTCTACTTGAATTAAATTCTTCGAACAACTTTGGAAGGGGGGCCACCTAAGGACCATTCCTGTGAAGTTATTTTGAAATCTGTATATCGGTTTAGTAGAAGAAGATTTTTTAAAGTTTTAACAATGCACATATAAGGAAAACAAGCCCCGCCCCCTTGCGGCCATGTTTTTCAACGGATTGGAAATATTTGAACAATCTTGGTAGAGGATGCCCTAAGGAACACTTGTGCAAAATAATTTTCAAATCGGGCTAGCACATTTGGACAAGAAGATTTTTTAAGATTTTGCAATTTTCCCCTTTTCTGATGCCGCAACAGCCAAAGTTCTACTTGGAATTAAATTCTTTGAACAACTTTGAAAGGGGACCACCTAAGGACCATTCCTGTGAAGTTATTTTGAAATCTGTCCATTGGTTTAGTAGAAGAAGATTTTTTAAAGTTTTAACAATGCACATATAAGAAAAACAAGCCCCGCCCCCTTGCGGCCATGTTTTTCAACGGATCGGAAATATTTGAACAATCTTGGTAGAGGATGCACTAAGGAACATTTGTGCAAAATAATTTTCAAATCGGACCAGCACATTTGGACAAGAGGATTTTTTAAGATTTGGCAATTTTCCCCTTTTCTGATGCCGCAACAGCCAAAGTTCTACTTAGAATTAAATTATTTGAACAGCTTTGAAAGGGGACCACCTAAGGACCATTCCTGTGAAGTTATTTTGAAATCTGTCCATTGGTTTAGTAGAAGAAGATTTTTTAAAGTTTTAACAATGCACAGATAAGGAAAACAAGCCCTGCCCCCTTGCGGCCATGTTTTTCAACGGATCGGAAATATTTGAACAATCTTGGTAGAGGATGCAATAAGGAACATTTGAGCAAAAAAAAATTCAAATCGGGCTAGCACATTTGGACAAGAAGATTTTTTAAGATTTTGCAATTTTCCCCTTTTCTGATGCCGCAACAGCCAATGTTCTACTTGGAATTAAATTCTTTGAACAGCTTTGAAAGGGGACCACCTAAGGACCATTCCTGTGAAGTTATTTTGAAATCTGTCCATTGGTTTGGTAGAAGAAGTCATTTGTAGGAAATTGTTAACAGACGGTCAGACGACGACGACGACGGTCGACGGACATTCAGTGATCACAAAAGCTCACCTTGCACTTCGTGCATAGGTGAGCTAAAAACATGAGGCACATGTGGAAATAATATTTGATAAACAAGTATCATAAGAAATGTGGAGTAATAAGATGGCCACGAAATAGCACAGACTCACTTGTTAAGTTTTGGCATAATTGTTAACCAAACAATTTAAAATGTAATCAAAATATTGTAACAAGAAGGCCATGATGGCCCTCGATCGCTCACCTAAGTGTTAACAAGATTTTCCTTAAATTTGACCTAGTGATCTAGTTTATGACAGGACATGAGCCAGTTTCGAACTCGGCCTAGATATCAATAAGACAAACATACTAACAAAGTTTCCACGCAACATGCTCAATCCAAAAATATAGCTTCCAGAGTGTTTACAAGGTTTTTCACAAATTTGACCTTAAGACCTAGTTTTTGACCGGACATGACCCAGTTCCAAACTTGCCCGATATTTCATGGAGACGAATGTTCTGGCAAACTTTCATGGTGATTGGAGGCAAAATGTAGCCTGTAGTGTGTTAACAAGGGTAAAATGGACGCTGGCCGGACGCCGGACAAAATGTGACCCCAATAGCTCACCTTGCACTTTGTGCATAGGTGAGCTAAAAATATGGAAAATCTATGTAAAAATAAAGGTAGCATAGAAGAAAAGAGTTGAATACATAGTTGCAAATATATCACCACTATGATCATTTTATATCCCTTTGTGACAATGTTTCCAGATGTCTTCAGGTGCAAATGTATTAAATGCTCTGCAAGTTGAAAAAGGGTTTTGCATTTCTGGGAACAAAGATATTTTTTACAAGCATACTCAATTAAAAGCTGTGCTTTATGAAGTAAAGAAACTATTAGTTTCCCTCCTTCTTACATACAAATAATATTTAAGATTCTATCAGTTTTGTCAAGTGAAAACATTACCCAATAAACTGTCAATCAAACAGACAAGATTACTTCAGCAGATGACAATAAGAAAGTATCTGTGATGTGGCATCTGATCTTTTTCAAATCAAAACATCTCATGCTCAGACTAATATTGGTGGTAATAAACCATATAGTGAGTCGATCAATTCTTAACACATAAACACAGAGAATGAATTCACCAATCTTTTATATTTTTATTATTATTTTTAAACATTACTTTTGGGAAACAGGCTGGATACATGTATCAACATTACTCATTATAATAAGGTGACAGTCTAAAACACTGACAAATTAAGTAGACCCAGATCAGAAAGCAATACTCCTCTAAAATGGGTATGCATACTGTACCAATTTCAGTTCATACTACTTGTGTCAACACATTTTAAAATGCATGCATCAACCTTGAACAATAAATTGGGTTTCATGCCATTTCAACAGTATATGGGTTATATCTAAGTATAACTGTGCTTATACATACTACAATTAAATTAGTATTGCTAAGAAATGTGCAGTACACTATGACCTGCTGTGGACAGAAATCCAGACTGCCTTTTCAAAGAGCAATGCAACAGTTCTAGTTATTCACACATGCGAATAATTAGAACTGCTGCATGGCTGTTTCCTTGATGCGCTATTAAAATGTGTTTACTTTTCATAACAAGAGGTTCATGATGGCCCTATATTGCTCACCTGATTAATTAGATTGTTAATGTGTTTAAAACAACCATGTTTTTTAAGAAACATTTGTGCCAAATTTTAACAGTTTACAATTTACATATAAGAACAAGAGGCCCATGAGGGCCTTTGGTCAAAAGGAAACAAGCTCTCATGCATACATAGATACTGTATAAGTTTGGTAATCATTGGAATGAATGTATATTGTTTTATGGCGCATAGACAGCTAAGGTCATTTAGCGCACAATTAAATTTTATTATTCATGATCCCTGGATAAACAAATCAGTACTAGGTTAGAAAATGTGCCTTGCCCAAGGGCACTCCACTATGACCGAATTGCCGCAACTGGGGATCGAACCAGGGACACCCTGTTTCGAAATCCTCGACGCTGACCACTCGAGCACAGCAAATTCCTAGTAATCATTGGAACGTAAATGATGACTCTATCATGTTCACAAGGTCAATTATAGCAATTCAGCCAATTTAAAGGGTCATAATCCTGACATGCATAAATGGTTTTTGAAAGGAACCAAGCTCTCACAGATATCTAGCTACTGAATAAGTTTGGTAAGCACCAGGTGATAAACAATGATTTATTGTGCTCACAAGGTCAATTATAACTATTTTCCTGATTTTAAAGGGCCATAGTCGTGTCATGCATAAACATATCTGGCTGATCTACGAAAGGAGCCGAGCTGTCACAGATATCTAGCTATTGAATAAGTTTGATAAACATAAGATAATGAATGAAGCTTTTATCACGTTCACAAGGTCAATTATAACAATCTTGCCAATTTTAAAGGGCCATAATCCAGTTGTGCATTGATGGACCTGACTGGTTTACGAAAAGAACCGAGCTCTGGATAAGTTTGATATAAATCTGATTAAAATAAGAGTTTATCATGTTATTAAGAAATTGTGGACGTATGGCAGACAAAGTGTGATTACAATATCTCACCTTGTCACTATGTGACAGGTGAGCAGATAAACGCATCAGAGAAATGAATAACAGATCTGCCAAAGCAAAAATAATTGTATCATTATATATCTATTGACCACTTGAAAACATCAATAACTCTTTACGATAAACATCAATCTGAGCATGCATATTATCTGATCAATCAGATCAAATTGCACAAAGGTGGAGGTTTGTCTGAATGTATTCTAGTCTCAAAGACCTTTGTTTCTGTTACAGAATGACACTCAACTATGCTACTTAAACTGTTTCATTGTGTGCTTATAGAAATACAGCAAACGGTGTTTATACACATATCCATTTACATCAAAATTTAAGACCAAGATTAGTAAAACATGCAGGTTTACAACATAGGAGAAGTTTTAGTGTTACTCAAAATGAACATTTGTTTTCAAAGTGACTCTAAATGTTCATTTTTATAGCATTGCAAGCTTGTTATTGAGGAAAAAGTTTTGAAAGTTTGGGTACTTTTCTCAATTTCTGATGATGCAGCAATCAAAGTTCTACACATAATCCCTACACAGATTGTAAGTTTTTGAAGAGATTGAAAAACACCCATCAAAGAAAAATTCCTATAAAGTTACCTTGAAATTGGTAGAGTGGAATGGTAGGGGTTGTCATTTGTAGGTAAAGGTTCAATTTACCCCTTTTGTAATGACGCATGGTTGCTATGATTTTGTAACCAATCACAACAGCTTGAACAAATTCAAAAACTGTATTATGGTAAACAATTTTTTTTATCTAAGGACACGTTGTTCAATAAAAATTATTATAAGCAACATGTCAAAGTCCATACAGCAAACTTAAAACAAACGTACCATGTTTCGGTTATAATTTGGATTTCAACAGTATTTCAGTTATATACCGAAACCATTTAACTTAACCCTTTACCACTGCAACAATTTTGCGGCAGATTGACTTTGAACATTATTTAAAAAATATCTCTATCATTGCATCAGAATGGATTAACTATTACTTAAAGTGGAAAACATTGTGATGAAAGGATAACTTGCTTGTTTTGAAATATATGTTTGCAAGTGTTTATGAAGGTCACGTTATCGTTACTTTTAGTAAATTAATACAGTGATTGTATTAAGTAGTAAATCGTATTCGTTTTGTTTGTGCAAGTATTGAATTTGAGAATGAATTCTCCTTTAGGCATTCAGAAAAATTAATATAGTCTCTTTCATCACAACATAATGTCTACAATTTATCACAGTTATTAAATTTAGATGGTTCAATGTTTTTAATAAATATCACTGGCGATGCTTTAGTATCTGATTTGGCTCTTGTATGATTCAATGAGGAAGTTAGCGATTGATTTAGAGTCAATATTTCTCATCATTGTTTTTAGAGTGTTGTTATCACTGTCCTGCCCTAAGATGTCACCAAAATGTTTATGTCGTAGTTCCTTGTAGCCTAGGCACGACACAAGGAAGTGTGTCTTGTCTTACGTGTCCTTGGTTACAGGTTCTTCTATCTAGTGGTACTCGGGTCTCCTGTTTCACTCCAATTCTATGGATAGTGGGAAAACACAGCATCTGATTCACACCAATGCGGATCTTTGTTTTATTGACAATTGTCTATCTACATATTGCTCAGTTTTAAAGCAGTCTTTGAACAGTTTATACGTCTGCAGCTTTCGCGATTGATGTAACCCATCTCTCCAGGTTGTTTCCAGCTTGTGTCTCATACTAAGGTTCAAACACTTAATTATGTATTCACGCGACACATCTTTTATGGTATAAACATCAAAAAGGTTTATGAGGTAGTTGTCCTCCAGTATTTGCTTAACGTCTGCCACGTGTCCCCTGAAAGCGTTGTTTTGGCTTTATCCCAGACAAAACGCAATGTGCAACGCGTGAAACAGGTAAGCAAGATAGTCTATGCCAAAGACAAATTATATCAGTGTCTTCTGTAGAGTGGGCTATTAAGTCCTGTTTCACCGTCCAGGGCAATAAAAGAAGTTTGCTTTCGATGCCTAGAAATGTTTGTATAGCCATGTGTTGGAGTTTGTTCATGTCGTCACAGTTTTTAAATCCCCAAACACCAGCTGTGTAGGGAAACAATTGGAACAGTTTGATTGTTTACAGCCTTCAGATCCAATGGACCACAATTGTCTGACTTTGGCTATGATAGCTCCATCCGATCCATCCTTCTGGGAACTTCTGTCACATTGGAAATTTATAAATGATGTGTTACAGCACTGGAAAATAAAACAAAAGGTTAATAAATTAAATCTTCAAGATACTTTTTCGCCTTTTTACCCAGTGTATTGTGTGAAATTCAACAGGCGACTCATAAAATATTAGTGACTATATAGCATTTCCCAACTCTGATTAGCGTAACTTAGGCCTCAATGATAAAGGGGAAAGCAGCTGGGTTTTTTAACTACAATACGTGTGTCCAGGCACGTAGCCCAGATACAAAAGAAAGACGACTTTATTGAGGTGTTATTAAGGCATATTTCTATAAATGAAAGTTATTGAAAGGAGTTTGTAACACTTTAACGTAAGTAGAAATAGCTGTCAAAATGAGTACAAAATAACTAAGATAACTTTGTTTCAAATAAACAACATGGCAGATTGACAGTTCAATTGAACAATCACATTTTTTTATAAAAGCAAAACACAGAAATAATACTTACAGAGAGGCTATGCAACTTATTTCAAAACACCGAAATTGCATATAAAAGAAAAAACGAAAACATAACAGGTTTGCACGCTCGGGATACGTGGGAAATACCGGAATACATTGAAATATACCGAAATATACTGAATATATACCGAAATACTCTGAATTACACTCGTGTAGTACACAAATAAGCAGTTTTGAATCGACATACAGCACAGAAAAGTATTGTCTTTCATTACTTCATATTTGTTGAAATTTTCCCGGGTTGGATTCCATCTTGTCAGCTGACAACTTTACACCCGTTTTATCCTTTTGACAGGATTGTGTATTTCACACTTTACTTGTTTTATTGTTGTGTAGTGTTAATTCATTTTTTAATCGGACTGACCAACAACTCTAAGCGGTATTGATACATATAAAAGGCCATGAGTCGATTCAAAAATGCTTATTTGTGTAATTACACAAGTGTATTTCAGTATATTAAAGTCTATTTCTGTATATTCAGTATATTCCGGTATTAACACGTACCCCATATTTGAAGTTACCTACTACATATGGGAATTTCCGGTAGCATATGTTAGTATATTCTTGCGCTATAAAAGACCATCAATTATACATATGTCAATGCGCTTTTGAAGATTAATTAAATCCTAATTATATTTTTTTCAATTTTCAGCAATTACTGGGTTCCTTTGATTGTACTTCAAGCGTAAGCGTTTAAAATCAGGTACTACATTGCGCGTAGGCTAATCATTTGGTACCGGTGTATCGGCAAATCGGTTGTGTGTACTTCGGTCGAAATAAGTGTAAGGATCAATTCTACCGCGTTCGATTATTTAAAACACTTTATTACATATCAATACGAAATTCCTTTCCAAAAACTAGACGACACTATACAACTTATAAGATAACTATTGTGTTTCTTTATCAATAATGCTGAATTATTTGAAAATGCAGTGCATATTGGTAGAACTACATTCAGGCGTAGGCAACATGAGAACTGGAATTAACGAGGTTAGTCCTGAGTTTCCCGTAACTATACTTCTTTGGTAAACCAAAGAAATAAAAACGATAGAGATGTGTGAAAGGATGCCATAAAGAACAACAATATGTGATAAAAACAGTGAATGGTACATGTTTGTCTGGTTGTCCCCGAGAATACAAGTTAAAACGCAAAATCGACGCTTTCTACCTTACTTATTTAAACAAAACTGTAGAGTTTGAATCTCTTGAAAACTTTATTTGTCTGCAAGAATGTAGACCCGACGAATTCCTGTATAATTCAACATGTGTTTCAAAATGTCCACAGAGGGCCAATTATGCTTTTAATAGATCATGTATAAGTACGCCTTGTTCGCCAAGTTATATGTTTGAAAATTTAGACACGATTTTCTGCGGTCAAAATTGTCCAAATGAAACTTCTTACTTAAGTTCTAATTATTGCGTTAAAAAATGTCCAGCTAATAAGCCTTTCATCAGTAAAAACATGACATGTCTAGATAAGTGTCCGTTCATCTCGCGACATGTCCACAACAATGTTTGCTCTGATACGTGTAGCGAACAAGAACTGTTGAAAAATGGATCATGTATATCAATAAAAGACTGTAAATTGCCAAACGTTGTATCCAAAACAGAATGTGTGGAGTCTTGTCCAGCATTATATAAAGTGAACTTTGATAACAATCAATGTGAATCGTCAGTGGCTTTTATTATAACAATTGTGTGTATAGGAATCATATTAATTGGTTTTGTTCTGTGGAAAAGGGTACCCATTGCCAACTTCCTAGAGGTGACAAAAAATGCTCTACTTCTTCTTGTAAAGGTATGTTCAATTCCTTTTTTAATTTCCTCGATCAAAAAAAAAATGCATGGTAAGAAAGCACGACGTGAAAACAAAATTATGAATGAAACTACTTCTTCTGTCAAAAAGAAAAAAAATACGAGAAATGTGTTCATGAATTTGTCACTTTTGATTTACCCGATTTACTACGTAGTAGTTGTATACATGTACAAACATCACGAATAATGTATAATTGTGCAACAAGCGTATGACACACATGTAGTTCCTATTGTGTATAAACAAACACCATCAACATTAACAAATGACCGTAATGTTTGTTTATCAAATAAGTAGGTTATGTTGTTGTGCCATGAGCCCGTAGGACAGGTATATATATATATATATATATATAATTTAAAACGAAAAATATACCGGAACAAGAAAGAAATATAGTAAAACAGAAAAAAGACACTTCATTGGTTGCCCTGATGAGTAAAATAAACGAAACCTGTTGGCACATTTAAAACCAATGTAGGGTATGGTTTTTTTACTATATATTATATATATATATATATATAACAAAAACAAATGTAATTTGGTAGTGCTCAAATATTTGTAATATAGCTATCATTATTTTGGAATCATTGCCATGTTCTCTTAATTTGTACAATAAACAGACATTTCGATTGAAAATGGTGAAAAACAAAACTATTTTAGTTTAAAGTATTTCAATTAATTACTTACAGTTGAAAATATTGAGGATAAAGGAGAATATGTCACAATGTTTTCAAAAGTCGTCTGCATGTAAGAAAGGTTTAATAACACGTCTAAATACGTCCATGTCTTTATAATAATTTCCGTCTTTCTTTATCATTTCGTCAATGCATCTCTGTCTTGATTTAATATATATCTTATTTATATTCGTCATTCTTGGAGAGAATAAAGATTACAATCTAACATAAAAGGATAGCACATGCAAGAGTTAAAATAAAGTAGTTGGGCTTTTCAATGTATTAATCCAACACTTCGTATTAGGGTCGTGCATTAATGACGTTTTAACTTTCGATTTTACAGGGCGATAAATTCGACATGGCGCTGTATGACACGTACATCCCTAACCGTCCAAGACCTAAGCGAACTAAAAGAAATAGAAGCTCTGCTGGAAGCATTAACTCTGACGACGGTATACCGCTGTTAGATGTTGGTCGTTCTTACTCGGAGGATGATGAACATGAAGACAGTGGGCGCGGTGAAGTCAACATCGATATATCAGATTTAATAACCGCTCATGATAGTAATGAACCTGGAGAAATTGAATCGGAGGTTTAGATAAATGAACACGCTGTAAATGTTTGCATATTGAAAGAAATACGAGTATTAAAATATAAAAAAATGTGTCGCCCATATATTATGTCAGTAGGTGAAAGCGTAACGGATATACAAGTGATCCATGTGTGTCTCTATTCCAAGATAGGCGATACAAAAATGGATAAGATTGTTGTGAGCGTATATAAGACTATCGTGCAACTATTGACAGAACATCCCCAGCCGAGCCGTTTTAGCTCAGTCGATAACGACGAGGGCTATCAATCTTGTTTTGTATATAGTTTATGTAGTATAAGAAGAGATGTATATATAGTATGTCGCTGGTATTTTTAGAGACCGGGTGTACGTTTAGTACATGTATAATTATAAGCATTTGCTTCTATATGTCCTCCTTATCAGTGTTTTTCCTCAATATTACTTAAACTGTCTTTTGAGGTCCGGTTTTCTTTTTGTACTGTTTTGATCATATATTTCCCGTTTTTGATTTTCAGGATATTTTAAATAAATTTGCCTTCATTTCTTTTATCTTTCTACAAGAGCACGTTTAGTTTCTTAAACCATTAACATGTTTAATAATGGTGAATGGTGAATATATGCAAAACAACTTTGGTCTTATTATAATTATTGTCTCAATTTTCATTGCTATTCCGCTTCCTACCGCATAACATAATGTGTAGCACTTTGCTAGGAATTTAGCTGGGCATTGTCTGTTTAAACTTTCGTTGTACGAGTTTAGCGTGATAGCTTTTATTACTTCGGATTGTAATTATTTCTAGTCATTGTCTACTCTATGGTTATAGCTCATCTTTCTGTCATTTGTCCTTGCTCTTGGATTCGTGATTTAGAATCCTAGCTCCGAGTTCGAATTCCGGCTCTGCCCTTTATTCTTTTCGGTAATTGATAAATGTCATTGGGACAAATGGGCTAAATGGTCTAAAAAAAAAATTGTAAATGTCCTGTCGAGTTTAAATGTGAACGAAATCTAGGAAGCACACATTATTTGAACTGGACGCCTTTGCTGTAGACAGCTTTTAAAAACATTGTGGAAGGAGGAGAAATTGCTTGTAGATTTAGCTGCATTACTTTGTTACACATGTCTTCGCAGTCTTATTTTGAATAGAATAATCATCATTATCAACATGTACCTTTTACTATGAAATGGTCAACATGTTATCCCGTATTCATTTAAAATAATAAAAGAATCCGCCGTGGTACAGTTGGATCCCTGCTCGCTGCGTCATAGTGGTGGAGTGAGTACCATGTCATGTAACACGGCTTAACCCTGTCCTACATACAACATGCAACAGACCACAGGCGTCCGAATTTCTATCACAGCAAAACATGCGGAAAAAATACTCAATACCTCGTTAAAAAACTCAAAATGTCTCTCTATATTGTCTATACGCTTTGATAAAATGATCGTAATAATACGGGGAATTCCGCACGTGTTACTATAAATAGTCCCTCTATACGTCCATATAGTGTAATAATAATGAATTATTATTACACTATATGGGCGTATAGAGGGGCTATTTATAGTAACACGTGCGGAATTCCCCGTATTATTACGATCATGTTTACCACAGCGTATAGACAATATAGAGATACTTTTTTAGTTTTTTAACGAGGTATTGAGTATTTTTTCCGCATGTTTTGCTGTGATAGAAATTCGGACGCCTGTGAACAGACGACTTTTAAAGTATTTAAGCATTTCTATGAACTATCTATGTAAATGAAAATGTATGTATAATTATTGAATACAGCTGAAAACAATGTGACAGAAGGAGACATTGCTCGCACTGTTTTCAAACGTTGTCTACTGCAGAGGCGCTAAAATACGTCTGTATGAGGGAAAGGGTTAAATAAGTGTACTGACGTTGTGATATAACTGATATAGGAGAGAGAAATACAATACCACATAGTGACAACACGGTTGAAGACAAGTCTTATAATCATATCAAATGTTCTGCAACATTTTCTGTTTGAATATTTCATATACAGTATTCTTTTATATATATATATGTAAATTAGTGCACAAAATATTGATGATGAGAAATGAAGAGACTGAATTTAGCATTTAGCATTCATTTTTTCTGATCTTTACATTGTTTACATTAAAATCCATTGATCGTTATGTATACATTGAATCTTGAATTTTGAAAACATCTAGACAAAAATGTTTATGCACTATAAATGGAATTGGCATCAACTCTCCAATATATGCTGCAAATTTCCGTTAGCTTCAACATCAGTTTAATCTGTTCACTACACTTTTCCTATCTATGGTATATATTTTGTAATATAACATTTAGGGGTAAATACAAATAATTGTATTTTGTGGGGACAAAAATATAAATGTATTGTTTATATTATGGGCCGGTGGCCTAAATATTTGAAATAAAATATTTGAATTTGAAAATTTGAATTTTATAATCTCCGACAAGCAGGGAATTGGAAGCAGTTTGAATTCATTCAGACATAAATCGAGGGAAATATGATATGAGGCCTGACTGTAAGACGCCCGCTACGTCATGACCTATTGTTTTACATAGAGAATAATTTCGGTGTCTTAGATACAGGATTGAAGACCTAGTCTCGGCTGTAATCCTTACCGATCATATCTGCAGTAGATGACTTTGAAAACATCTTGGTAAAACTATTGAAAGTCTCTTACATTTAAAAATATATTTGAAAACATTGTTGCAAAAGGAGATATTGCTCATTATGAGCAATAACACCTTTTTTCACAATGTTTAAAAAGTCATCTGCTACAGATGCATCAAAATGTCTCTGAGTGTGGTAAAGGGTCCTACAAACTGACAACCTCATAATCTTATCCTCATTTAAACCTTATATGCAATTACTATTTTTCAATATCTGCATTATGATTGATTGATTGTTTGGTGTTTAACACCATTTTCAACAATTATTCAGTTATATCACAGCGTTTCCTTGGTAAGTAACCAGTACTACTGGTCCATTTATTCTGACACCAGCTAGTCAGTCGTAATACTAACCATGCAACCTTTTTAAAGTCCTTGGTATGACCCGACTGGGGATCGAACCTGTGACCTCCTGCAAATGAGGCGGATTCTCTACTACTAGACCACCGAGGCAGTCCTGCATTATGAATGATTAGTGAATCTACCATAAACAGCTCTCTGAACCATGGCTATTAAGGTTGAAGTTATAACCACTATGCCACAAAGTGGTTACCATACATTGAGCTATAATTATCGAAACACATATATATAAGCTATTTTTTAATAAAATATTTAACTGATTACATTTAATAAAAGCTCTGTTTAACAAACATAAAATAAAATATAAGAAAAATATTGCTTTGTTTTCGAATATGCCATAACATACTGCAAAATACAAAACAATCAGTGATAGAGCATATCCAACAATTCTAATTTCCAAAGTGGATTTTACCTATTTCCCTAAAACAGATGTCATCACACAGACACTTTAAAAGCTGATGACTTATGAAATCATTGTGGAAAAATGTGAAAAATGCTTAAATGGACCAACTTCCCCTTTTACTACGATGGATCAAACTCCAAATAGATACTTCAGGCATTATGATCATGATTGCAGTGTTTTCCATTAGAACTCTGAAGATCAATTTTCATGTGACATGGCTCATATTATAACCTCCTATCCCACAAGCAACATAATTGCAGCAGACAGCTTAAAAAACATGTATCAGTAGGCAAAAATATCAAAAATTGTTTAACCCTTTCCCTCATATAGACGCTTTCCGACGCCTCTGCAGCAGACGGCTTTTTGAAAACATAGTGACAAAAGAAGAAATTGCACAAAATTTGCAATTTCTCCTTTTGCCACAATGTTTTCCACTTTTTGTCATAGGTTATCCATTCAATTATAGAGATTTTCTATCTTTTGACAAAATACATTCAAAGTCGTCTGCTGCAGAATTACCGTATGAGGGAAAGGGTTAAATAAAAGTTATTGAACAGAATTAAGAACTGTCAGGCAAATTATGAGCAATATCTTCTTTTGCCACTGTTTTCAAATGTCATCAGCTAAAGTTGTGTCAAATTGTGTCCATATGTGGGAAAGGTTTAACCATAGAGTACTCACCCTGAAACAATGACAGCATTCATTCTGATCTTAATTGGCTTACATATGCATTCTGGGCAGGTATTCACAAACACTATGTAAATATCAAATTCATTCTCTTTCTTAATTCACTAAACAAGAGGGCCATGATGGCCCTTGAATCGCTCACCTGATTTTTTATTTTTTTTCACTTAAGCTATATAAGCCTCGCCCCCTGGCAGCCATAGTTTCCGACCAATCAACTTGGCTTGAAGGAATCTGATAGAGGGTCACCCTAGGAACATTTCTACAAAATTATTTGAAAATCGGCCAGATACTTTTGGAGGAGAAGATTTTTTAAGTTTTCACTATAGCCATATAATGCAAAATAGCCCTGCCTACTGGCGGCCATGTTTTTTGACCAATCAACATGGCTTGAAGGAATCTGAAAGTGGGTCATCCAAGGAACATTTCTACAAAATTATTTGAAAATCGGGCCGACACTTTTGGAGGAGAAGATTTTTTAAGTTTGCACTATAGCCATATAAGGCAAAATAGCCCCGCCCCCCCTGGCGGCCATGTTTTTCGACCAATCAACATGGCTTCTAAGAATCTGATAGAGGGTCACCCAAGGAACATTTCTACAAAATCATTGGAAAATCAGCCTGACACTTTCGGAGGAGAAGATTTTTTAAGTTTTCACTATAGCCATATAAGGCAAAATAGCCCCGCCCCCCTGGCGGCCGTGTTTTTTGACCAATCAACATGGCTTGAAGGAATCTGGTAGAGGGTCATCCAAGGAACATTTCTACAAAATTATTTGAAAATCTGCTAACCAGTTTGGGAGAAGAAGAATTTTGAAGTTTTTTTCGTTTCGTTGCCATGGAAACAAGAATTCTGCATGGATCCCAAAAAATTTGAAGAAATTCTGGTGAGGTCATTAAGAGGATGCGTTCTGTGAAGTTTCATCCCAATTGACCCACTGGTTACTGAGGAGAAGATGTTGAAGATTTTTTTAAGTTTATACTTTGGCCATATAAGGCAAAATAGCCCCCGCCCCCTGGCGGCCATGTTTTTCGACCAATCAACATTGCTTGAAGGAATCTGATAGAGGGTCACCCAAGGAACATTTCTACAAAATTATTTGAAAATCGGCCTGACACTTATGGAGGAGAAGATTTTTTAAGTTTTCATTATAGCCATAAAAGGCAAAATAGCCCCGCCCCCTGGCGGCCATGTTTTTTGGTCAATCAACATGGCTTGAAGGAATCTGATAGAGGATCACCCAAGGAACATTTCTACAAAATTATTTGAAAATCGGCCTGACACTTTTGGAGGAGAAGATTTTTTAAGTTTGCACTATAGCCATATAAGGCAAAATAGCCCCGCCCCCCCTGGCGGCCATGTTTTTCGACCAATCAACATGGCTTGAAGGAATCTGATAGAGGGTCACCCAAGGAACATTTCTACAAAATTATTTAAAAATCGGCCTTACACTTTCGGAGGAAAAGATTTTTTAAGTTTTCACTATAGCCATATAAGGCAAAATAGCCCCGCCCCCCCCTGGCGGCCATGTTTTTCGACCAATCAACACGGCTTGAAGGAATCTGATAGAGGGTCATCCAAGGAACATTTCTACAAAATTATTTGAAAATCTGCCAACCAATTCGGGAGAAGAAGAATTTTGAAGTTTTTTCTGTTTCGTTGCCATGGAAACCAGAATTTTGCATGGATCCCAAAAATGTGAAGGAATTCTGGTGAGGTCATTGAGAGGATGCTTTCTGTGAAGTTTCATCCAAATTGACCCACTGGTTACTGAGGAGAAGAAGTTGACGCACGACGCACGACGCACGACGGACGACGGACGACGGACGCCGGACAAAAGGCGATCACAATAACTCACCTTGAGCAAAGCTCAGGTGAGCTAAAAACATAATTTCTGATTCATTAAAACCATATATGGTTAAGCCAATCAGAGATTATGATACTTTGTATTTATAATCATTCTTTTCAAATTAAGAATAAGAAAGAATTTAGATTTCTGTCTGAACAAGATCTCTGATCTTAAATATTTTCCATATCAATTCATCAAACTAGTCTTTATTGTGGTATTTACTTATGATATACATGTATATAACATGCTTTTTAACCCTTCCCCACATATAGACGCTTTCTGACACCTCTGAAGCAGACTACTTTTAAAAACATTATGACAAAAGTAGAAATTGCTCAAAACAAGCAATTTCTCCTTTTGTTTTTGATTAAATGTGTTTAACCCTTTCCCTCATACAACAATTCTGCAGCAGACGACTTTGAACATATTTTGTAAAACAAGAGGGCCATGATGGCCCTGGATCGCTCACCTTAATTATACAATGTACTGCAATGCAAAACACATCAAGACAATTATTCTGAATGCAACCTCCACAGTGTTAACAATATTTTCCTTCATTTGGCCTAGTGATCTATATTTTTTTACCTGATATGACCCATATTCCAACATGGACTAGATATCATCAAGACAACATTCTGACAAAGTTTCAACTTGCTCAAAGTAAAAATGCGGCCTCCGGAGTTTGAACAATATTTTCCTTTATTGACCTAGTTTCTGATCGAATATGACCCATATTCGAACTTGACCTAGATATAATTCAGACAAACATTCTGACCAAATTTCAAGCTGCTGAAGCAAAAAATGCGGCATCCAAAGTGTTCACAAGATTTTCCTTCAATTTGATCTAGTGACCTAGTTTTTGAACCAGCATGACCCATATTCGAACTTGGCCTACATATCATCAAGAAAAACATTCTGATAAAGTTTTATCATGCTGCAATTTAAAATGCAGTATCCAGAGTGTTAGCAAGCTTACCCTTCAATTTGGCCTAGTGACCTAGTTTTTAACCCGGCATGACCCATATCCGAACTTGGCCTAGATAACATTTAGACAAACATTCTGACCAAATTTCAAGCCGCTGAAGCAAAACATGCGGCTTCTACAGAGTTAACAAGATTTTCCCTCGATTTGGCCTAGTGACCTAGTTTCTGATCCAATATGACCCATATTTGAACTTGAACTAGATATCTTTAAGACAAACATTCTGACAAAATTTCAAGATGCTGAAGCAAAAAATGCGGCATCCAAAGTGTTCACAAGATTTTCCTTCAATTTAATCTAGTGACCTAGTTTTTGACCCCACATGACCCATATTCAAAAATTGCGGCCTCTGGAGTGTTAACGAGATTTTCCTTCAATGTGACCTAGTGACCTACTTTTTGACCCGACGTGACCCATGTTCGAACTTGACCTACATATCATCAAGACAAACATTCTGATAGAGTTTCAACATGCTCAAGTTAAAAATGTGGCCTCCAGAGTGTTAACAAGATTTCCCTTCAATTTGACCTAGTGACCTAGTTTTTGACCTCATATGGCCCGGTTTCGAACTTGTCCAAGATTTTATGGAGATGAACGTTCTGATAAACTTTCATGAAGATTGGATGCAAAATGTAGCCTGTAGAGTGTTAACAAGCTCAAATGTTGACGACGCACGACGGACGACGCACGACGCACGACGGACGGACGCCGGACAAAATGTGATCACAATAGCTCACCTTGCACTTCGTGCATAGGTGAGCTAAAAAATAACAAACATATTATTTGAACCATTGATAATATATCTATAGGTGCTACCTATTTACGAAAAAACGCAAGATAATAAACAAAAATTAAAGAGCATACTTTGGCCATAAAAAAGGATTTATAAGTAATTGACTAGACAATAATAATGTTAATGTCATGTTTCTTGCATTATCAAAACATATAAATTTGGAATTCGTATTGCTGTCGTTTATTATTACGAACAAAAAATAATAAAGTAAAGACTTTCAGAAAATCAAGGAATACATTTATAATGAACGAGGTTAAAACATGAGGGCCAAGATGATCCTTAATCGATCACCTGCATTATGGTAAAGAAGCAAATAGATCAGCCCTTTTCTGATGCCACCTGGCGACTGCCTTTTTCAACCTGTCAATATGACTGGAACAAATTATGTAAGGGGTCACATTTCTGCTAAACCCTTCCCCTATTAGAGACGGTTTCTGAGGCCTTTGCAACAGACGATTTAGGAAAAGATCGCCAAAAGAGCAATTGCTCCTCATGAGAAAGTAATCCTTTTGCGGGAAACGACGTCGCTCCATTGACGGTACGCCAAGATGAAGTGTAACGGAAATGACGTCACGTCCTTCTTTGGCTACGATACAGTCAACATTTAGGTTTGGGCGTAAGAAGACTAATGCTGTCGTTTTTTTGACGAACGGGAAAACATATTTCTTACAGAGTTCCGTTTATTTTTAACTTTTCACACAGCACTTTAATGAACTTAAATATCGATTTAAAAAAACAAAGATTAAAAAGACGACAATAATTTTCAATCCGTGTTTTCGTCTCATTTTATACATACCCAAAATATCAATTTAAAACAAGAGGGCCATGATGGCCCTGGAATCGCTCACCTGTTTTTTTTTTTTCACTTTAGCTATATAAGACCCGCCCCCTGGCAGCCATAGTTTCCGACCAATCAACTTGGCTTGAAGGAATCTGATAGAGGGTCACCCTAGGAACATTTCTACAAAATTATTTGAAAATCGGCCAGACACTTTTGGAGGAGAAGATTTTTTAAGTTTTCACTATAGCCATATAATGCAAAATAGCTCTGCCCACTGGTGGCCATTTTTTTTACCAATCAACATGGCTTGAAGGAATCTGAAAGTGGGTCATCCAAAGAACATTTCTACAAAATTATTTGAAAATCGGACTGACACTTTCGGAGAAGAAGATTTTTTAAGTTTTCACTATAGCCATATAAGGCAAAATAGCCCCGCCCCCCTGGCGGCCATGTTTTTCGACCAATCAACTTGGCTTGAAGGAATCTGATAGAGGGTCATCCAAGGAACATTTCTACAAAATTATTTAAAAATCAGCCTGACACTTTCGGAGGAGAAGATTTTTTAAGTTTTCACTTTGGCCATATAAGGCAAAAAAGCCCCGCCCCCTGGCGGCCATGCTTTTTGACCAATCAACATGGCTTGAAGGAATCTGATAGAGGATCACCCAAGGAATATTTCTACATAATTATTTGAAAATCGGCCCGACACTTTTGGAGGAGAATTTTTTTTAAGTTTGCACTATAGCCTAATAAGGCAAAATAGCCCCTCCCCCCCCTGGCGGCCATGTTTTTCGACCAATCAACATGGCTTGAAGGAATCTGATAGAGGGTCACCCAAGGATTATTTCTATAAAATTATTTGAAAATCTGCCTACCAGTTTGGGAGAAGAAGAATTTTGAAAAAATTTCGGTTTCGTTGCCATGGAAACCAGAATTTTGCATGGATCTCAAAAATTTGAAGGAATTCTGGTGAGGTCATTGAGAGGATGCTTTCTGTAAAGTTTCATCCAAATTGACCCACTGGTTACTGAGGAGAAGAAGTTGACGCACGACGGACGACGCACGACGCACGACGCACGACGCACGACGGACGACGGACAAAAGGCGATCACAATAACTCACCTTGAGCAAAGCTCAGGTGAGCTAAAAACATGATTAAAAAGACGACAATAATTCAATCCGTGTTTTTCATCTCATTTTATACATACCCAAAATGGTGGGGGCCCCCCATGAATTTGGCTAGTTTCATTTCAGAAAGCTTCATGGGTTATTGAAAAAAAAAAAAAAAAAAAAATATCTCACACCTGTTGAAACATATGAACGAAAAAACCCATTTATGGTTTTTTTTCCGTATAAATCATAACACAAGAGGGCCATGATGGCCCTGGATCATGAATCATGAAATGTGATTTGTGATGCTATTGCCAACCAAATTAACTCATTTTGCAGTCAGGTAAGTCAATACAAGAGGACCACAGAGTGAAAAACCCACACCCTATGTTGCCTGTCTTTTGTTAAGTTTATATGACTAAGAATGTCACCCAAGAAATGTTTATGCACCAGTTAGTATTTAACAAGAATATTTCTAAGTTTTTCCCTATATATCTCTATGGAAAACAGGTGAACCCCAGGGCGGGGCTAATTTTGACCCCCATGAGTATAATTTGAATTATGTTGGTAGAGAACAACTAAATAATGCTTCACACCAAATATCTAAGCTCTAGGCCTATCAGTTTCAGACAAGAAGATTTTCAAAGTTTTCCCTATATATCTCTATGAAAAACAACTGACCCCAGGGCGGGGCCAATTTTGACCCCAGGGGCATAATTCGAACAAACTTTGTAGAAGATTACTAGGTTTTGCTACACACCAAATATCTAAGCTCTAGGCCTTTCAGTTTCAGACAAGAAGATTTTCAAAGATTTTCCATATATATATATCTCTATGTAAAACAGGTGACCCCTTGGGCGGAGCCAATTTTGACCCAAGGGGCATAATTTAAACAATCTTTGTAGAGGACTACTATACATTGCTACACACCAAATATCGAAGCTCTATGCCTTTCGGTTTCAGACAAGAAATATTTTTTTAAAGTTTAAAAGTTTTTACTATATACATATACAGAAAACAAGCCATGCCCCCTGACAGCCATGTTTTTCAACGGATCGGAATTATTTGAACAAGGCCATGTTTTTTAACGGATCAGAATTATTTGAACAATCTTGGTAGAGGGTGCCCCAAGGAACATATGTGCAAAATAATTTTCAAATCGGGCCAGAACTTTTGGACAAGAATTTTGTTAAAGTTTGGGCAATTTTCCCCTTTTCTGATGCCGCAGCAACCAAAGTTCTACTTGGAATTAAATTATTTGAACGCCTTTAAAAGAGGACCACCTAAGGAACATTCCTGTGAAGTTATTTTGAAATCAGTCCATTGGTTTACCCATACAGATCAAACCCTTTGCAAACTATTTGCAGAATATGTGCAGAATATATTCCTTTCAAACTACTATTTGCACTCTATTTGCAAATGCTTTGCAGAAAGTAGCTGCAAATACTTTGCAAATATCAATATATCTGGCAAAGGCATTGCAAACGTTAACTTAGATAACTAAAGTAGCTGCAAATACTGTGCAAATACCAACTCTGTCTGTTTATATATATATGGCAAATAGTATGCAAATAGTAACTTATTAATTATACAACTGAAGTATAGCTGCAAATACTTTGCAAATACTAACTTAGTCTATTAATATTCTTGCAAATACATTGCAAATACTAACTTTGTCTGTTAATATTCTTGCAAAGGGTATGCAAAGGGTAACTTAGAATTTCAAACAGTGCAAGTAGTTTGCAAACACTAACTTATCCCCTGAATGATATTTTCCAAATACAAAGTTGTTGGACTTCAAAAAAAAAAATGAGTAACAAAGGTTTGGCAAACAATAACTTTACTATTGAAAAATTGCAAGTACAATGCAAATAGTAACTTTTCTAAGTTGATTTAATACATTTTATAAATGAAATTATTACATCAGTATATTATTAATTAAGGAAAATATCCAAGTTTTATAAATTATTGACTGATTTAACCACTATATATAACCAAAACATGTGTGCAGCTTATTAAATAAAAGTGTGTATATAAATTCAGTATAATTTTACATAAACATGATGTTTTCAGTTGAAAATGCAAAAGCCAAAGATATGTTTGGCTAAAACATACATTCTGTATATTGACCTCAACAATTGAGATATATATAATCTCAGCAATATAAAATTGACCAAAACATAATTATCAAAAAGTGGTAAACATTGTGGCAAAAGGAGAAATTGCACGTTCGGTGCAATTTCTTCTTTGTCACTATGTTTTCAAAAAGCCATCTGCTGCAGAGGCGTCAGAAAGCGTCTATATGAGGGAAAAGGATTGTCCCTGAAGTGTTCAGGCCCAGAATATAATTTATAAAGAAAATTGAATTCTGGTTTTATTGATGCATGAATCATAACAATCTTTTCAGGAATAAATTGACAATCGTAGTTCGAAGTTTAATTTTCAGGTATTTTTCGATCCACCTGTAGAGTCGCATTTCAACATGTGGGTCAGTTTAAAAATAAATGCGATCACATGATTGATTTGCATATTAATGAGATCACATGATCCAATCAGGTCAAATATTTAACTTCCTGTGGATTTTTCAATCATTTTCCAGTCGCGATTATTTATGAAAATATCGGCACGTAAAGTTAAGAGCATGGTGTTCCGCATCTGGTAAGTATTTATTTACGATTCAATACATTTGAAAACTTTAAATCAATAACTTAAATTTGATGTAAGAATAAACAAAATCCGTCCACAAACAACGATAGCATGCAAATTTAAAGTTCAAAGGTCACGCTTTTCGAGCATGACTCGGAGGTCAATATACGACGCCATTTTTTCAATATTACCTTGCTGGAAAAAACACACTACAAACCCCGAAATCAGCGCTAATACAGTCTTGATTAATATTTTGATGAATAATCAGATAATTAATATGATTTTATGAAATAAACCCATTAATATTTGTTATTCAAACATTATACATGTACTTAAATTCGTTAAACCCTAAATAAAGGGTCACGATTACGTAAATTTTCATAATAAGAAAACAATAACATTGGTGAAAATATTCGCTTACGTGCGAGTTTCTAAACAATTTTAGAAATGAAACACATATACTCTTGTCATTGCAATTGCACACTTATTTAGATGCTAGTTATTATTTAAAACGAAGCCAATTTTTTAATTTGAAATTGCCAACTGGAATTGATTTCGGACAGTCACATTTTCGGATACGGCAAATGTAGCAATGTTGTTGTCATCATACATTTTCGTGATGGACGTGACACATTATAAATATTATGTGTATTTTCAATGATTTGACATTATATTAATTAATAAGATGAACCCTTTCCCACATGCAAAGATATCTACCACAGAACTGATTTTTTGAAAACATTGTGGAAAAGGAGGCTTTTTTCAAAACTTATTCAATAATTATATTTTCTCTTATATTAGAGATTGTTTAATCATTTGACACGATATAAAATTATAACCTTACCCACCCGTAGACACATTTGCAACCGATTTTTTAAGACATTGTGGAAAAAGAGGATCTTTCTTCAAACTTAATAACTTATTGCAACATCTGCAGCAGATTTTATTTAAAACATTGTGACAAAGGGGGATTTTTTTCTCCAAACCATATTCAATTATAACACTCCTCAATAAAGAGATTTTCCTTAATTTGACCAAATTGTTTTCAAAGTCACTTCATGATGCAGATCTGTCACATGTTGCAATGGGTTTATTCTTAATTGGCTATAATTGCTATAGATAAAGTATAACCTGTACTGAATTCTTGGAATGAAAATCAAAGACACACATTTACTTTTTCATTTATTTTTATAATTTTATGAATCATGTACATATTTCAGACTTATGACATGATGAATGGTTTATAATGGTATCCAGCCAACACAAGACATGATCACCCCTGAATCACCCCTGTCCATCCTGTAAAGATGTTCAATCCCAAAAGAATGCATCAAGAATGACATGAAGATGAAAGATGATGGTGTTATAATTTCAAACATTGAAGCATTGAATGATGATGCCATAAGGTCAAATTTGAAAGATGACAGAGGAATTTTTTCTAATGATCTTATGCTGTGTGTTATTGATTTATTTGGAGCAGATCATGAGGTGACACATGTGCTCCACAGAGTATTCCATTCATATCGATTAAATAAACGCACATACTGGACTGTACATTGTATACTACAAGGCTAAATATATGAGCAAAATTCTAATTAAAACACTGGTATGGTGTCCTTTTTTCATTCAGTACAGTATTATTAATACTGGACTGTTTTCAATAACCACAGTCCAATATTAGTAGTGTAGTCTAATATTACTTGTGTAGTGTGTAGTCCAATATTATTAATAATATTGGACTGAGGTCCTAATTCCTCTGACATATAACATGTATTTTAAATTACATATTAGAAGGCTTAAATGGAAAAATTATTGCATTTTATTGTCTTATTATGCAAATGGGAGTATATAAGCCTCAAACGATCTGATATGTCAAATACTGGACTCTCGCACTACACGCCTCAAAGAGTCCAGTTTTTATACGACCGTTTCTTAAAAACGGTACGTATTTTGGTATGGTCATGTCCGTCTGTTCGGGTTTTACGCACTTTTTATCTTACATACTTTGTGCTATTGAGCTGAAATTTTGTATATGGCTTTGTAGTGATGTGTCACAGATCAAGTTCATATTTTTGAATGAGTTATGCCCCTTTTTGGGCTTAGAATATTTGTTTTCCGCACTTTTTTTCTACATGCTTTGATGTATTGAGCTGAAATTATGTATATTGCTTTGTAATCATGTGTCACAGATGAAGTTCACATTTCCTCGGATTTCGTCAATGTTTAAAGGAGTTATGCCCCTCTTTGGACTAAGTTCTTGACGGGCGTATAATGTACCGTTTGCGGTACTCTTGTTGACATATTGGATCGTTTTCAAATTATATCCCTAATTATAAATTGATTGCCTACAAAGCTTCCTTCCCGCATGTGTGCATACAGATGGTTAAATACAAACAGCTCTTTCTTGACATTTCAAACTATCACTGTGTATAAATTTGAACTTGTCCACGTAAAATTAGACTAGGTTTTATTAAATAGCAGTAACACAATGCTTACTGACCACAGGTTTTCCTTGTGTATAAATTTATTACCATACTTATTTCAGCATTTGTAGTATCCAGGGATTTAAAGAAACAAAGCCCCTCAGAAATACGACAATCCCTGAGAAACAAGCTTGGCTGTTTGAGAGCTCCATCAAGAGTTAAAAAACTTAAAACCAAGAAAGATTGAAATCTATTCTATCCATGTGACTTGACCTATAAGTTGTGTTTATGATATGAAGAAAGGAAAATTAACAATGCGCTATGTATGAATACTCTTTTAACTCTTTCCATCATATAAACATATTGACAAAAGAACAAATTGCACAAGACATGCAATTTCTCCTTTTGACACAATATTTTCCACTTTTAGTCATATGTTATCCAGTACATTGAAGAGATAATCTATGTTTTGATAAAATGTGCTCAAAAATTGCTATTCTAACTTATATTTTAACTTATGTAATACATGTATATGTCTTGACCCTTTCTGTCATATAGATGCTTTCTGAAGCCTCTGCAGCAGACAGCTTTTTAAAAACCTAGTGACAAAAGAAGAAATTGCACAAAACGTTACTCACTTTTATAGGTTATCCATTCAATTATAGAGAACTTCTATTTTTTGACAACATATGTTCAAAGTTGTCTGCTGCAGAATTGTTGTATGAGGGAAAGGGTTAAATCATATAAAATATAGAGGTTATTTATTTCATATTTTATTTATATTTTAAATGATGTTTAATTAAAATAAAGCTTAAAATGGTAAACATATATCTGGATTTATACCTTAATTCCCAAGTTTTTAGAATGTAATCTATTTGCAGACTGTTTGCAATCTAGTTGCAGACCGTTTGCAATCTATTTGCAGATGGTTTGCAGACTGTTGCAATCTAGTTGCATAGTATTTGCAATCTAGTTGCAAAGTATTTGCAATCTAGTTGCATAGTATTTGTAATCTAGTTGCAAAGTATTTGCAATCTAGTTGCATAGTATTTGCAATCTAGTTGCATAGTATTTGTAATCTAGTTGCATAGTATTTGTAACCTTTTTGCAGATTTTGCTGTTGAATTGGCTGCAAACATTCTGCAAAGGGTTTTTTGAATGCTTCATGTACCCTTTGCAATCTGTTTGCAGACTGTTTGCACAGATCGTTGCAAATCTACCCGTCTGCAGAATATATTCTGCAAATATTTGTAGAATATATTCTGCAAACACTTTCGCAAACAATTTGCAAAGGTTTGGAATATATTCCGCAAACCCTCCCATTCGTAGGGGTAGTAGATGCTATTTGTAGGAAATTGTTCACAGAGGGACGGACGGACGGACGGACGGACAGATGACGACAGAAGCCAGACGGTGAGTGATCACAAAAGCTCACCTTGCACTTCGTGCTTAGGTGAGCCAAAAACACACAGGGTCTTATGATAAATGCTTAGGGAATATCACATGCATAACAACAAGAGGGCCATGATGGCCCTGGAATCGCTCACCTAATATTTTTTTTTCACTTTAGCTATATAAGCCCCGCCCCCTGGCAGCCATAGTTTCCGACCAATCAACTTGGATTGAAGGAATCTGATAGAGGGTCACCCTAGGAACATTTCTACAAAATTATTTGAAAATCGGCCAGACACTTTTGGAGGAGAAGATGTTTTAAGTTTTCACTATAGCCATATAAGGCAAAATAGCCCTGCCCACTGGCGGCCATGTTTTTTTACCAATCAACATGGCTTGAAGGAATCTGAAAGTGGGTCATCCAAGGAACATTTCTACAAAATTATTTGAAAATCGGTCTGACACTTTCGGAGAAGAAGAATTTTTAAGTTTTCACTATAGCCATATAAGGCAAAATAGCCCCGCCCCCCTGGCGGCCATGTTTTTCGACCAATCAACATGGCTGGAAGGAATCTGATAGAGGGTCATCCAAGGAACGTTTTTACAAAATTATTTGAAAATCAGCCACACACTTTCGGAGGAGAAGATGTTTTAAGTTTTCACTTTGGCCATATAAGGCAAAATAGCCCCGCCCCCTGGCAGCCAAGTTTTTCGACCAATCAACATTGCTTGCAGGAATTTGATAGAGGGTCACCCAAGGAACATTTCTACAAAATTATTTAAGAATCGGCCCGACACTTATGGAGGAGAAGATTTTTTAAGTGTTCACTATAGCCATAAAAGGCAAAATAGCCCCGCCCCCTGGCGGCCATGTTTTTTGACCAATCAACATGGCTTGAAGGAATCTGATAGAGGGTCACCCAAGGAACATTTCTAAAAAATTATTTGAAAATCGGCCTGACACTTTTGGAGGAGAAGATTTTTTAAGTTTGCACTATAGCCATATAAGGCAAAATAGCCCCGCCCTGGCGGCCGTGTTTTTCGACCAATCAACATGGCTTGAAGGAATCTGATAGAGGGTCACCCAAGGAACATTTCTACAAAATTATTTGAAAATCGGCCTGACACTTTCGAAGGAGAAGATTTTTTAAGTTTTCACTATAGCCATATAAGGCAAAATAGCCCCGCCCCCCCTGGCGGCCATGTTTTTCGACCAATCAACATGGCTTGAAGGAATCTGATAGAGGGTCATCTAAGGAACATTTCTACAAAATTATTTGAAAATCCGCCAACCAGTTTGGGAGAAGAAGAATTTTGAAGTTTTTTCAGTTTCGTTGCCATGGAAACCAGAAGTTTCATCCACATTGACCCACTGGTTACTGAGGAGAAGAAGTTGACGCACGACGCACGACGCACGACGGACAAAAGGCGATCACAATAACTCACCTTGAGCAAAGCTCAGGTGAGCTAAAAACATAACAGGGAAATGAAGAGAAGACAATCCCCAACCCAACTTCATCCAAGAACATGTTTTTTGTTAGCAAGTAAATAAATGACCCCAAATTATGATAGTCTAGAAGAAATGGTCTCATTTTAAAGTGAGCTAGTGTTTTAGGTGATTTTTTTTTTTTAAATATTAGTTCTGGAAGCTCTCTTGAGTAATGGACCGTAACACTTTGAACAATTTTGGTAGTGAATTTTTCGTTATAATATGTCATTTGAAGACTTTTCTAAGTTTAACTCTAGTCCCATCTTGTGCAGTGGACAAACACAGTTTAAACAATTTTGAAAGGGAACCACCCAAGGAACATTCTTTTAACATCTATTGTTTTGTAACAAACAATGTGGCATATTTATAAATCTAAGAAATATTTGAAGACATAATATACTTTGGATACATTTGTGTTTTCTTGACCCTTTCACTGCTTGAATCAATTTTGAGAAGCCTGTGCTTCCAGAAAAGAGGCCAGCCGGGGCAGCTGTTCTCTCTATGACCAGGCTCTAGACTGTTGGTTGCTCACATTTTTATCTTTACCAAAAACTGGCTATGGCCTATTTCAAATTCAAAGCTTGACAAGTGCTTTTTACAAATTCATCATTGCACGATTAATAAAACATGCAGATGATTATTATATCTTTATATGTCAACAAAATTAGCACATCACATCAACGCATTACCACACCAAAGCATTACTTGATAATAATAGCCACTACACAATAAGCAACATAACTAATAGAGAGTAGTGAGAAGTAAGAAGTGAGCAACAATTTACCTTCAGCTGTAGTGGGTGGAGAAAAGGTGAAATTATGCAAATGAGTTAATTTTGATAACATCATGTTACATGGATATAAATATGATTGTGGTTTTTTTCCTGCATGTCCTGTGGAACATAATCATCATAACATATTGATTTTCATTCTATTAAATGCATGTACAGATATTCAAAATGAAAACAAGAGGGCCGACAAAACCAAACTGGATGCTTGGGACAAGCTTTAAAATGCTAATAATGATTTCTGCAGGCTTGCCGCAAGCTTACGGGTGTTCTCATACAGAAATCTGCAAGCTTGCAATAGCTTCGCAAGCTTTTTTACTTGCAAGTCTTTTGCAAGTTTTTCTGTTAGAATTGAACTTAGAAATGTTTACGATAGTGGTCAGATGGAAAGGAGAGAGAAATATCGTAAAAGTTTACAAATATCATTATTTCAAAATGGATTATTTTTATCCTAACATGTTGGGATTCAAATTAAATGACACGAAACAAATAATCTGAATATCAGGTAAACTTTTTTTTTAATTGAATGCCTAAATATGGGAATCACTATAATTTGCCCAAAACTGTAGAACATGCAAAATAGGAAAATGTAAAAATATTTATGGTTAGAACAGAGTACTTTTTCATTTATTTGTTGACAGAAAAAAACACTGTACACTTGTAAAGACGTCGCGCAAGCTAACCCGGCACAACGTGAAATACACCTACTAAGAGGACAAAGTTAGTCCTTGATAATTCAGTTTTAGAAATTATTGTAAAGTTTTATCAAATTGTGCTTAACAAATCGTAGATAAATATGGTATCAATTATTTGATAAATTATTCAACAGTTTTAAAAATGTTGGTACTGACAGAAAGGTCATGTCACAAGGTATACACATGTGAAATATGGTAGCCGTACCTGTTATGGTTCAAAAGTAGTGGTGAAGGTTAAAGGTTTTTTTGAGAATGGCAACATCTAGGTCAAAGGTCAAGGTCGCAAGGTCAAAAATAATGGTACTGACAGAAAGGTCATTTCACAAGGAATACACATGTGAAATATGGTAGCCGTACCTGTTATGGTTCAAAAGTAATGGCCAAGGTTAAAAAAACAAGAGGCCCAAGAGGGCCAGTATCGCTCCACGGCCATAAGGCAAAAATCAAATCTCCAAACAGCCCTGCCCCCTAGTGGCCATATTTTTTACCAACCACCATGGCTTAAAGTAATCTTGTAGAGTGTCACCCAAGGGATGTTTTTTGCAAAATTATTTGAAAATCGTCCTGACACTTTCGGAGGAGAGGATATTTTAAGTTTTCACCATAGCCATATAAGGCAAAATAGCCCCACCCCATGGCGGCCATATTTTTCAACCAATCAACATGGCTTGAAGGAATCTGATAGAGGGTCACCCAAAGAACATTTCTACAAAATTATTTGAAAATCTGCTCAACACTTTCGAAAAAGAAGATTTTTTAAGTTTACACTATAGCTATATAAGGCAAAATAGCCCCGACCCTGGCGGCCATGTTTTTCCACCAATCAACTTTTCTTGAAGGAATCTAATAAAGGGTCACCCAAGGAACATTTCTACTAAATTTTCACTATGGTCATATAGAACAAAATAGCCCCGCCCTCTGGCGGCCATATTTTTCGACCAATCAACATGGCTTGAAGGAATCTGATAGAGGGTCACCCAATGAACATTTCTACAAAATTATTTGAAAATCGGCTGAACACTTTCGGAGAAGAAGATTTTTTAAGTTTACACTATAGCTATATAAGGCAAAATAGCCCCGACCCTGGCGGCCATGTTTTTCCACCAATCAACTTTTCTTGAAGGAATCTAATAAAGGGTCACCCAAGGAACATTTCTACAAAATTATTTGAAAATCAGCCTGACACTTTCGGAGGAGAAGATTTTTTAAGTTTTCACTATGGTCATATAAGGCAAAATAGCCCCGCCCTCTGGCGGCCATGTTTTTCGACCAATCAACATGGCTTGAAGGAATCTGATAGAGGGTCACCCAATGAACATTTCTTCAAAATTATTTGAAAATCGGCTGAACACTTTCGGAGAAGAAGAAGTTTTCACTATGGTCTTATAAGGCAAAATAGCCCCGCCCTCTGGCGGCCATGTTTTTTAACCAATCAACATGGCTTGAAGGAATCTGATAGAGGGTCACCCAAGGAACATTTCTACAAAATTATTTGAAAATCTGCTCAACACTTTCAGAGAAGAAGATTTTTAAGTTTTCACTATGGTCATATAAAGCAAAATAGCCCCGCCCTCTGGCGAACATGTTTTTAGACCAATCAACATTTCTTGAAGGAATCTAATAAAGGGTCACCCAAGGAACATTTCTACAAAATCATTTAAAAATCAGCCTGACACTTTCGGAGGAGAAGATTTTTTTTTAATTCTCTCTTTAGCCGTATAAGGCAAAATAGCCCCACCCTCCGGCGGCCATGTTTTTTTACTAATCAACATGGCTTGAAGGAATCTGATAGAGGGTCACCCAAGGAACATTTCTACAAAATTATTTGAAAATCTGCTCAACACTTTCAGAGAAAAAGATCTTTTAAGTTTTCACTATGGTCATATAAGGCAAAATAGCCCCGCCCTCTGGCGACCATGTTTTTCGACCAATCAACATTTCTTGAATGAATCTAATAAAGGTTCACCCAAGGAACATTTCTACAAAATTATTTGAAAATCGTCCTGACACTTTCAGAGAAGAAGATTTTTTAAGTTTTCACTATTTTTTTATTTTGGTTGCCAATCTGAGAAGATTTTTTAAATTTGCTCTTTAGCCATATAGGCAAAATAGCCCCGCCCTGTGACGTCCATGTTTTTTTACCAATCAACATGGCTTGAAGGAATCTGATAGAGGGTCACCCACGGAACATTTCTACATAATTATTTGAAAATCTGCTGAACACTTTTTGAGAAGAAGATTATTTAAGTTTTCACCATAGCTATATAAGGCAAAAAAGCCCCGCCCCCTGGCGGCCATGTTTTTCGCCCAATCAAAATTTTTTGAAGGAATCTAATAAAGGGTCACCCAAGGAACATTTCTACAAAATTATTTGAAAATCGGCCTGACACTTTCGGAGAAGAAGATTTTTTAAGTTCTCACTATTTTTTAATGGATCAAAAAAAATTGAAGGAATTTAGTAGAGGACATTGAGAGGATGCTTCCCATGAAGTTTCAACTAAATTGGCCAAGTGGTTAGTGAGAAGAAGTCGTTTAAAGGAAAAAGTTAACGCACGCACGCACGCACGCACGCACGACGGATAATTCGCCATGACATAAGCTCGACTGGCTTTCAGCCAGTGGAGCTAAAAAAGAGACCGTATCGTGTTAACAAGCTCTTTTATAGCAATTTTGACCATTTCAAGGGCCATAATCCAGTCATGTATGGGCGGATCTGGCTGGTTTTCGAAAGGAACCGAGCTCTCATGGATATCTAACTACTGTATAAGTTTTGTTGAGATACAATCAAAAGAAGACTGTATCGTGTTAACAAGAAATTGTTTACGGACGGACGCACGCATGCACCAACGACGGACAAATCGCTAAAAATAGTAGAAAAACAAGAGGGCCAGTATCGCTCCACGGCCATAAGGCAAAAATAAAATCTCCAAACAGCCCTGCCCCGTGGTGGCTATTTTTTTTACCAACCACCATGGCTTAAAGGAATCTTGTAGAGTGTCACCAAAGGAATGTTTCTGCAAAATTATATAACGCAAAAAAGCCCCGCCCCGCCCAATCAACATTTCTTGAAGGAATCTAATTAAGGTTCACACAAGGAACATTTCTACAAAATTATTTGAAAATCGGCCTGACACTTTTGGAGGAGAAGATTTTTTAAGTTTGCTCTTTAGCCATATAGGCAAAATAGCCCCGCCCTGTGACGGCCATGTTTTTTTACCAATCAACATGGCTTGAAGGAATCTGATAGAGGATCACCCACGGAACATTTCTACATAATTATTTGAAAATCTGCTGAACACTTTTTGAGAAGAAGATTATTTAAGTTTTCACTATAGCTATATAAGGCAAAAAAGCCCCGCCCCCTGGCGGCCATGTTTTTCGCCCAATCAAAATTTCTTGAAGGAATCTAATAAAGGGTCACCCAAGGAACATTTCTACAAAATTATTTGAAAATCGGCCTGACACTTTCGGAGAAGGAGATTTTTTAAGTTCTCACTATTTTTTTCTTTCGGTTGCCATGGAAACCAGAATTTTGAATGGATCAAAGAAATTTGAAGGAATTTAGTAGACGACATTGAGAGGATGCTTCCCATGAAGTTTCAACCAAATTGGCCAAGTGGTTAGGGAGAAGAAGTCGTTTAAAGGAAAAAGTTAACGCACGCACGCACGCACGCACGCACGCACGCACGCACGCACGACGGACAATTCGCCATGACATAAGCTCGACTGGCTTTCAGCCAGTGGAGCTAACAATACATTTCCCAACCAAAGGTTGGGGAATCGTAATAACTACAAATACAGCATGTCCCCCCCCCCCCCCCCCCTTTCAGAATTCATCATTTTACAGGGTCCTCTCTGTTTGTTACTTGAAGAAAAAGGACAGAATTCATCGTTTTACAGGATCCTCTCTGTTTGTTACAAAAAGAACTAGATCAGTGCGTATCTTTCTACATGATCCTTTCTGTTTGTTACAAGAAGAACAAGTTCAGTGTGTATCTTTCAACATGATTTTCTACGTTTCTTACAAGAAGAACAATATCTACTTGCATCTTTCTAAAGGATCCTATCTATATGTATGTTATCAAGAAGAACTATATAAGTGTGCACCTTTCTACAGGATCTTCTTTGTTTGTTACAAAAAGAACAAGATTAGCGTGCACCTTTCTACAGGATCTTCTCTGTTTGTTGCAAGAAGAACAAGATTGGCGTGCACCTTTCTATAGGATCCTCTCTGTTCGTTACAAGAAGAACAAGATCAGCGTGCACCTTTCTAAAGGATCCTCTGTGTGTGTTACAAGAAGAACAAGATCAACAGGCACCTTTCTAAAGGATCCTCTGTGTGTGTTACAAGAAGAACAAGATCAACGTGCACCTTTCTAAAGGATCCTCTGTGTGTGTGTTATAAGCAGAACAAGATCAACGTGCACCTTTCTAAAGGATCCTCTGTGTGTGTTACAAGAAGAACAAGATCAACGTGCACCTTTCTATAGGATCCTCTCTGTTCGTTACAAGAAAAACAAGATCAATGTGCACCTTTCTAAAGGATCCTCTGTGTGTGTTACAAGAAGAACTAGATCAATGTGCACCTTTCTAAAGGATCCTCTGTGTGTGTTACAAGAAGAACAAGATCAACGTGCACCTTTCTATAGGATCCTCTCTGTTCATTACAAGAAAAACAAGATCAATGTGCACCTTTCTAAAGGATCCTCTGTGTGTGTAACAAGAAGAACAAGATCAATGTGCACCTTTCTAAAGGATCCTCTGTGTGTGTTACAAGAAGAACTAGATCAATGTGCACCTTTCTAAAGGATCCTCTGTGTGTGTTACAAGAAGAACAAGATCAATGTGCACCTTTCTAAAGGATCCTCTGTGTGTGTTACAAGAAGAACTAGATCAATGTGCACCTTTCTAAAGGATCCTCTGTGTGTGTTACAAGAAGAACTAGATCAATGTGCACCTTTTTAAAGGATCCTCTCTGTTTGTTAAAAGAAGAACAAGATCAACGTGCATCTCTTTACAGGATCCTCTGTTTCTTATAAGAAGAACAAGATGAGTGTGCATCTTTCAACAGGATCCTCTCTGAACTTTGGTCGGAAAGCCAAAGAACGTCAAATTGCTAACGTCATGGGATCACCTAGGCTTATTTTTCTCGAAAAGAGATGGCAAATACGTGATCAGGGGATGGTTGCTTCGTCGCGCAGAAACATGGAGGAAACACGAATCTCCACGCACACATTTTTTCAATGGAATATGTCTTGTATAAGTGTATTGCCGTATATCTGAAGACTTTTACAGAGTACTGCACTTAGAGGGCTAACAAGAAGGAACGAGTTAAGGCTTTCAGAAATTCCTCAGATTGCTCTCTGTAGGCCTTATTATGAGCCTCACAGGTAAAATCTATGTCATCCCATCTGTTTCATTAAAACTCATTAATGAAGTTTTTTCTATACTGCCATTCAGTAAGAGGACTTTCAGAATAAACCATCTGAGCGAGGACAGTGTCTATTTTGTCTATGTATAGCATCTTTAGGAAGACATATAAAACAACCAAAAAGTGTTTTCCACCTGAGCGAGGACGGTGTCTATTTTGTCTATGTATTGCATCTTTAAGAAGACATTCTAAACAAAAGGGCCATGATGGCCCTGGAAGCGCTCACCTGAATCGGGTAATTTTTGAACAATTGTGGAAGAAGACCACTACACAGTGCTACACAACAACTATCTGAGCCAGTCAAAAAGATTTTTTAAGTTTTCACTAAAACTCGTATGTAAAACAAGTGACCCCCAGGGTGGCGTAAATTTTGACAGTTATAGGGTAATATATCTATAGGTGCTACCTTTTTACGAAAAAACAGTAAGATGATTGTAAAACAAGAGGCCCAAGAGGGCCAGTATCGCTCCACGGCCATAAGGCAAAAATAAAATCTCCAAACAGCCCTGCCCCGTGGTGGCTATTTTTTTTACCAACCACTATGGCTTAAAGGAATCTTGTAGAGTGTCACCAAAGGAATGTTTCTGCAAAATTATTTGAAAATATGCCTGACACTTTCGGAGGAGAAGATTTTTTAAGTTTTCACTATGGTCATATAAGTCAAAATAGCCCCGCCCTCTGGCGGCCATGTTTTTCGACCAATCAACATGGCTTGAAGGAATCTGATAGAGGGTCACCCAATGAACATTTCTACAAAATTATTTGAAAATCGGCTGAACACTTTCGGAGAAGAAGATGTTTTAAGTTTTCACTATAGCTATATAACGCAAAAAAGCCCCGCCCCCTGGCGGCCATGTTTTTCGCCCAATCAACATTTCTTGAAGGAATCTAATTAAGGTTCACACAAGGAACATTTCTACAAAATTATTTGAAAATCGGCCTGACACTTTTGGAGGAGAAGATTTTTTAAGTTTGCTCTTTAGCCATATAGGCAAAATAGCCCCGCCCTGTGACGGCCATGTTTTTTTACCAATCAACATGGCTTGAAGGAATCTGATAGAGGGTCACCCACGGAACATTTCTACATAATTATTTGAAAATCTGCTGAACACTTTTTGAGAAGAAGATTATTTAAGTTTTCACTATAGCTATATAAGGCAAAAAAGCCCCGCCCCCTGGCGGCCATGTTTTTCGCCCAATCAAAATTTCTTGAAGGAATCTAATAAAGGGTCACCCAAGGAACATTTCTACAAAATTATTTGAAAATCGGCCTGACACTTTCGGAGAAGAAGATTTTTTAAGTTCTCACTATTTTTTTCTTTCGGTTGCCATGGAAACCAGAATTTTGAATGGATCAAAAAAAATTGAAGGAATTTAGTAGAGGACATTGAGAGGATGCTTCCCTTGAAGTTTCAACCAAATTGGCCAAGTGGTTAGGGAGAAGAAGTCGTTTAAAGGAAAAAGTTAACGCACGCACGCACGCACGCACGCACGCACGCACGCACGCACGCACGGACGCACGACGGACAATTCGCCATGACATAAGCTCGACTGGCTTTCAGCCAGTGGAGCTAAAAAATTGATACGGAAATGACGTCACGTCGTTCTTTGGCTACGGTACAGTCAAAATTCATGTTCTGACGTCAAATTGCGGTCGTTTATTTAAAAGTTCCATTTATTGTTTAACTTGTTTGTACAAAAGTTAGTTCACACGAAAATAACACAGCGCTTTTATGACCTTAAATGTTGATTTACATTTTTTTTTTAAAGATTAACTAGACGACAATAATTTTCAATCTGTGTTTTATACATAACCAAAATGGCGGCCCCCATGGATTGGCGAGGGTCACTTGAGAAACCTTCATGGTTTATGAAAAAAAAAAATCTCACACATGTTACCTATGAGCGAAAAAAAACACTTATGTTTTTATTTCGTATAAGTTGAACACTCTTGGTAGAGGCCAACCTGTGGGGAGAATAATCATTTTAAAGTTGATTTTGTTTTGTTGCCATGGAAACCAAAATTATTCATGGATCAAATTATTTTGAAGGAATTCTGGTGAAGACTTGGAGAGGATGCTTTCTGTGAAGTTTCATTCCAAATAACCCACTGGTTACTGGGGAGAATATGTTGACGGAATTACCCACCTTTGGCACTTCGTGCTTAGGTGAGAATAGGTGATCCCATGCAGGAGCATAATTTGAACAATCAAAACAACTGAAATTATCTTTGTTAGCAGACCTGCATATTTCATGTTGAACAGTGTTTGGTTTTAAATGTCATATTTAGGATTTAGATACTCATAAATACATTATAATTTTATGGAAAGAAAAGTGATAGAATTTTCGATAGAGTCTAAAACAATATACAAGTAGCTTTGAAATGTTTTTCGAACTAACAATGATAAACCCTCACACAACACAATGACATACTTAAAAAAAAAAAAAAAAAAAGAAATTAAACACTTTAGTCGTACAATTGTAATACATAGTCGTTCCTCTATACAAACTATATGTCACGGTCTGAACTTGTACACAGTTGGGGAGACTTCATGTAAGCGGCCCGGTTAGCTCAGTCGGTAGAGTACTTGCCCTGAAAGCGAGAGGTCCCGGGTTCGAGCCCCGGACTGGGTGCATGTTTTTCTCTCCTTGTGACATTAGCGCCCAATAAGGGACCGTGACAGCACTGCTTGGTCAGTCTAATAGCGCTTGCAGTGCCATTTATGACATCCTTGGCACTGAAATTCCGAAATTCGAGGATGAATTTCCAGTTAACCAGGAGTGTATGTCATGGTCTGAACTTGTACACAGTTGGAGAGACTTCATGTAAGCGGCCCGGTTAGCTAAGTCGGTAGAGTACTTGCCCTGAAAGCGAGAGGTCCCGGGTTCGAGCCCCGGACTGGCTGAATGTTTTTCTCTCCTTGTGACATTGGCGCCCAATAAGGGACCGTGACAGCACTGCTTGGTCAGTCTAATAGCGCTTGCAGTGCCATTTATTACATCCTTGGCACTGAAATTCCGAAATTCGAGGACGAATTTCCAGTTAACCAGGGGTGTATGTCATGGTCTGAACTTGTACACAGTTGGGGAGACTTCATGTAAGTGGCCCGGTTAGCTCAGTCGGTAGAGTACTTGCCCTGAAAGCGAGAGGTCCCGGGTTCGAGCCCCGGACTGGCTGCATGTTTTTCTCTCCTTGTGACATATATTATTAAGATTCTCAATTGTTGTGTTATTAAGTCTCAAGATGTAGCCAATGCAAACCCTTCTTATGCCATCCATTTAAACCAAATATGAAAACAAGCACACGCAGTATGTGAGTAACTGTCTTTATTTATGTGCATTTTATGAACAAATTTAATGTTATACTTTCAGGCGATGTCAGTAAATGCCGTGTTAAATGTTCGCATCTGATGGCATGTATAGACCACATAGACTGGACATTATGGATGAATCATTAACTGTGAACGGCGATGGTATGAATACTTTCCTGTCTTAATCATACGCTGTGAAGCCAATATATATTTCATCTAAGTTTGTACAATTTGATTATTTGAAATTTACTGATTTATGATAGCATTCCTAAATTTAAGATAATTAGTTTGTGACAGGGAAATGCACTTTTTTGTAGTACCACTTATATATGGTCTTTCCACACATCCTTACAGATTTAGCTGGTTAGAACTTTTTCTAAAGGAACTCATAATATCTTTGCAAGTCCTCACAATGCACTTGAGTCCTCACATTTTTGGTTTTTAATATAGTCTGAAGTCCTCACAAAATGTAGACATTGTAAACCTTTCTTATGCCATTCCTTTCAAGCCAATTTGAAATCAAGCGCACACAGCTTGTGAGTAAACTGTCTTTATTTTTGTGCAGTTTATGAAAATATGAATGTTATACTTTCAGGCAATGTCTGTAAAGGCCATGGTGAATGTTCTAAATCTGATGGAATTAATAGACCGCATACACAGGAAATTGTGGACGAATCATTAAGAGTGAACAGCAACGGTATGTATAATTGGCTGTCTTTATCATACTTTGTGAAGCCAATGTATATTTCTTCTTAGTTTGTGCAAATTCAATAGAATATTTGGATATTACTGACTTGTGAGAACATTCTAATTTTACACATTTGAATTGAAATTCTAAGCTTTAGACATTTTGTTTCAAATTAGGAAACTTATTTTCCACATAACATTACAGCTTTATAATTTAAGCTCGGTAGAAACCTGAAGAACTCATTATATCTTCTGGAATTAGTTCCTGGACATCCGTGCAAGACCTCACAATGCATTTGAGTCGTTCTCACATTGTTGGTGTGTAATTAAGTCCTGAAGATATAGCAATTGTAAACTCTTCTTATGCCATCCCTTTCAAGCCAATTTGAAATCAAACATACAACAAATGTGAGTAATTGTCTTTAATTATGTGCAGTTTATTGAAATATTGAATGTTATACTTTCAGGCGATGTCAGTAAATGCCCTGGTGAATGTTCTGTATCTGATGGCATTGATAGACCACATACACGTTAATTGTGAACAGCTATGTATGGAACGCCGGCACTGTCTTTGGTAATGATGAAACTCTATTATTAGGCTTGTTTTGTATTATATTATGTATGAAGTTCTTTACATGTTGTGAAAACATATTTATATTATGTCGGTATACATCGTTGTATGTTGTGGTGTTGTATTTATATTCGAACAGTATTTTGTTATATTATGTAGATACATCTTTATATTATGTAGGTACATCTTTATACCATGTAGATACATCTTTATATTATGTAGATACATCTTTATATCATGTGCATGCTTAATTATTTTATTTCCATATTTTATGACGATAGGTGTCGATATCACACTGCCTTGCTGATTTACAAAACTGTTCAAAATTTGGCACCATTAATATACATGAATGACATTTTAAAATTTTCGGAAAATAAATATCACACTCTTCGCTCACTATCCAATATCAATTTAGCATTGACCTTTAAACCTAGAATAAATTACATGTTAAATTCATTTAGATATTTTGGTTTTAAAGTCTGGAATATAAAGCATTCAACGTCTATTGCATCATTCAAACACAATTATAAGAAATACCTTCTGGAAAAGGTTCCATACTAGCAATATCTTGATTACTTGCCGTTATTATGTTAAGAATTGTGTTTAAAGTATTTGGAGTGTCTTTCTTTACATGATTGAAAATTAATTATATTTGTATTTTATGCCATTATTTTTATGTCAAAAATACATTACCAGTCATTTAATACCTGATATATAATCTCAATACCATTAATTCATCCAGAAAAGAAGCTCGCACAGCCATGCGTAGCCCTCACGCGTGTGTGATATACACGGCCGCCGGTAATACCGGCGCACGGGCCATGAGAACCCCACTTTTTAATTTCTGGACACACCGAACAGACAGCTAAGAATTTATTTCATTTTTATAATTTATTTCTTGGTCTGTTTAAGGCATTCGCCTTAAACAAGTTATTATTCATTCAGTTATTCAACTACATTAACAACGTAACAACATAATTGTGTAAATTATTAATTGTAATTAAGTTGTTTTTTGTAAACACAACTAACTGAGAAGTCACGGGTGGGTTACCCCACCCACTATTTCAGTTACGTATCGGGTGCAGTAATGGCCTTTCATTCTTTTAATGGTTATAGTTACACCAACCCTATTAGCGATAATATATTATTATCGCCTTGTATTACATTATGTATATTAATTAAACATGAACATTTTTGGAAAATATTTGTAAAATCTTTTTCATTGAAATATGTTCCGTGAACATAGTAGAAAATAAAAAATAGAAAAAAATTATATTTTTTGTTGAATCGTGTAAATTGTTTTGTTTCATATATATTCTATGTCACATAGTGGTGATCAGAGGCGTGACTCATAACGGCTGTATGAGACACGCGTCTGTCCTGTTTTACGTTCACTAAGTACACACAGGATTCACCCTGTGAGTACTTCTCTTCCTGGCCTGCTTCCGTTTGGAAACAGTCTGGGTTGAGGAGGACTCAAAAAAGCTGAAAGAGTAAGAAGACCCCTAAAAAGGTTTCTCTTAGCTCTACGAGTGAAGCGGAGTTTGAGGGGTTCTCCCAACAATCAGACTCCGCGGCTGTGTTGAGTGAGCAGAAGGTCAGAGCTGTTCCTTCTTCACTCCACACAACCGCTCAGAGGTCCAGATAAGGAGGTGTAATCAGCTATTTTCCCCACAAATTCTCTCTTAGGAAACAAACCCTATGCTGTGGGTTCTCAATACCCACAGCATAGGGTAAGAGGGTCAAATAAGGATTTTAGACATGCAAACGCCCCTTATCTGGAGTTCTGACCGCTCCCCCTCAGCTTCGGCTGGTCCTTCGCGGGACATGGAGGAGCGGATGGCAGCTTCTGGTGTCTGTTATTCCGTCGGGAAACAAAGGCCTTCGGGCCAGAAACCGTACGGACACAGTGATGGTTGGCCTCAAGAGTAAGCTACCGTCTGCTGAACGACATTATCTGACGCCAGGTGTTGGGGCTGACCGTTCGGGAGACGCCATGGGACAATCAAAGGGAAACCTCACTGATTGGCCACCTCTAACACCACACTCTGCAGTAAGCAGTCTTCGGACGCTTACAGAGTGCCAAATTATAATGTCTGCGGACAGAATTATTTGGAGACCGGTGATAGAGCAGCTTCACAACTGCCTATCATTAGTCAACCGGGGCAATGCTTGCGAGCAAAACCTATATAACTCCGGGTAACCAGTCAGTCATTTCGCCTAGGCGCGACCAGTCACCGGGCAAACTGGGCAGTCATTTAGCGATGACGCGACCGGGCAACCGGGCAGTCAGTTTAACATGACGCGACCGGGCAGTGGGCAGTCAAGGTAACGAGCAGTTGTTAAGCCATGACGCGACCGGCCAACCAGGCTCCGTGCTTCACGACCGAATTGATACTAGTATCACTCATTCTTCGCACAACCGGTCTATACAGATATTCAAAACACTGGTCATTACGCACCAGGCTCAGATATCCAACCGTCTAACATCGGTTATAGGGAGTACAGAACAGATAAATCTTTCCGTTCTCCAAGGGGAACAGTGTTCTTCTGTAGGGATTACACTCCTCAAAAGAATGAGAATAGAAGAGTACGGATATTCAAAACACTGGTCATTACGCACCAGGCTCAGATATTCAGTTATAGGGAGTACAGGACAGAGAAATCTTTCCGTTTCTCCAAGGGGAACATTGTACTTCTCTAGGGATTACACTCCTTCCCCGATACCAAGCTCCGTTTCAAAAGATGTAACGGATTGGTGATAGGCGGGTTAACCAAGCCTACCGGGATCAGCAATACCCACCTTATGGGAATTCACTGTTCATTTAAATTTGCATGTTGATTAAATGTAATGTTTTTGTGTGTTATAATATTATTGAATGCCATATGAAAATGAGATATGTACAGCCATTGTTAAATTGTTGGTATATGTCAAAGATGTTAACAACCTTCAAAAAATAAAGATATTATTATTATTATTATTATTATAGGTTTGGAAAACAAGAGGGCCATGAGGCCCTGGAATCGCTCACCTGAGAATGGGCTATTTAAGACATAACTCTCTCATGCTCAAGCCAAACATGTGGCTTCCAGAGTGTTAACAAGATTTCCCTTAAATTTGGTCTAGTGACCTAGTTTTTGACATGACATGACCCATATTCGAACTTGTCTTAGATATCATCAGGACAAACTTTCTGATAAAGTTTCAACATGCTCAAGCTAAAAATGTGGCTTCCAGAGTGTTAACAAGATTTTCCTTAAATTTGGCCTAGTGACCTAGTTTTTAACCCGACATGACCCATATTCGAACTTGACCTAGATATCACTAAGTCAAATTTTTCGACATAGTTTCAACATGCTCAAGCCAGAAATGTGGCTTCTAGAGTGTAAACAATATTTTCCTTAAATTTGGCCTAGTGACCTAGTTTTTGACCGGACATGACCCATATTCAAACTAGGCCTAGATATCATGAAGACAAACTTTCTGATAAAGTTTCAACATGCTCAAGTTTAAAATGTGGCTTCCAGAGTGTTAACAAGAATTTCCTTAAATTTGGCCTAGTGACCTAGTTTTTGACCGAACATGACCCATATTCAAACATGGCCTATATATCATGAAGACAAACTTTCTGATAAAGTTTCAACATGCTCAAGTTTAAAATGTGGTTCCCAGAGTGTTAACAAGATTTTCCTTCAATTTGGCCTAGTGACCTAGTTTTTGACCGGACATGACCCACATTCGAACTTGGCCTAGATATCACCAAGACAAACTTTCTGACAAAGTTTTAACATGGTCAAGCCAAAAATGCGGCTTCTAGAGTGTTAACAAGATTTTCCTTCAATTTGGCCTAGTGACCTAGTTCTTTACCCGACGTGACCTATATTCGAACTTGGCCTAGATATCACTCAGACAAACATTCAGACAAAGTTTCAACATGCTCAAGCCCAAAATGGGGCTTCAGGAGTGTTAACAAGATTTTCCTTAAATTTTAGTTATTAAAAATTAGTACGTTTTCATAAATTCGGAAAAAAAGAATTTTCCCTAATTTCTTCTTTGTTGCATATGGAGTGTAACTTTTTTTCTATCATTCTCCCATGCACCAAACTCTGGGTATTGATAGAGAGGAGTTCTACAATACGTAAATTGTTGCGTTATTTGAGAACATTCTTATATATTCGGGAAAAACACATTTATCTCAATTTCTTCTTTGTTGCATATAGCCTGTAACTTTATTTTACGCGTGCCCCATGCTATCATTCTCCCATGCACCAAACTTGGGGTATATATAGAGAGGAGTTCTACGATACGTAAAATGTTGCTTTTTCTAAGTACAATCTCATAAATTCGGAAGAAAACATGTTTTTCTCAACTCCTTCTTCGTTGCATATAGATTGTAACTTTTTTTTCTATCATTCTCCCATGCACAAAACTCTGGGTATATATAGAGAGGAGTTCTACGATACGTAAAATGTCCCGTTTCCTGAGTACGTTCTCATAAAATCGGAAAAAACGCATTTTCCCTAATTCCTTCTTTGTTGCATATGGAGATCAACTTGTTTTCTATCACTCTCCCATACACTAAACGCTGGGTATTTATAAAGAGGAGTTCCACGATACGTAAAATGTCGCGTTTCCTAACTTGGGGAATTTGTAGAGAGTAGTTCCAGGATATTTAAAATGCCACGTTTCCTAACTATGTTCTTTTAGGTTCAGAAAAAAAAAAAACGTGTTTTTCCCAATTCCTTCTTTATTCTTTGCATATAGAGTGTTACTTTTTTCTATCAATCTCCCATGCACCAAACTCTGGGTATATATAGAGAGGAGTTCTACGATACGTAAAATGTCGCATTTCCTGAGAACGTTCTCATAAATTCAGAAAAAACACGTTTTCCCAAATTCTTTCTTTGTTGCATATGGAGTTTAACTTTTTTGATATCATTCTACCAAGCACCAAACTCTAGGTATATATAGAGAGGAGTTCCACGATAGATAAAATATCGCGTTTCCTAAGTACGTTTTTTATAAATTCGGGAAAAAAAAAAATCTCAATTCCTTCTATGTTACATATAGAGTGTCAACTTTTTTTCTATCATTCTTCCATGCACCAAACTCTGAGTATTATAGAGAGGAATTCCAAGATACGTAAAATGTCGCGTTTTCTAAATACGTTCTTATAAATTCGGGAAAAACGCGTACACAATATTTTCAACTTGTTTCAGTAATGATACCTTCTTTTATAGAGATTTTCTATGTTTCTGACTGCATGTCTTTAAAGTCGTCTGCTAAAGGTTTGTTGTATGTGGGAAAGGTTTAAACAGATAGACCTGTCCATACCTGGTGACTCTTGATCACTATCTATGTCCATCTCAACTTCTTCATAGTTATCCTTGGACTGCTGACTACATTGCTTGTCACTCAACTGATTGGCCTTTGAAAGAGAAAAGATAACATTTATATGGTGGTAATTTGACTACATTGCCATTTATATGGTGGTAATTTGACTACATTGCTTGTCACTCAACTGATTGGCCTTTGAAACAGAAAAGATAACATTTACATGGTGGTAATATGACTACATTGCTTGTCACTCAACTGATTGGCCTCTGAAAGAGAAAAGATAACATTTACATGGTGGTAATATGACTACATTGCTTGTCACTCAACTGATTGGCCTCTGAAACAGAAAAGATAACATTTACATGGTGGTAATATGACTACATTGCTTGTCACTCAACTGATTGGCCTCTGAAAGAGAAAAGATAACATTTACATGGTGGTAATATGACTACGTTGCTTGTCACTTAACTGATTGGCCTCTGAAACAGAAAAGATAACATTTACATGGTGTAAAGATGTAATCAACTAGCTTTCTCTGTGACATGGTAACTGCACTGTACATTTTGACAGGCGTAGTTAACCTGTCCATAGATTGGTATGATTGAATACATCTGACCAATAATTAATGGACTAACATCCCTAAGGCAGTTAGGCAGTTAGTATAAATATGCACTGAAATCATATGAAAGTAGCCACAGTCTGGCCGGCTTTTGGGACATGTACATCTCGTAATAAACAAGTTAAAATGTATTATGAGTTGTTACTTTGTTACATAACCCCGTATTTGGCGTCGAGGACCTGGACCTGGAGAAGTACTACACTATACATCATGAAAGGCACGGGTGAGTGAATCGTTTTTACACTTTGAAGATTTGTTTCAGACTGACATATGGCAGGTGGTGAATTGGCATTTTCTTTTCAAAAATTAACAGAACAACTTACAAATTATAGTTTAAATGAGTTGTCAATTGAAATACCAGTTTTCGATGAAGATACATCAAAATTTAAGATATGGGTTAAAGCTATTGAAAAATGCGCCATTCTAAGTAACTTCAATGAGACTAAAACACCACTTTTGGCATTCAGATATAGTACATTTTGCGACTTTTGACTATAAATCCTACACCAAATTGGCAGCAATTAAAGACAGCACTATGTGAAAGTTTTTCAGAGATTACAGACAGTCATATTCAGTTTTCAAAGTTAAGCAATATTACGCAATTCGAATCAGAAAACATCCAAGCATTTGCAGAAAGGATTTTGAGTCTGTGTGAAGAATCTTACAAGGGTTTTAAACAACATACTGCTTTAATTAATCACCAAACTGTAGGTATTTTCATTAATGGTTCATATAATTATGATTTAAGACAGACTTTGATCAGAGCCAATCCAATTAAATTTCAGCAAGCTGTAGATTTAGCTACACTAGAAATAAAAATTCGAAAACGCTGTGAACTTAGAAATAGGGATTTTCAGTCTTCGCGTAATTCTAATAATGAACATGAAAATGTGGAAATTGACCATTCACGCCGTACAAGTTTTTTCACTTTTTGTAAGATTTCAGGACATGAATATAATCATTGTAGGAAAAGGCGTGGACAGATAAATTCAATCAAGTACAAATTTGATAGACGATATACTAATTTGAACTATAAAAGACAAAACACACCGATTCAGTGTTGGTTTTGTGGGCGTGTCGGTCATATACTTGCAAGATGTGTCGAATATTTACGGTTAAACCCTTTACAACCTTTTGTTCCAAATTATTGGAAACCTCGTGTTTGTCTCGGAGCCCCAGACACAAGAAAAATAGGAAATAATGCATTTAATTCTCATTTAGATAACAAAGAAATACCAAATTTGTGTGTTTTCAAGATAGGTAATATTCCTTTCAGATTTCTTATCGACACAGGAGCTTCCTTCTCTCTAATTCATAAACGCATTTTTAAATCTTTTAAGCCGTCAGTTAACTTAGAAAAATCTTCAATTTCATTACAATCTGCCTCTGGCAATGCAATAAAGGTGTTAGGTACAGCTAATTTAGATGTCAAAATTAATTCTCTAACGATCAACCATACCTTCATTATAGTTGATAATCTTTCTAGAAATGCTATTATAGGCAAAGATTTCTTATCGGCCAATTCCTGTCGAATATATTTTGATTTAAATTGCATTAAAATTAAAGATACTTATGTCTCTATGCAAGATGCTTCTTGTATAGCCTCTATTGTGCGACTAACCAAAACAGTACAATTAAAACCTATGACTACATACAAATTGCCAGGAAAACTAAAACAAAATCCAAGTATATCTAATGAAGGAAATTATGAAATTTCAAGTATAGAAAATTGTTATCTTCATACAGAACCACATCTAAAGCTTTCAAATGCTTTAGTGACACTTACTAATTACCGTAGAGTACCAATTATAATATCAAACCTGTCAAACAAACTGTAACACTTCGTCGTGGGTGTGTTATGGGTAAATTGGATCAAATAGATAAAGAATATGACATTTCATTGATTGATCGGCCGCAAGTACCGCAGAGTTCATCGCAAAATATCTCTTCAGTCGAATCCGTCAATGAAAATGTTCATGCTATTATCAATGTCCCAAATATGTATACATAAAGACAGGTTAAATACATTAATTTCAAGTTATAATGATGTATTTTCAAAAGATGAATTTGATCTAGGAAAGTATCCATATGGCTCTGTTGCTATAGAGACCAAAACAGATCAAGTGATTAGGCAAAAACCTTATCGAATTCCATTGGTAAGATTATCTAAAAAGAATGTTAAATTTGAATGGTCTATTGAATGTCAAAACAGTTTTGAGGATTTGATCGCTCAATTAGAAAAATTACCACTGTTACGTCACCCAGACATAAATAAACCTTACATATTATATACCGACGCAAGTGATTATGCCATAGGTGCTGTGTTGATGCAAAATTTAACAGGTAAAAAGGGAGATGAACTACCAATATTTTTTCTTAGTCATGCCCTATCTAGAACTCAAAAGAAATATTCTACAATTCTTAAAGTGACTCTAGCAATTAACTATAGCTTAAAAAGACTTGACTGTTATTTGCAGGGATCAAAATTCGTAATTAAAACAGACCACAAACCTCTAACTTATTTGTTATCTTCAAATTTCGATAATAAACTTCTACAAAGATTTGCATTAGAAATTTCCTGTTATGACTGTTCAATTGAATATGTACCTGGAAAAACTAATGTAATAGCTGACTTTTTGTCCAGACAAGTTAAAGGATCGACTTATGATTCAGACACTGATATCATGACTGAACATAACAAAGGAACTACGATTAATATCATGAAGATTGAACAAAATCATATGAAGCCCCACAAACTATACCAGCTACTACCCCAGAAAATTTAGTCTCTATAGATATGAAAAAAGAACAGGAATTAGATTTAGATCTTAAGAAATTAATAAAACGAGTGCGGACGAACTCTTTAACTAAATCTGAAAATAGGAGATTTGTTATGATTCAGGACATTTATCATTACTTGTCAGATAAGGATATTTACCCTTGCCCAAGAATATATGTTCCTAGTTAATTAAGAGAAATGGTTTTAATTTTATATCATAATATAGGACACCCTGGTGTGAATAGAATGTTTAATGCTGTGCGAAAAGCATATTACTGGCCCAATCTCTTCAAGGATATTTACACATTTGTAAAGACATGCATAGCCTGTCAAACTGTACATCTTAAAACAATAAAATCACCTTTACAAGATCAGATAATACCAAGCTACCCTTTTTCGGACATTTCATGTGATATCGTTGGACCGATTGCTCCCACGGCTTCGAATGCCAAATATATGATAGTATTCATAGATGAACTTTCTGGTTTTCCTGAAACAGTTGCATCACCAACAGCGACTTCAGCAGATGTTATTAACGCATTTTTCGAAAAGATATTCTAGAAATACGGCTCTCCTTTATCAATACTGACAGACAACGGGTCCGTTTTCACATCTAAAATGTTCAAAGATGTTATGCAGGAATTAAATATCAAACATCGTAGATCAGTTACGTATATAATCCCCAGGCTAACGGAAAAAACGAGCGTTGCCATAAAACTTTAAATGCCATTCTATGTAAGCTTACTAGGGATAATCTGATGGATTTCGATATTGTACTAGATCAAGCTCTTGCTGGCATCAGGTTTAATCCATCAGAATCGGCTGAACATAGCCCGTTTTTCATAGTATTTGGTCGAGACCCAGTACTACCTATTGATTCACTGTTAGGAAAAAGGTTACCATATGTTGGCAACGAATTCCATAAACAATTACTACAAAGAAATCACGAAATTTACTGTGATGTATTCAAACAAATGACTAAATCAAGAAGAATGCGTAACAGATATGCCAATAGGAAAGCCCAACAAGTAGAATTCAATGTAAATGACCCTGTCTATTACAAAATTTCCAACACACTTCTAAGACATCTCCTCAATGGATTCCATACTACTGAGTTGTCGAATTTGATGGTTCAAAGCAATTAATACTTAAAAATCAATTAGATAACCAGATAATCAAATGCAATGTTGATCAAGTTAGAAAGGCAGAAATTGATGAGTGGACTCTTCCTTCCACTAAAACTTTAAATCCAAGACCTATTCGAAATTGCAGATATGTTATTCCTCCTGAAATTGTTTCAGAGAGCTCTGATGGTAATACAGATTCAGATAATCAAGATTTAATTCCAAAACGTAAGGTTAAAATGACAAGGGTAATTGACAAACATAAGAATACTTCTGAGTCCTCAACCAGTCAAGAGAGCAAAGATAATATTCCACTTAGTGAGTTACAAGCACGTCTAAGGAGTTTAGAATACAAGCGTATTGACGGTACAGATGGACAAAATGAAAGTGATATGTCAGTTCTTAGTGATTAAACAATCCAATCGAATATTTCCGATCAATTGTCTACGTTTAATGACAAGTCTTTGTCAGCTCCGTTAAGCGAGATGGAGATTGACAGATGTTAAATTAAGATTTAAGCAAGATTTAGGTTTATACCTATTAATTAAGGTAAATCAGTTACCTGATTAGAAGAAAAATATTATAAGCGTACTAGCTATATATAATATTGTGATGGTTATTCTCAAGTGAAATGGAAATGCGGTTTTATAACAAGACTTAAAGTTATACTTATGCGTAAATAAGAGTTAAATAAATAAATGCATTCTTGCCTGTATTGGTTCCAAGAAAATTGTTGTGTATTAAATGCTATTGTAAGAATTTTACTTAATCTAGCATATGGAAGAAAATTCCAATCGTCTCTAGTATGAGAGAGAATCAAATTAAAACTAGAGGTTGTTTTGGGGAAAAACGTATGTCTCCCCCAAGGGGTATTTGTCTGGCTGACTGTATTTTGTCAGTTAGTGATTTATTTTAAAAAAGGGCAATAACTCATCCAAAAGTAGGTCAAATTAAACGCCCTCGTAATATGCGCAACAAGACATTGTACCGATGACTCCTGTGAAGTTTCATAGAAATGTGGCCAAGGGGTTGTGAGATAAAGGCCGGACAAGAAATGTGGACGTACAGACAGACAGACAGACAAACAAATTTAAACAAGAGGGCCATGATGGCCCTGGATCGCTCACCTTAATTATACAATGTACTGCAATGCAAAACACATCAAGACAATTATTCTGAATGCAACCTCTACAGTGTTAACAATCTGTTCCTTCATTTGGTCTAGTGATCTATATTTTTTTACCTGATATGACCCATATTCCAACATGGACTAGATATCATCAAGACAACATTCTGACAAAGTTTCTAGTGACCTAGTTTTTGACCCGGCATGACCCATATTCGAACTTGGCCTAGATATCATTCAAGCCGCTGAAGCAAAACATGTTGCTTCTACAGAGTTAACAAGATTTTCCCTCAATTTGGCCTAATGACCTAGTTTCTGATCCAATATGACCCATATTTGAACTTGACCTAGATATCTTTAAGACAAACATTCTGACAAAATTTCAAGCTGCTAAAGCAAAACATGGATCATCCAAAGTGATAACTAGATTTTCCTTCAATTTGGCCTAGTGACCTAGTTTTTGACCCGGCATAACCCATATTCGAACTTGACCTAGATATTTTTAAGACAAACATTCTGACAAAATTTCAAACTGCTGAAGCAAAAATTGCGGCCTCTGGAGTGTTAACAAGATTTTCCTTCAATTTGACCTAGTGACCTTCTTTTTGACCTGACGTGACCCATGTTCGAACTTGACCTACATATCATCAAGACAAACATTCTGATAAAGTTTCAACATGCTAAAGTTGAAAATGTGGCCTCAAGAGGGTTAACAAGATTTCCCTTCAATTCGACCTAGTGACCTAGTTTTTGACCTCATATGGCCCAGTTTCGAACTTGTCCAAGATTTTATGGAGATGAACGTTCTGATAAACTTTCATGAAGATTGGATGCAAAATGTAGCCCATAGAGTGTTAACAAGCTCAAATGTTGACGATGGACGACGGACGACTGACGACGGACGACGCACGACGGACGGACGCCGGACAAAATGTGATCACAATAGCTCACCTTGCACTTCGTGCATAGGTGAGCTAAAAAAGGGCAATAACTCATCCAAAAGTAGGTCAAACTAGAGATTGCTTTTTTGAAAAAGCGCTTGTCTCCCCATTTGTGTGGTTGTAGGGGAGGAAAAGAAATGATGGAGATGAATTTTTTAGTTTTGGACTGGAGATGAAGCAACAGTGACAATCCTCAGTTATTGAGCGGAAACCATTTTTCAGCTGAGGGTTACCATGACCTTGGTCTTTGACCTAGTGACCTCAGAATCAATAGGGGTCATTTGCTGCTGGTGACCAACCTGCACCAAGTATGAAGTTCCTGGGCCCAAGCAATCTTCAGTTATTGAGCGGAAACCATTTTTCAGCCAAAGGTCACCACGACCTTGACCTTTGACCTACTGACATCAAAATCAATAGGGGTCATCTACAGGTTAGGACCAAGCTGCACACCAAGTATGAAGTTCCTGGGTATAAGCGTTCTCAAGTGAGTAAAACACATTTTTCAGCTGAAGGTTACCATGACCTTCGACATTTGACCTTGACCTCAAAATCAAACAAATTCAATAAAGGTCATTTACTGGTTAGGACCAACCTGCACACCAGGTATGAAGTTCCTCAACATAAGCATTCTTTAGTTATTGAGAGGAAACCATTTTTCAGCTGAAGGTTACCATGACCTTGACCTTTAAGCTAGTGACCTCAAAATCAATAGGGGTCATCTACTGGTGGTGACCAACCTGCACACCAAGTATTAACTTCCATGGCCAAAGCATTCTACAGTTATTAAGCAAAAACAATGTTTCAGCTCATTGTCACTGTGACCTTTCAGCTCAAGGTCAATGTGACCTTTTTACTTTGACCTCAAAATGAATAGGGTCTTCTACTGGGCATGGCCAACCTGCATACCAAGTATGAAGTTCCTCGGCCCAAGCATTCTTCAGTTATTGAGCGGAAACCATTTTTTACCTCACAAGGTCACCATGACCTTGACCTTTGACCTTCTGACATCAAAATCAATAGGAGTCATCTACTGGTCATGACCAACCTGCATACCAAGTATGAAGATCCTATGCCCAAGCGTTCTTCAGTTATTAAGCGGAAACAAGTGTGACAGATGTGACCTTGACCTTTGACCTAGTAACCTTAAATTTGATAGGGGTCATTTGCTGGTGGTGACCAACCTGCACATCAAGTATGAAGTTCCTGGGCCCAAGCAAAAACTATTTATCAGCTCATTGTCACTGTGACCTTTCAAGCTCATGGTCACTGTGACCTTGACTTTAGACGTACTGACCTCAAAATCAATAGGGGTCTTCTACTAGGCATGGCCAACCTGCATACCAAGTATGGAGTTCCTCAGCCAAAGCGTTCTTCAGTTATTGAGCGGAAACCATTTTTTACCTCACAAGGTCACCATGACCTTGACATTTGACCTTCTGTTATCAAAATCAATAGGGGTCAGCTACTGGTCATAACCAACCTGCATACCAAGTATGAAGTTCCTACGCCCAAGCGTTCTTCAGTTATTGAGCGGAAACAAGTGTGACAGACGGAAGGACGGAAGGACGGACGGAACGGGCAAAAACAATATGTCACCCCCATGTAATGGGGGAGACATAATTAAACGCCCTCGTAATATGCGCAACAACACATTGTACCGATGACTCCTGTGAAGTTTCATAGAAATGTGGCAAAGGGGTTGTGAGATGAAGGCCGGACAAGAATGAAATGGCAATTTTAAAACAAGAGGGCCATGATGGCCCTGGATCGCTCACCTTAATTATACAATGTACTGCAATGCAAAACACATCAAGACAATTATTCTGAATGCAACCTCTACAGCCAATCAGAGATTATGATACTTTGTATTTATAATCATTCTTTTCAAATTAAGAATAAGAAAGAATTTAGATTTCTGTCTGAACAAGATCTCTGATCTTAAATATTTTCCATATCAATTCATCAAACTAGTCTTTATTGTGGTATTTACTTATGATATACATGTATATAACATGCTTTTTAACCCTTCCCCACATATAGACGCTTTCTGACACCTCTGAAGCAGACTACTTTTAAAAACATTATGACAAAAGTAGAAATTGCTCAAAACAAGCAATTTCTCCTTTTGTTTTTGATTAAATGTGTTTAACCCTTTCCCTCATACAACAATTCTGCAGCAGACGACTTTGAACATATTTTGTAAAACAAGAGGGCCATGATGGCCCTGGATCGCTCACCTTAATTATACAATGTACTGCAATGCAAAACACATCAAGACAATTATTCTGAATGCAACCTCCACAGTGTTAACAATCTTTTCCTTCATTTGGTCTAGTGATCTATATTTTTTTACCTGATATAACCCATATTCCAACATGGACTAGATATCATCAAGACAACATTCTGACAAAGTTTCAACTTGCTCAAAACATTCTGACCAAATTCCAAGCTGCTGAAGCAAAAAATATGGCATCCAAAGTGTTCACAAGATTGTCCTTCAATTTGGTCTAGTGACCTAGTTTTTGACCCAGCATGACCCATATTCAAACTTGGCCTACATATTATCAAGAAAAACATTCTAATTAAGTTTCATCATGCTGAAATTAAAAATGCAGTATCCAGAGTGTTAACAAGATTACCTTTCAATTTGGCTTAGTGACCTAGTTTTTAACTCGGCATGACCCATATCCGAACTTGGCCTAGATATCATTTAGACAAACATTCTGACCAAATTTCAAGCTGCTGAAGCAAAGAATGCGGCATCCAAAGTGTTCACAAGATTTTCCTTCAATTTGACCTAGTGACCTAGTTTTTGACCCGGCATAACCAATATTCGAACTTGGCCTAGATATCATTCAGCTCAACATTCTGAACAAATTTCAAGCCGCTGAAGCAAAACATGTTGCTTCTACAGAGTTAACAAAATTTTCCCTCAATTTGGCCTAATGACCTAGTTTCTGATCCAATATTACCCATATTTGAACTTGACCTAGATATCTTTAAGACAAACATTCTGACAAAATTTCAAGCTGCTAAAGCAAAACATGCGTCATCCAAAGGGATAACTAGATTTTCCTTCAATTTGGCCTAGTGACCTAGTTTTTGACCCGGCATAACCCATATTCGAACTTGACCTAGATATTTTTAAGACAAACATTCTGACAAAATTTCAAACTGCTGAAGCAAAAATTGCGGCCTCTGGAGTGTTAACAAGATTTTCCTTCAATTTGACCTAGTGACCTTCTTTTTGACCTGACGTGACCCATGTTCGAACTTGACCTACATATCATCAAGACAAACATTCTGATAAAGTTTCAACATGCTCAAGTTGAAAATGTGGCCTCAAGAGTGTTAACAAGATTTCCCTTCAATTCGACCTAGTGACCTAGTTTTTGACCTCATATGGCCCAGTTTCGAACTTGTCCGTAGAGTGTTAACAAGCTCAAATGTTGACGATGCACGACGCACGACTGACGACGGACGGACGCCGGACAAAATGTGATCACAATAGCTCACCTTGCACTTTGTGCATAGGTGAGCTAAAAAGGGCAATAACTCAACCAAAATTAGGTCAAATTAAACGCCCTCGTAATATGCGCAACTAGACATTGTACCGATGACTCCTGTGAAGTTTTATAGAAATGTGGCCAAGGGGTTGTGAGATGAAGGCCGGACAAGAATGAAATGGCAATTTAAAAAAAGGGCAATAACTCATCCAAAAGTAGGTCAAATTAAACGCCCTCGTAATATGCGCAACAAGACATTGTACCGATGACTCCTGTGAAGTTTCATAGAAATGTGGCCAAGGGGTTGTGAGATGAAGGCCGGACAAGAATGAAATGGCAATTTAAAAAAAGGGCAATAACTCATCCAAAAGTAGGTCAAATTAAACGCCCTTGTAATATGCGCAACAAGACATTGTACCGATGACTCCTGTGAAGTTTCATAGAAATGTGGCCAAGGGGTTGTAAGATAAAGGCCGGACAAGAAATGTGGACGTACAGACAGACAGACAGACAGACAGACAGACGGCGCAGGCAAAAGCAATATGTCTCCTCCAAAGGGGGGAGACATAATTATAATGTAGGGAAGGTATACCTGTATATATGGCCATTTTTTTTTATCGTTTTTCAAGTTCGTTATTGGTTTATGCGTGTTATTATATATATATCATAATTAATTAATGTTATCCGTTATAATGTCTATGACAAATTGCTTACTACTAGTATCAATTGACACTCATATTTATTCTTTTGCACATTGCTGAGGTATCACTATTAATTCATTCTTTTAATTCAAGAATGAATGAATGTATATTTTGTTATGGCGCGCAATTAAATTATTCATGATCCCTGGGTAAACAAACCAGTACTAGGCTAGAAAATGTGCCTTGCCCAAGGGCACTCCACCATGACCGTAGTGCCGCGACTGGGGATCAAACCCGGGACACCCGGTTTCGAAATCCCCGACGCTAACCACTCGACCACAGCGGCTTCCTCTGTTAATTCAAGAATAAGACATGCTATTACACCTTGCTTAGAGTCAGCTAAAAGCATTGATTCGAGTGTAAGATTCACTGCCACCTCGCAGAAAGCCTATGAAGCAGCCATTAAGATTGTTCTGGAGAAATTCCTCTTTTGTCGGAAGAGCTCATCTAACCTAGTGATCCGTTCCATGATGTTTCCATTATACACATGTATCCAAAGGCATTACTAAACAGAGAATGAACATATGCCACTGAAGAATAACATAATTTTAACCATAAGGATCTCATTTTCAACTTTGAGAAAATGACAATACTTCTATCTCCTTATACGCTGGACTTATGCCTTGATACTACCTATTAGACTGTTATTACTACTAATCAACGGAATGAATAACATCACTTCAATCAACTATATCTAAACATATTGTGTGGACTTCGTCATAAAAGGATATTACAACTACAACTGCTTCTGATACTACTACTTCTTCTGCTACTACAATTACTGATGATTCGCCGTGTATAATTCTTATTCAACAGGAGTTCAAATTATTTCAGATACTACAAAGTGCTAAGAAATACAAGACTGTTGGATCAATATTAATCATCGTACTGTTTGGAGAAATATTCATATTGTAACCTTGTTGTTATTGACTATTTCACGCTCATTTTTACATTATCATTTCCTACTTATGCAGTACAACTATGTTAATACGGTGTTTATTTAATAGTTTCTTTTGAATTACAAATATTCAATTCACTTGAATTGGTGAATGACTACTGTTTTCATGTACTATACATGTTTCATAAACTTGTTAATTATCATCATAACCATTTATTCAGTCTAAAGATATGTAAATGTATTTATTCAGCATTGGTCGTCACGGCAATGTCGAAGTTTATCTGACGAATTCCTAGGTAGAATTCTTTATATAAATAACATGGAAAGGTGTAAAGATGTAAATCAACTAGCTTTCTCTGTGACACGGTAACTGCACTGTACATTTTGACAGGCGTAGTTAACCTATCCATAGATTGGTATGATTGATTGCATCTGACCAATAATTAATGGACTAACTTCCCTAAGGCTGTTAGGGAGTTACTATAAATATGCACTGAAATCATATGAAAGTAGCCAGAGTTTGGCCGGCTTTTGGGACATGTACATCTCGTAATAAACAAGTTAAAATGTATTATGAGTTGTTACTTTGTTACAATGGTGGTAATTTGACTACATTGCTTGTCTCTCAACTGATTGGCCTTTAAAACAGAAAAGATAACATTTACATGGGGGTAATTTGATTACATTGCTTGTCACTCAACTGATTGGCCTTTAAAACAGAAAAGATAACATTTACATGGGGGTAATTTGATTACATTGCTTGTCACTCAACTGATTAGCCTTTGAGACAGAAAAGATAACATTTACAGGGTGGTAATATGAATACAATGCTTGTCACTCAACTGATTGGCGTTTGAAACAGAAAAGATAACATTTACAGGGTGGTAATTTGATTACATTGCTTGTCACTCAACTGATTAGCCTTTGAGACAGAAAAGATAACATTTACAGGGTGGTAATTTGATAAAATTGCTTATCACTCAACTGATTGGCCTTTGAAACAGAAAAGATAACATTTACAGGGTGCTAATTTAAAACTATGAGTAAAATAAATTATAAACATTAACCCTTTTTCACATACAACATATCTGCAGCAGACGACTTAGAAAACAACCCGAAAAAAATAAATTGGGAACTCCCTTTAAACAGGGTCTTTTAAATAGTATGGTCTAGAATCGAGCACAGTGCGCGAAATAAGCTGTATAGTATCACGTGACTAACATCCGGGGAACCCGCCATTTTGGAAAACAGAAGAAAACAGAAGAAAACGATCAAGTTATAAAACTACGTATATCTAAATGTTTATCCATCAATGTGACCAACAAAGTAATCCTTGATGCAATGTAAGTATTCTTTTTTCTTTGCATGAAAGTATTTTGTCCTGACATTTCTTTTTTAGGTGGTTAAAAATATTTTCATATTTCATCCGTATTTTCATGTTTTGACCTGTTTAAAATGTAAAGAAAAATGGTGTTTTATTCAGTTATTGGCACAATACGTTGATATTTAGAAAACAGTTTTCAATGTGTAGTTACTTCCAACTTGCATGGTGAGATATATTTAATGTCCAAGACATGATCTTTAAATTATTATTATTACAATCACAAAATAAATGGGTTATTGATTCTATGTACAATCCTTGTGTGTAGCCACTGTGTATGTGTGTGTATATATATATATGTGTGTGTGTGTGTGTGTCCCTTGTACAGTGTTGTGTTACATAATGGTGCTTGTTGTCAATCATCTCAAAGAAACATGTTGTTATCATTTATTATGACATTGATTAAAAAGAACAAAACACAACTTCTGTTTGTTTTATTAGCTCACCTGAGCACATCATAAGCCTCTGCTAAACTAGTTTTTATATTGGTGAATACAATTATTGATTGATTGATTGTTTGGGGTTTAACGACGTTTTTAAAAATTTCTCAGTCATATCACGGCGGCCAGTTCACGGCGGCCAGTTCACCTACTCGTGTGTTTCCTGGTTTTCTCACAACAGTAGTCCTCACAACAATCTTCCCAAGCAACTGGCTGCTTTTCCACATAGACTTAGCCCATTGGTGAAAGACGAATGGCGCATGGCGCATTGACTTTCGTCAAACGTCGGAAAGACAGTTGGCCGAGTCGGGATTCAAACTCACGACCCCTGGATTGACAGCCCGCATCGTTACCGACTGAACTGCCGGGATTCGGCAATTAACTAGGAACTCAGACGGGAACGATGAACGTGTAGCAGATGAAAACAGTTTTAACAACCTTAATTTTTTATATAATAACAAAGAATTCTCCTTCACTTAGAAATAATCTATTAAAGAATACAAAGGATTAAAGGATCATGCGACAACGCATATTTTCGCACATAACATCATCAAAGAAATAACGTGTAGTTTGTTGCACTTAATTAAGAAATATTTAATCTTGGTGTGATAATTAGGATTACTCATTACTCCTACACTTGATAATGATTTATTAAAGAAATACAAAGGATTAATGATCACGCGACAACGCATCTTTTCGCACGTAACATCATCAAAGAAATGCATTTTGTACCACTTAAGAATTAAGAATTATTCGGGTATTACACACGTAACAATTAAACATCGTCGAATGCAATTCCATTAAAGGAAAGACAAACAAACCATCAAACAGGTTGATTATATGATAACAAATTTAAACTTGATATTCCTATTCTACGGTATAAATATTATACAACAAGAGGGCCATGATGGCCCTGGATCGCTCACCTTAATTATACAATGTACTGCAATGCAAAACTCATCAAGACAATTATTCTGAATGCATCCTCCACAGTGTTAACAATATTTTCCTTCATTTTGCCTAGTGATCTATATTTTTTTACCTGATATGACCCATATTCCTACATGGACTAGATATCATTAAGACAACATACTGACAAAGTTTCAACTTGCTCAAAGTAAAAATGCGGCCTCCGGAGTTTGAACAATATTTTCCTTTATTGACCTAGTTTCTGATCCAATATGACCCATATTCGAACTTGACCTAGATATAATTCAGACAAACATTCTGACCAAATTTCAAGCTGCTGAAGCAAAAAATGTGGCATCCAAAGTGTTCATAAGATTTTCCTTCAATTTGATCTAGTGACCTAGTTTTTGACCCGGCATGACCCATATTCGAACTTGGCCTAAATATCATTCAGCTCAACATTCTGAACAAATTTCAAGCCGCTGAAGCAAAACATGCGGCTTCTACAGAGTTAACAAGATTTTCCCTTAATTTGGCCTTGTGACCTAGTTTCTAATCCAATATGGCCCATATTTAAACTTGACCTAGATATCTTTATGACAAACATTCTGACAAAATTTCAAGCTGCTGAAGCGAAAAATGAGGCATCCAAAGTGTTAACAAGATTTTCCTTCAATTTGCTCTAGTGATCTAGTTTTTGACCCGGCATGACCCATATTCAAACTTGGCCTAGATATCATTCAGCTCAACATTCTGAACAAATTTCAAGTTGATGAAGCAAAATATGCAGCTTCTACAGAGTTAACAAGATTTTCCCTCAATTTGGCCTAGTGACCTAGTTTCTGACCCAATATGACCCATATTTGAACTTGACCTAGATATCTTTAAGACAAACATTCTGACCAAATTTCAAGTTGCTGAAGCAAAAAATGCGGCATCCAAAGTGTTAACAAGATTTTCCTTCAATTTGATCTAGTGACCTAGTTTTTGACCCGGCATAACCCATATTCGAACTTGACCTAGATATTTTTAAGACAAACATTCTGACAGAATTTCAAACTGCTTAAGCAAAAATTGCGGCCTCTGGATCGTTAACAAGATTTTCCTTCAATTTGGCCTAGTGACCTACTTCTTGACCCGACGTGACCCATGTTCGAACTTGACCTACATATCATTAAGACAAACATTCTGATAAAGTTTAAACATGCTCAAGTTGAAAATGTGGCCTCTAGAGTGTTAACAATATTTCGCTTCAATTTGACCTAGTGACCTCGTTTTTGACCTCATATGGCCCAGTTTCGAACTTGTCCAAGATTTTATGGAGATGAACGTTCTGATAAACTTTCATGAAGATTGGATGCAAAATGTAGCCTGTAGAGTGTTAACAAGCTCAAATGTTGACGACGCACGACGCACGACGGACGACGGACGACGGACGGACGCCGGACAAAATGTGATCCCAATAGCTCACCTTGCACTTCGTGCATAGGTGAGCTAAAAATACTTAAATCATTTAAAGGATATGACAATTTTCTTATACCAGTATCGCGAAGCAAATGATCATCATTTTGTTAAGCGGGATAGACGGAATATTGCCCATGTTTAACTCGCTTTAAAATAAATCATTTACGATTACATATTAGGACAAAATAGCCTAATTCGCTAAGCGTGATAATTACACGCCGTGATAAACACTTCCAGGTAAAAATCGATAGAGACAGGATATTCAGTACGATAAGGCGTTTATATAGGGCGTTTCTAGACCATACTATTTGAAAGACCCTGCTTTAAATGAAGGTACAATAAGCGAACAGAGTTGCAAACATGGTGACAAAAGGAGAAATTGCTCTTCTTTTGTGGCCATGTTTTCAAAAAGTTGTCTGCTGCAGAGGCGTCAGATAGTATCTATATGAGGGAAAGGGTTAACACAGTAAAACGAAAAGGTCAGGTGGACCAGTATATATAGCCCACCTGACTTGAGACCTGTCTGAATATATGTATATACACCCGTTGGTTTTTTATGGTTATCTGAGAGGGCCGTTTTTGCCGGAAGTTGTTTAGGATGCTGGAAGCCCAGCACCCAGACTTACATTAGATTGTCATTTTATTAATATGTTTTTTAAACCACACTGTGCAAAACGCTGCTGTAAAAACATCGACAGGTTCCCGTGTGGTACGCTGTCTTTTTCTTTTCGATTTTTCTTACAAATTTTTATTTTATATTTTTTCTTCATCTTAACCTTCTTATATTATGTTTTTCATTTCAATAATTGTTTTATTCAATATATAGTTCCCAATTTATTGGGAATTTTAAAACACATCTATTTAGGCTTTATTTTTTTACACCCTTTGCCCTTTTTAAAGCGGCTAAAGGGTAAACAGCTACCTGTACAACGGGGCCTGTGATTGGCTGGACGCTTAACCTGGCCAACTCGTCATTGACCATAGATTTATGTGTAAATGTCGAGCTTGGCCGTAAAAGCGGATTGAGATTCGGCCAATCAGGGGCTCCGTTGTGGAGGACTGTTGGGTAGTGCTTTTTTTGCACAATATTATTAATTGCGTTTTTTACAAAAATTGCTTTTATATTTTTAGTAACCAAATAAATAAATATAGTTTTACTCACATACACTTATATACACACATACAACACTATACTATAAACAGAAAGCTGGATATGTACTTATAGAAAACGAAAATATAGTCAAAAGCGATAATAGAAAATTTAAAATATAGTCAACCCCTTTAATAAAAAAAAATTGGAGAGATAAAACAATGGCTGCTCGCCAAATGGCTTTATGCCGATAGGCGAGGGTAAATAAAACCATATATTTACATTCGCACTTGATTTTCTGTACAAATAAATTCTGTTCATTTTGCATGAACCGCTCGACCTTTCATGACCTCTGACGTCATTGTTTATTTCAATAGCGTGACGTCATTTAACCAATGATATTACGACGTTACAAATATCAGCTGTTCATTTAAACAAACGTACGTTGGCGGTAACATTTCTTCATTGTTATTAAAGACTTGTTCGCGAACACTTTAAGGTCGAATAAAATAAAGTAATGAAAAGTGGAAAATGTAAATATAAGGATTGACTCTTATTTTTCGTGCGTTCATGCAGTATGAACGCTCGGCCGCGATTTTGCAAATTTCCCAAGAAGCGCTAGCGCGCTTCATGGATTTGCAAAATCGCGTCCGACGTTCATACTGCATGAACGCACGAAAAATAAGAGTCAATCCTTAAATGAAGAAGAAGACCTGTCTGAATAATTATACATGTACATGTACTATTATTTAGAGACTTTCAATTTTTCGCCCTAGATGTGATCAAACTTGTATACTAAATATTTCTTATTTAAATAAATTTAAAAAAAATCAAGACCATTCTTAAAGTTAATCCACATTAAAATGATTAACCCTTTCCCACATATAGACACTTTTTGATGCCTCTGCAGCAGACGACTTTTGCAAAAAAAGAGGGCAAAGATAGCCCTAAATCAATCACCTGAGTGATAGCAAATATTTAACTTCAAATATCTGGTAAATGATATCAGGAGTGCAAATGAAATTGCAAGGAGTGGACACTGTCAGAGAAATAGCTTATCAGTAAAGGCCATTTGTATCTTGAAATCTAACAAGAACTTTAATAAGAATTGAATTATAAAGTTTTGTCATTTTGCGCATTTCCTGATGCCACCTTCATGCCATGCTGCTCAGTTTTTCAACGAAATCAATATGGTTTGACCAGTTTTTATAGAGGTTCACTCAAGGAACATTTCTCACAAATTATCTTGGAATCGGACAAGCGGATTATGAAGGAAAAAGATTTTAAAGTTTGGGTATTTTTCTCACTTTCTGATGCCACAGCAACCAAAGTTCTACACAGAATTTAAGTCTTTGAACAATTTTGAGAGAGGACCAACAAAGAAATCTTTCTGTGAAGTAAGGTTGAAATTGGTCCAGTGGAATGGTAGGAGTTGTCATTTGTAGCTAAAAGTTCAATTTACCCCTTTTGGGATGACGGTTGCTATGATTTTGTAACCAATCACTATGGCTTGAACAAATTAAGTAGAGGATCATTGAAGTAAGATTCCTATTCAATTTTCTTAAAATCAGAAATGCAATTTCATAAAAATAGAATTTTTAAGTTTTGTCATTTTGCCCCTTTTCTGGTGTCCCTGGCTGCCATGTTTTTCAACCAATCAGTATGGCGTGAACAAAGGATATTGGAATCTGACAAGAAGATTCAGAGGAGAAGAATTTTAAAGTTTGAAAATTTTGCCCCCTTTCTGATGTTCTCCATGGAATTTCAATCTTTGAACAATTTTGAAAGAGGACCACCAAAGGAACATTCCTGTGAAGTTTGGTTGAAATTGCTCCTGTGGTTTAAAAGGAGATGAGTTTAAAGCTAAAAGTTAAAGACGGACGACGGACAGAGAGTGATCAGAATAGATCACCTTGAGCCTTCAGCTCAGGTGATCTAAAAATTGTGACAACAGTAGAAATTGCTAAAAACAAGCCATTTTTTCTTTTGCCACAATATCTTCAACTTGTTTTAGTAATTATCCCTACATTTATAGAGCCTTGCCGTGTTTTACTTTTAGCCTGGATGTATCCAAAGTCGTCATCTGCAGATTTGTTGTATGTTGGAAAGGGTTAAACTCACCTGTGGTGACCCAGTCTGTCCTGACTTTCTCTCCATAAGTGACAGGAATCTCGCTACAGCCTCTTTTGGATCGTCCAGTGTCAAAATTTTCTGTATTTCTCGGGTCTGACACTCCGGACTTATGTCTGTACTCTGCCTTGGACTAGACAACTCTTTTGACTTTGACCTCGGATAGCTGTCAGCAAGGTTATTATTCACTGATGACCTTGACCTGTCTCTTTCTGTATACCCCTTGTTGTAACCAGCAGAATTGGTTCTGTTTCTACTTGAATCTGATGGAATTTTCTTTGTATTTTCCCGCTTAGGATAGCTTGGAATGGTTTTCTTCTGAAATGTCTCTCTGGCTGTTAAAGCTTGCGTCCTACTTTGCAGCTGTCTGTTATATGGTCTTAGGGGTGGACCTACATTGCCAAATATATTTCTTTATTTGTTTGGTGTTATACGCCACTTTCAAAGAAATTTCCATTATATCAAATTGTTTCCTGGGTAAGTTACCAGTACTATTGGTCCATTTACCTTGACACTTAAGTGAGTCAGTTGTAAAGCTAACACAAGAGTACTGAGTGCCATGGAGGGAAAGCAATTACTTCCATATATAAAGTATTTGGTATGCCAAGGCCATGGATCTAAAATGCGACCTTCCTCACCCAAAGAAGACACTCTAATACTCCCAGTATTTGTCCAGCAAATAATGTTGGAGATACTCAAATAATCATCTGACTGAGAAGACACAGGGTTTCATAGAGTAATAAGAGATATTGTCGGGCAAAGTATTTAAACATGTCCTTTGATAAAAATGGTCAGCACTCTGTAAATCCCAACCTCAAGACCTTTGCAACCAGTGTAGAACCAGATTAGCCAGAACATCCAGTCTGATCTGGCCCTGCACTGTTTGCCAACTAGTCATGGCAGGTTTCAAAAATCTTCTGTAAAGCAGTATCCATTTTGATCCTGATCATGGGTGTACTAGCACGTCTTTTTCCACATGTTGTAAGTATGTTAACCCTTTCCCACAAACAGAAGTTTTCTAACGCCTCTGCAGCAGACGACTTTTGAAAACATTGTGACAAAAGGAGAAATTAATTCAGTAATAATGATTTTCATTTATCAAGATTTTTCACGTTTTTGCCTTTGCCTAGATACATGTACTCAAGGTAGTCTGCTGCAGATTTGCCTATGCAGCAGTTGGCTTTTTGAAAACATGGCGACAAAAGAAGAGATTGCTCAAAACAAGCAATTTCTCTATTTGCCACAATGTTTTCATCTCTTTTCAGTAATTATAATTACATTTTTCCATATTTTTCCCAAGATGCTTTCAAAGTCGTCAGCTGCAGATTTGTTGTATGCGGGAAAGGGTTAAGGTTGGTATTCTCAGAGTATTACTCTAATCTTCTTAAATCTTTCATGAATTATCAATAATCAATCAATTTCATGTGACATGATGAATACAAATCCACTGCATCATTCACTTTACCATTTAGTCATCTGCCCTTTCCCACATTCATAATGTCTGCAGCAGACGACTTTTAAAACATCTGAGCAAAAATTGGGCACATTTCTACAAGTGAAAGTAGAATTATAGAGAAAATGCTCCTTATAAGTAATTTCTTGTATTGCCACAATGTTTTCTAAATTATTAGCTGCAGAGGTGTAAGAAAGTGTCTGTATGTGGGTTTGATTTAAAATTGTCTGGAGAAAACAATGTAACATTTGATAAATTACATACTCATTTCTGATACAGAGTTGAAAACCTATGTTTTTTTCCCAGTAATTTCTACTTTTCAAACAACGTTTTCAAAGTTATCTATATCAGGGCAAATGCTAAGTAACAAAACATTCAAGGATTTTTACAACATTATACAAAACCTTACTTACCTTCACTTATGCGCCGATCTCTTGTAGAACATGTTTGTATTTTCTTACGATTACTAAAAGCAGTTCTATCTCTGCTATCAGGGGGATGCATGGTCGACTTTCTGCCCTCCGCTTGATTGTTAACATTTCTATAATGAATTTCAGTTGGATTGTCAGTAATACTGTCATTGCTGTCGTCTCCCTCTGCCAATAACATTTTCTCTGCAGCTGAAGCCAATGCGATTCTTCGTAATTCTAACTCGTCTAATTCCTCATCTTCAAAACCATCTCCATCAGAAGCCTGAATTGTTAAAAAAATATTTTACTTGAATGTTTTTTACATTTAACCCTTTCCCACATACAGATGCGTAGTGACACCTCTGCAGCAAAGGAATTCTGAAAACATTGAATTTGTGTCAACAGAATAAATCTACACTGTTTAATACCTATAACTAATATAATCTTGTTTGAAGCTTCTATTAATTTGCGTAGATTCTGATGAGACGAAAGGAATACAGGTTGATCAAAGCCTACACTGTTCAAAAATGCCAAATTGTATCTTTTTCCATGAGCTAGCTTGAATCATTATGATGATTTGTAGTTTAACAAGAGCTGTCGGAGGACAGCGCGCTCGACTATTCCACCGCTTATTTAAGTTACTGAGATAATGGACTCTAATGTAGTTGCATGCAAAACATTAACCACAATTTCTTAGTGGGTGATAATTTGCATTATATGCAGGATAGTGTTATTTAACATGATTATTTTAATAGGTGTGATGGTTAGAAAGGGTTGTATAACCTTTCAATGGAATACATCAAGTAGCTACTAAGAAATGGACTCTTAATGTAGTTGCACGCAAACCTTTAACCATAATTTCTAAGTAAAAAAAGGGCAACAATTTGCCCCATATACAGGATAGAGTTATCTTAATTGGTTGTGTTTATAGTTGTGCAATTGGGAAAGATTGTATAAAGTTTCAATACAATTGTTCAAGTTGTTACTGAGATTACACTCTAAATGTAGTTGCAAAACAGAATTTCTAAGTCCAAAAAGGTCCATAACTTGCATAAAATACTGCATAGAGTAATCATAATTGATTGTTTACATAGATGTGATGGTTGGTAAGGGCTGTATAAAGTTTCAATGCAATGCATCAAGTAGTTACTAAGAGATGGTCTCTTTATGTAGTTGCATGCAAAACTTAACCAGAATTTATAAGTCCAAAAAGTCCATAACTTGCATAAAATGCAGGATAGAGTTATCATACTTGATAATCTACACAGGTGTGATAGTTGGGTAGGGTTGTAGAAAGTTTCAATGCAATGCATCAAGTAAATACTGAGATATGGACTCTTAATTTAGTTGCACGCAAAACTTTAACCAGAATTTCTAAGTAAAAAAAGGGCCATAACTTGCATAAAATGCAGGATAGAGTTATCTTACTTGATAATCTTCACAGGTGTGATAGTTGGGTAGGGCTGTAGAAAGATTCAATGCAATGCATCAAGTAAATACTGAGATATGGACTCTTAATTTAGTTGCACACAAAACTTTAACCAGAATTTCTAAGTAAAAAAAGGGCCATAACTTGAATAAAATGCAGGATAGAGTTATCTTACTTGATAATCTACACATGTGTGATAGTTGGGTAGAGTTGTAGAAAGTTTCAATGCTATGCATCAATTAAAACTTTAACCAGAATTTCTAAGTAAAAAAAGGCCATAACTTGCATAAAATGCAGGATAGAGTTATCTAACTTGATAATCTACATTGGTGTGATAGTTTGGTAGGGTTGTAGAAAGTTTCAATGCAATACATGTAGTATTTAAGAACTTACATGCAAAACCTTAACCAAAGTGTGACGTGGACACCGACGCCGACGCCAGGGTGAGTAGTATTATAGGTTATTGACCCTGTACTGTGAAATCATCGTTGGACCGAGTTCTTTGGTTGACGTTGCCGAGCTTGCGAGGCTACATTCGCCAAAGAACGAGGTCCAACGATGATTTCACAGTACAGGGTCAATAACCTTTTTATTGCATACTTTCATATTGTAAACTATTTAGTTTACACTGTGGATTTTTTTTTATATCTAGAGTTGAAAAATCTGCTTCGAAAATCGAAACAAACTGATTGTTTACATATGTAATCATTTTGTTGAAAATACCGTTTGAAAAGTTGAATTATAACGGTGACGTAATTTTGTTTAAATGACGTCATGCACATGCAAAACCAACATTTTAGACGCGCGTTTTAGACTGTTATCATGTTAAAAATGTACTGTTTGCATGAGACAGTAAGAAATTGTCAATGATCAATATATGATAATTAAACTTTATAAAGTCCCGTGAGGTTTAACAATGATATTTAGGTCAGCTATGTTTGTTTACATAACAAAAGTAGTCCCTTGCATGTTAATTATGCAGAATTTTCGCACGTCCTTATCTACGGTCATGATCACTCCTTGACAGCGGTCATGATCGAAAAATCATGACCACTTTCTTCAATGCAAAGTGAACGGGACAATATGAAAGTATGCAATAAAGCTCTCATATTCTTCGAATAGTCGAGCTAAAAATCATATGATAAGGATACACAAAAGAATCTTTTAATAATCTACAATATATCTATACTATAGGGCTTTATAAAAGATACTTTAAAAAATAAGACTCTAGACTTCCTTTAGAAAGTAATAATGATTGATTTGAATATGTCAGGAAAGGGGTAAAAGTGCTATCTTGTGTCTTTCTGAGGTAAAAATGAAAAGTCTAAAAAATGGGGAGTATTATAAAGAAGCATATGTGAATAGGAGATTTCTCTTTTAACCTTTTCCCACATTCTACAAATCAGCAGCAGACTACTTTGAAAATAAATTTGTTTGTTTGGAGTTTAACGCCGCTTTCAACAGCTTTGGTCATATCACGGCGGTCAGTGCACCTACCCATGTTTTCCTGGCTTTCCCACACCAGTACTTACACAACATTCTTTCGAAGCCACTGACTACTTTCTCACATAGATCAGAGGTGAGAGGCAATGGAAAACATCGCCCGAAAGAATGTCGCCGCAACCGGGTATCGAACCCGTGACCTCCAGATCACGAGTCAGATACGCTACCAATTGAGCTACCCGGCCGGGTACTTTGAAAATAAAAGAGCTGTCCATGAGACAGCATGCTCGACTATTTGCCATTTAATTCTATAGTAAACAGTGGTTAATGAGATATGTGTATGATAGTACCTTGCATGCAAAACTTTAACCAAATTGTCAAAGTGTGTCAAAGTCAAACAAGGGCTATAATTTGTACTGAATTCATACAAGAGTTATCTAACTTGACACCCCTGAAGACATGAATGAAGTTTCAAGTCAATACCATTAGTGGTTACTGAGATATGTCCATGATAGTATCTTGCATGCAAAACTTTAAACAAAATTGCTAAGTCCAAAAAGGGGCATAATTGTGTCAAAATCTGATATAGAGTTTTGGGCTTGTCCTGCTAGGTCGTTTGATAATGTCCAATAAGTGTGTGAAATTCTAAAGCAATATCATCTGCAGTTTGTGAGAAAAATCCTTGCAAGCACAACTTTAACCAAAATGTCTAAGTCCAAAAAGGGGCATAATTGTGTCAAAATCTTATATAGAGTTTTCGGTCATTTGATGATATCCAATAAGTGTGTGAAGTTTCAAAGCAATAGCATGTGTGGTTTGTAAGAAAAAGCCTTGCATGCACAATTTCTTAGTCTTAAAATTGGCATTATGGTGTCAAAATCTGATATAGAGTTTTAGGACTTGTCCTGCAAGGTCATTTGATGATGTCCAATAAGTGAGTGATGTTTCAAAGCAATAGCATCTGTGGTTTAAGAGAAAAAGCCTTGCAAGCACAACTTTAACCAAAATTTCTAAGTCCAAAAGGGGCATAATTGTGTCAAAATATAATATAGACGTTTGGGACTTGTCCTGCAAGGTCATTTGATGATGCCTAATAAGTGTGTAAAGTTTCAAAGAAATAGCTACTTTGGATTTACAGAAAAAGCCTTGCATGCAAAACTTTTACAAACATTTCCGAGTCCAAAAAGGGGCATAATTGTGTCAAAATCTGATAATTGTGTCAAAATCTGATGTAGAGTTTTGGGAATTTGTCCTGCAAATTTGTCAAGTTTATAAAGCTTTAAAGCAATAGCATCTGTGGTTTGTGAGAAAAAGCCTTGCATGCAAAACACTAACCAAAGTTGCAACGCCGACTCACAAGTGACTGTAATAGCTCTCCATATTCTTTGAATAGTTGAGCTAATAAAGTCAAACATACAGAAACCCCTGATAATTAAAATCAAAGCAAAGCACTGAAAGTGCTGTTGTACGGTACCCATTGTATGAGTGGAAAAAAGATGGTCAACTTTTCCAATTTTTGGAAAGTTACAACACAATTCACATAATTTCAAAAAATGTAAACAAAAAAGCAGAAATGCATACAGTTTAAACATTTATTTAAGACAGGGTTAACCTTATTTCCAGAGATCTATAATTAAACTCTTGAACGGTAGATACAGTTAGATACACATTTGTGTCAGGTAATTTATCACATAGATAAACTTTACAGCAGATGATTTGAAAATGTTTAACGAAAGATATTGGTAAATCTGTATTGATGAAAATAAAAGTATTGACGTGTGAGGAAAACATTGAGAAAACTGTCGAAATTTCTTATACCATCCATCTGTTGAAGATTAGACAACATGTGTCTGTAGTGAAGAAAGGGTAAAAAAGTACCTGTAGCAAATCGATTTATTATCTATAGTATCTAAAGAATCAACTTAATTTCAACACTCTTAGTAAAGAGTCACCCAAGGAACATTTGAGAGAAATGTGGTGACTAGAGTGTTTACAAGATTGTTCTCAATATTGGCCTAGTGACCTAGTTTTTGACCAGACCATATTCAAACTTAGCCTAGATATAATCAAGATAAACATTCTGGTAAAGTTGCTTCATGCTAGAGTTAAAAACATGTCTTCCAGAGCATTAACAAGATTTTCCTTCAATTTGACCAAGGGACCTAATTTTTGACTCAACATGACCAATGTCTAACTTGGCCTGTATATCATCAAGAAAAACTGTTTGACAAATTTTGAAGCCGCTAAAGTCAAAATTGCGGTCTCTTAAGTGTTAAATCAAGATTGTCCTACAACTTGGCATTATCAGTGACCTTATTTTTGTGAACAAACATGACCCATATTCAAACTAATTATAACTAGAAATATCACTGAAGGTGATAAATACCCCCAAAACAGCACCTTGACTCAAAATATGGCTTCCGACTGACCAACAAAAGGGACATAACTCTGTAAAGGAACATGCAATTGTAAAATCCTTATGATATGCACATCTCCTCTTGGTATAGAAGCTTCATGTAAAATTTTATTGAATTCCACCATGTGGTTTGTAAGAAATAGGCCGGACAAAATATGGCTTCCGACTGACCAACAACTTAATAAGTAAAAGGGCCATAACTCTGTAAAATATCATGCCATTGTAACCCCTTTAGGATATTCACATCTCCTCTTGGTATAGAAGCTTTATAACTCTGTAAAATAACATGTAATTGTAAGTCCTTTAGGGTATGCACATCTCCTCTTGGTATAGAAGGTTCATGTACAATTTTATTGAATTCCACCCAGTGGTTTGTAAGAAATAGGCCGGACAAAATATGACCAACAACTTAATAAGTAAAAGGGCCATAACTCTTTAAAATAACATGCAATTGTAACCCCTTTAGGATATGCACATCTCCTCTTGGTATAGAAGGTTCATGTAAAATGTTATTGAATTCCACCCAGTGGTTTGTAAGAAATAGGCCGGACAAAATAAAAATATGACCAACAACTTAATAAGTAAAAGGGCAATAACTCTGTAAAATATCATGCAATTGTAACCCCTTTAGGATATGCACATTTCCTATTGGTATTGAATTCCACCCAGTGGTTTGTAAGAAATAGGCCGGACAAAATATGGCTTCCGACCGACCGACCGACCGACACAGTGACTCCTATATACCCCCCCAAAACTTTGTTTTTTGGGGGTATAATAAAAACAATCATTCTGATAAAGTTTCAGCATGCTCATGCTAAAAGTGCAGCTTCCAGAGTCTTAACAAGATTTTCCTTCAACTTGGCTTAGTGCCCTAGTTTTTTATCCAAAATAACCAATATTTGAAATTGGCCTATCATCAAGACAAACTTTCTAACAAAGTTTCAAACTGCTCAAGACAAAAAGGCGGTGTCTATAGTGTTAACAAGATTTCTCTACAGTTTGGCCAAGTGACCTAGTTCTTTACTGGACCTGACACATATTCAAACTTAGCCTAGATATCATACAAGCAAATATTCTGACGAAGTTTCAAAATCCTCAAGTAAAACATGCGACTTCCAGAGTGTTTACTAGATTTTCCTTTAATTTGAGCTGTCCTGCGAGCAAACCAACGTTGTGGACTTTGCGTAAAGTATCGATCCCGATCAGCCTAAGCATGCCACACAGGCTTACCAGGATAGACACATTTCACCTGTGGATTTTCTGTTTCAGGAATTATTACTCTATACACAGGGACTTGCCCCTCTAAAAAAAGATCCTCTAAAAATAGATATGACCTACTATGCATAGATATTAACAAGGGTGGACACAGATTTCTGGGTCACCTCGCTTCAACTCATTTTATTCAAAGTATTCGAACAAATTTGAAGTAGGGAATCAATCAATAATGCTTTTCTCTATCAAACTATACCAAAATAACGTGTTTTTTCCTGAGCCTACGTATGTTTATTCCCTTGAAATATTCGCGATTTCGCCAAAAGGACAACAACCTGGACACAAAACGAAAGTACCTGCGATGGTCTGCATGGACTGCGCAGGCTGATCTGTGTCGATACATTAAGCAGAGGCATTAATGTTTTCTTGCAGGACGGCTAATATTTCCCTGAAAAATGCTCTTTTTGTCATAATGGTTTCAACTCTTTTAAAAAAGAATTGATCAATATTTCCATAGTTTAACTTATCTATTATATTTAGTTGTCTGTTTTAGAATTATTGTATGCGGAAAAAGGGTTCAGAGGCATCACCTATACAGTAGTTAACCTTATCCCACCTGCAATTTGATGCCTGTTCAGCAGAGAACATTTGAAAGGAGAATTTGCTTATCATGAGGAATTATTCCTTTTACAATGTCCTTTCTAAGTTGAAGTCCAGCTTAAAGTCATGCAGTGAGTGAAACATCCATAGTCTAGAGTTTTTATCTCATGATGTGGCTAAAATTATTCAATATAAGCCTGTTACTATAGAAAAAAGCCTTTGTTCAATCATATCAAAGAAGTAATTCGTGGAATTTGTTTTGTGAAAAGGAACTATCATAATCAATAATCTGCATTTATGTTAATCAAATAAAAAAGTTATGTTTATTCTGTTATCAATCACAGCTGAACCAGAAGTTCAACTGTGCCAAAGAAACAAAACTCTTGTATATAGATGTTATATAAATATTTCAATTGCAAGAAAACGGATAGACTGAAACAGTCACAGAAACAAAAGCATAAAACTTGATAAAAAATTATTTAATTTACACATATATAACAAATATTTGTAAATATATATATATATATATATATAAACAGTATATAAATAAGCTTATAACAAAGGTTTTAATCTATGCTTTCTATTCAGGCAACTTGTTGTTCGACCCCACAAAACTCTTTTTGTTCTCGTGAAAATTGGATGAAAATTGTGACTAAACAGCCTTTTTAAGTTAAAATAACCTTGACCCTTGTATACATATGCTTCCTATCTGGGAAATGAGAATAAAATGTGTCAAGCTGAACAGAAGTAATCATGATCAGAAACATATTTGAGGCCAGCCTGCAGAAAAACCCAAATCTAATAAACCAGTTGTTTTCCCCCAACAAATATGATGGCCCTTTAATTATCCCTCACATGAGTAAACATCAGGAAAGTTAAACCACTTTAATTCAGATACATTGATGAAGTGCCCATCAGACGAGCCTTAGTACCACTAAAATTTAAATTCTGACAGTTGCATAACCCTTTCCCTCATACGACAATTCTGCAGCAGACAACTTTGAACATATTTTGTCAAAAAATAGAAAATCTCTATAATTGAATGAATAACCTTTGATTAAAAGTGGAAAACATTGAGACAAAAGGAGAAATTGCTCATTTTGAGCAATTTCTTCTTTTGACACTATGTTTTCAAAAAGTCGTCTGCTGCAGAGGCGTCAGAAAGCGTCTATATGAGGGAAAAGGTTAAAAAAGAAAATATTTTCAAAAGTTGTTTCCTGCTAAAAGACAACTTTATGAAATTTAGAAAATCTTAAATAGGTGAACATATGTGATTATGTCAGCACAATTCTTAACTAATAAGGCATGCATACAGTTTTCAGTCTGTACATAATGAGATTAGTGCACATGTGACCTCCAAATAGTCAAACAAGAGCACCGCCTGCGAGTGCCCGACGCTCGTCTGATATTAAATTATTATCCTTTTACGGTTTATTTATTTTATATAAAAAATATTCACAATGACTGCACACAACTGCTATTTTTCAAGTATTGAAACAAGATAAACTGTTCGGAAATAAATCCAAGTTCATATGCATGATATGGAAGATCTTCACGTTGGATGGCTGTCACAATCAGTCAAGATCATAAGCTGAGTCTTGTGTATGCAATGGACAGGCAAATGAGATTCCTGCATTAAGTTAACTGCAACTAAGGATATTGAATATTTTACTGTTTTCCTATTTTTAGTAACAGTGATCCTTGACCCTCAAAACACAATCCGATTGGTGATATTCATAATATGTTGAATTACATTATGCTTTTATTGTTTGGGGAAAATTAAAATCAATTTAACAAAAAATGATGAACTATGTCCAATTCTCATTAACGACCAAAATACATCAAAATTTATGTTTTTTACCCCAAAAAAGGCCCGTTCAGCATCTTTATCATTCAATGTGAAGAAGATTATTAGAATAGATGAATAATGTTGAAGTACATTATGCTTTTATTGTTTGGGGAAAATTAAAATCAATGTAACAAAAAATGATGAACTATGTCCAGTTCTCATTAACGACCAAAATACATCAAAATAAATGTGTTTTACCCCAAAAAAACAGCCTACTCAGCATATTTTATCATACAGTAGGTTTGATAGTTTCCATGAAAGTGACCTAAACAGAAATGAACCAACACCGCCAATTCTCAAATCAACCAAAAACAAGAGGCCCATGAGGGCCTATGCTCTACTGGTATGGTTCTTTGGTCATTTTCAATCCAGAGCATGTATGTATGGTGAAGATCGGATAGTAAATGGAGGCTCTTTTGTGTTCACAAGCTGTATTATAGCAATTTTTACAATTTCATGGGCCATAATCCAGTCTTGCATGGGCGGATCTAGCTGGTTTTCAAAAGGAACCAAGCTCTCATCAATATTTAACTACTATCTAAGTTTGGTGAAGATCAGATAGTAAATGGAGCCTCTATTGTGTTCACATGCTCAATTAGAGCAATTTGGACAATTTCAAGGGCCATAATCCAGTCTTGCATGGGGGGATCTGGCTGGTTTAGGAAAGGAACCGAGCTCTCATGGATATCTTACTACTGTATAAGTTTGGTTGAGATACAATCAAAAGTGAAGACTGTATCGTGTTAAAAAGTTCTTTTATAGCAATTTTGACCATTTCAAGGGCCGTAATCCAGTCATGCATGGGCGGATCTGACTGGTTTTCAAAAGCAGGGGTTTTTTTCTGAAAAAGGGGAAGGGGCCTGGGGCCTTTGAGAAGGGGAAAATTTCGCGGCGTTTTAGAAAAAAGGGGGAAAATTGTAAACTAGTATAATGTGCATGTTTAAGGCCATCTGTCTATTTTTCATGTTCTTGAACTCCGCCACTAGATTGTCATAATCCAGTTCACTTAAACTATACCACTGTCAAGGGTCAAAATTAGCAAGATTTTCTACTTGCATTTTTTCGCAAGTGCTATTTTTTGTTACTTGCTAAATGAGAAAACAACTTATTAGAACTTTATCTTTAAGCAACACAATGTGAACTACAATAGTGCAAAACACTGTTAATTATGGTCAATCATGAATGTAATGTAAACATGGTCCAAAACATGCTGTGAAAAGAAGCTGCTGAGACTGTCAGATATACAACATAGTCTAGAAACTGTGTTTCAATTTCTGGCTCCATATGGCAAAGTATGGGGTCTTTTCTGAATTAGTCAAGACAACATCCATCTTGTCACAGCAGTTTTTGGGTCATATTCTCTAAGGGCAACATCAGCAACTTCAATTCTCATCAAAACATCAAGTATTTCAGCACCAAGCCTACACCTCGAGTCAAATTGTATTCTGTTCATTGTGGAAAGATAAATGAGATTTAAGCTAATGTTCAAAAGTTAAATATGAAAAAAAAAAAAAAAAAAAAAAAAAAAATTTCGAGGGGAATTTATATTTTTAGGGGAAAAACTATGCTTATTTTCCGGGGGGAAGGGGCCGTTAAACGGCCCCTTTTATATAAGGAAAAAAAACCTGAAAAGGAACCGAGCTCTCATAGATATCTAACTACTGTATAAGTTTAGTTGAGATACAATCAAAAGTGAAGACTGTATCGTGTTAACAAGCTCTTTTATAGCAATTTTGACCATTTCAAGGGCCATAATCCAGTCTTGCATGGGCGGATCTGGCTGGTTTTCGAAAGGAACCGAGCTCTCATGAATATCTAACTACTGTATAAGTTTGGTTGCGATACAATTAAAAGTGAAGACTGTATCGTGTTAACAAGCTCTTTTATAGCAATTTTGACCATTTCAAGGGCCATAATCCAGTCATGCATGGGCGGATCTGACTGGTTTTCGAAAGGAACCGAGCTCTCATGGATATCTAACTACTGTATAAGTTTGGTTGAGATACAATCAAACGTGAAGACTGTATCGTGTTAACAAGCTCTTTTATAGCAATTTTGACCATTTCAAGGGCCATAATCCAGTCATGCATGGGCGGATCTGGCTGGTTTTCGAAAGGAACCGAGCTCTCATGAAGACTGTATCGTGTTAACAAGAAATTGTTTACGGACGCACGCACGCACGGACGACGGACACATCGCCACGACATAAGCCCTTCTGGCCTTTGGCCAGTAGAGCTAAAAACAGGCTACATTCAGCATAATTAGCATACAATGAGAAGAAGGGTAGTAGATAAACAAGTTTTCCAAGTTTCAAAATATTAGGTTTGATATTTTCCATGTAAGTGACCTAAACGTAAAACTTAACCAACAATGACCAATTCTCAAATTCAACCAAAATACATCAAAATTTATACACTCAGCATATTTAGTATACAATGAGAAGAAGGGTATTAGATGAACAAGTTTTCCAAGTCTCAAAGTATTAGGTAATAAAATAGTTTGATTGATTAATTGGGGTTTAACACCATTTGCAACAATCTTTCAGTCGCATCACAGCAGCCAGTTCAACTACTCATATGTTTCTTGGCTTTCTCATACCAGTACTTCACACAACATTCTTTCCAAGCAACTGGCTGCTTTTCCACATAGTCTGAAAGCCCATTGGTGGAAGTCACAATTACTTTTGTCAAACGTCGGAACCGGGAAGGAATGTAGGCTGAGCTGGGGTTCGAACTCACAACCCCTGGATTGACAGCCTGTGTCACTACCGACTGAGCTAAGGTAAACTGAGTAATAAAATAGGAAACATGCTGTACCAAAGTGAGCTTGCAAAAATATTTTCAAAGTTGTCTGTCTGCTGTAGATTGGTTAAATTTGGGTAAAGTTTTTCTTTTAAAAAAAGTAAAAATGTGTTGCCTGTGATATTGTTTCCATTCAAATATTTCTTTCAATCTTTGAAGTTTGCCAAAAAAATGAACTGGTCAAAATGTACAGTTGTGTTAAAAATTTCAAACTTTTCTTCCCATTACTATGTTCAAAAATTGAAAAATTGGGGACATATTTTGTCCATGTAAATTGTGTTGCATGATGGGGACATATCAACTTGACTTAAGGAAAATATACATAGAAAAATATAGTAAACTGACCTTTGAATGTATATATATGCTGTAGTTAAATTCAAAAAGACAATAATTATGCAGCAGAAAATCTTTAAAACTTAATGTCAGAAGTTAAATCTCTTAATGTGCTTTTTCCTTTTGTGATCGATAATTTCATTGTGAAATTAATTCTTCTTATGTACAAGTACTCTCTGGAATCTAGACAGAGAAAACTTTGATCAGATTTAAATAGTTATAATATTTCAATCACCCTTTCCCTCAAATAGACATTTTCTGACGCCTCTGCAGCAGACGGCTTTTTGAAAACAAATTGGAAGCAGAGGAAGAAATTGCTCCATACAAGCAATTTCTCTTTTTGTCACAATGCTTTTTACTTATGCCTCTTACTATTGACAAATGCTAGTAAAAGTGAATCATGTAACTTACAGTTTTACTTTTAAATTTTCCATCTTGGGTCATTTAACAAAACAAATGATCTGCCTGATCAAAATTATCAACAGGTTCCCCCTGTGTGACACAATATGTAGTTTGAAATGATCTACTTAATGTTAGTTATCATGTACAGTTGTACAAGTGTCTTCCTGGAAGGCTGGATTATAGCTCAAAATGATTTACTTGAGTGTCTTGTTCATAGTAATTAGTTAATTACACAGTTATCTTCCTGTATTATAGTAAACAAAAACAAATCACATTGTGCATCCTTGATTCATATTTGTGTCGTTTACATCGAGCCTAGATATTTGTCCTCCAATTACGTTATTGTTTTCTGAGTTACCTTTACAGAATAAACACTTTCATTCAGAATACTTGTCACAACTACTGTTGCTGTTATCAGCTTTGAAGAATGTCATTAACGTCGTTTTGTGTTTGTTTTCTACCCGTTTTGTTGCGTCCACGACTTTCCATTTGTCTTTTATTTCTCTGATTCAACTAAAAACGAAACCGGATATAACAGTAAATATACCCCAACTTTTGCTTGATGGAGAGGGCAAACCAATAGATAAAGGTTGGTTGTAAAAATGTCCCATACACTGACATTATGGATCTTCTTCACAGGTAATGCTGCGTATTGTGCCTTATAATCTGTCAACATTTCCATGATCTGAAACGAATCAAAAATACATACAGTTACTGATTGCAAAAGAAAACAAGATGTGTTTGTGAAACACTGATGCCCCCGAATGGCAACATCTAGGTCAAAGGTCAAGGTCGCCAGGTCAAAAATGTTGGTACTGACAGAAAGGTCATGTCACAAGGAATACACATGTGAAATATGGTAGCCGTACCTGTTATGGTTTAAAATTAGTGGTCAAAGTTAAAGTTTTTTTCGAGAATGGCAACATCTAGGTCAAAGGTCAAGGTCGCAAGGTGAACAATTTTGGTATTGGCAGAAAGGTCATGTCACAAGGTATACACATGTGAAATATGGTAGCCGTACCTGTTATGGTTCAAAAGTAGTGGTCAAGGTTAAAGTTTTTTCCGAGAATGGCAACATCTAGGTCAAAGGTCAAGGTCGCAAGGTGAAAATTGTTGGTACTGACAGAAAGGTCATGTCACAAGGTATACGCATGTGAAATATGGTAGCCGTACCTGTTATGGTTCAAAAGTAGTGGTCAAGGTTAAAGGTTTTTTTGAGAATGGCAACATCTAGGTCAAAGGTCAAGGTCGCAAGGTCAAAAATGTTGGTACTGACAGAAAGGTCATGTCACAAGGAATACACATGTGAAATATGGTAGCCGTACCTGTTATGGTTCAAAAGTAATGGCCAAGGTTAAAGGTTTTTTTTCGAGAATGGCAACATCTAGGTCAAAGGTCAAGGTTGCAAGGTCAAAAATGTTGGTACTGACAGAAAGGTTATGTCACAAGGAATACACATGTGAAATATGGTAGCCGTACCTGTTATGGTTCAAAAGTAATGGCCAAGGTTAAAGTTTTTTTCGAGAATGGCAACATCTAGGTCAAAGGTCAAGGTCGCAAGGTCAAAAATGTTGGTACTGACAGAAAGGTCATGTCACAAGGAATACACATGTGAAATATGGTAGCCGTACCTGTTATGGTTCAAAAGTAATGGCCAAGGTTAATTTTTTTTTCGAGAATGGCAACATCTAGGTCAAAGGTCAAGGTCGCAAGGTCAAAAATGTTGGTACTGACAGAAAGGTCATGTCACAAGGAATACACATGTGAAATATGGTAGCCGTACCTGTTATGGTTCAAAAGTAGTGGTCAAGGTTAAAGTTTTTTTCGTGCAGACAGACAGACAGACAGACAGACAGACAGACGTGCAGACAGGCCAACAACTATATGCCCACCGAAACTATGATTCCGGGGGCATACAAATATCATGTCTGCACTATACCATTTTTTATCAATATATATGTATGCTATGATTTGAATAATAAAATAGCCCGTTTATAATAGATACTTTGCAATTATTGATCTGCATCAAGTTATTTGGGGTTATGATGCATCTGTATCCAGTGAAGACTCAGATGAGCCTATGTATCATAGTATGCAGTCTCACCAGTCTTAACCCTTTCCCTCATACGACAATTCTGCAGCAGACGACTTTGAATGCAATTTGTCAAAACATAGAAAATCTCCATAATTGAATGGATAACCTATAACAAAAAGTGGAAAATATTGTGGCAAAAGGAGAAATTGCACGTTTTGTGCAATTTCTTCTTTTGTCACTATGTTTTCAAATAGCCGTCTGCTGCAGAGGCGTCAGAAAGCGTCTATATGAGGGAAAGGGTTAACTGACCATATACATGTAATTTAGGCCTAGAAACAGGGTAGCCTCACTACTTTTATGTCAATATAACTTTATAAATGACGCCAAGGCCGAGTATCAGTTAGACATGGATTCACTAGACAATTTATAACATAGCGTACAATAACTTGATACAAATATACAAATGTTTTTGTGCGTTAATTGAATAACATTTTTGGCAAAGCATAATGCATAGGCTCCATCTAAGGATAGGCAAAATCTGGAAAATTAATTTATAAATATACATTAGGCCTATAGTTTTTCATTCTTTTCAATAATAAAACTTGTATACATAATATCATCAATAAAATTAATTGCACACACTTAAGTTTGAAAGCAGTTTTCACATCACTTAACGGTTCACCACTTTTGTCTCCTTAAATGAGCCTAAATAGTGTAAAAATAAAAGAATGATGTTATACTTGTACAAAATATGTACGAAGTCTCCGAAGTTCTTCACTTTTTATTTTTTTATTTTCCTTCATATGCCACCCTTTTTAAATAATTAACAGATGTCAGATGATAAAACGGACAAGCGAATGTCTACAGGAATTGGGCTATTTTCAGACATACGTGTACATGAAATACATGTGAGCTTATTTTCATATTCGGTTACGATACAGTGCAGGGCAAAAATAAACAAGAGGGCCATGATGGCCCTTGATCGCTCACCTGATTTATTTATTTTCGCTTTAGCTATATAAGCCCCGTCCCCTGGTGGCCATAGTTTCTGATCAATCAACTTGGCTTGAAGGAATCTCATAGAGGGTCACCATAGGAACATTTCTACAAAATTATTTGAAAATCGGCCTGACAATTTTGGAGATGAAGATTTTTTAAGTTTTCACTCTAGCCATATAAGGCAAAATAGCCCTGCCCACTGGCGGCCATGTTTTTCGACCAATCAACATGGCTTGAAGGAATCTGAAAGTGGGTCACTTAAGGAACATTTCTACAAAATTATTTGAAAATCGGCCTGACACTTTCGGAGGAGAAGATTTTTTAAGTTTTCACTATAGCCATATAAGGCAAAATAGCCCCGCCCCCCTGACGGCAATGTTTTTCAACCAATCAACATGGCTTGAAGGAATCTGATAGAGGGTCATCCAAGGAACATTTCTACAAAATTATTTGAAAATCGGCCTGACACTTTTGGAGGAGAAGATTTTTTAAGTTTTCACTATAGCCATATATAAGGCAAAATAGCCCTGCCCACTGGCGGCCATGTTTTTCGACCAATCAACATGGCTTGAAGGAATCTGATAGTGGGTCACTAAGGAACATTTCTACACATTTTGTTGAAAATCGGCTTGACACTTTCGGAGGAAAAGATTTTTAAGTTTTCACTATAGCCATATAAGGCAAAATAGCCCCGCCCCCTGGCGGCCACGCTTTTCGACAAATCAACATGGCTTGAAGGAATCTAATAGAGGGTCATCCAAGAAACATTTCTACACAATTATTTAAAAATCTGCCAACCAGTTTGGGAGAAGAAGATCAAGTGTTTTTCACGCGACAAAGAGTTTTAGGGCTAATGCAAGTCGGTTGTAAGTTGTAACTATAGCCTGTTCCAGGAGAAATTACAACCGCTTGCATATAACCATAGAGTCCAAACTATAAATTTGTGACATCTTTTCCATAGACCTTTAAAACCCTTGTAACTCGTAACATATCTTCATCTCTCTGTGAATTACACACACTTTTAATAGACTTCGTCAATGCAATAACTTTTTACGCTTTTGCAGCAGACAGCTTTTGAAAATATTGTCAGAAAAGGAGAAACATGTATTGTCCTATTTAATTCATGCATCATACACATAATTGTATTAATGCTATCAAACTCCTGTGTTTGTTTAACTTTTGACTAATCATTTCTTGAAAACAATGTCAGAAAAGTAGAAACATGTTATGTCCTATTTACTAATTATTTCTTTATTGGATTAATTTTCATGTGTGAAATCGGACAAATGTGTCTTAAGGGTTGATTGCATGGTAGATATTGACAGACAGCCAAAAAGCGTTAAAAACACCGACATCGACAAAACCCTTTGTTCGAGTTTCGCGCTTTTATTTTTATAGGTTAAAACAATTATGAAGAAATTGGACTAGTTAGTTTCACTCTCTTACACTATCGGTGTATTACATTTACCACTGTCACAGGCTCGAACTACTTTCGGGTTTCACGTGACTTTTTATCACGTGACTTTTTAGTCACGTGATCATGGCCATATTCCAAAATGGCTTCTACACCATTGAAAAACAGCCGAAATATGTTTTGTTTGTTTTTGTTTAACATCTATATATAGGTGACCTAGATAACATATGTATTAATCTTTAAATGTGTAAAACTACCGAAAAGTAGTCCGTAGCTTTTTGCTTAATAAATACTTTGTTTTTGATTAGCAAAGTTAGAAAAAGATCCTGTCACAAGTGTAAAAGGTTAGTGCTTACATCAGTGACAACTAAGTCAATTAAAATACAGTTATCATGTTTCGTCAAGAATCTTGACTTTGAGCCTGTTGCAGAGATGATAGTGAGTGTAAGGAACGGTCACTCTGCGATAGGAGATTGACTTAGTTTGTTTGGATTTATAAAATCAGGTGTGTGCATTATTTATCTTAATGTATCATTATCCAGTTTAACATCGAGAACCATGTTTTATAGAAGTTTTTGTTGTATTTGTTTTTCGAAATTGTATTTGGGGGGGGGGGGGGGGGGGGGTAAAAAAAAATCAGAAATCTGACTGCGTCTTATTAGAGAGAACAGCATAAATCCTAGATTTTAGACCTTAAAGTAGGGGGGTCGTCTTATATAGTAGAGAGCGACTTATAACCGATCTTTTACGGTAATCAACATATAGAACACATGAGAAATACCTTCAAGTTTTCCATTTTCTTTTGGATCAGAAGAATTCTGTGCTGATTCCATTGGTTCATCTGTCTTTGTCTCACCTCCTTCGTGTTTTCTTTCTAATTCTTGCCTAGTGCTCAACAATTCTATTTCTTTGATACATTTATAGGTGTCGAGCAACTGTAAATAATTTAATCCCTTTTCCTCTTTCTGTAAATAATTGAATCCCTTTTCCTCTTTCTGTAAATAATTGAATCCCCTTTCCTCTTTCTTCTTTTCTTCCATTGAGTATCTCAATCGTGTTTTATTCCTTACTTAAATACCCTGTTAAGGTTAACTTCATGTACAAAAGCTAGACAAAACATCTGAGCCAAGAAAAATACAATTTATGATTGAATGACAATAGTTTGACTTCTTTTTATTGAAGTCATTTTATTTCTAAATTCTAATATATTTTTTTATATTAATTATGAATTGTTCATTCTTTTTTCACAAATATAGTTTGTGTTTTAGTGTTTAACATATGGAGTATTTGATTTTTATGCACAGAAAAAATCAACTTAGAGAAACGAAGATATAGGAAATGGTCATACATGGAAGCTGTGACTTGCAGTTTCTGTAATGTCATCAGCTTGTAGTAGACAACTTGTTCAAATTTGACAGAAAATGTTTGCAACTGGGTTTCTACTAAAAATGTTTTTACATGGTTTCAGGAAGTTATAGCTAAAACACATATGGCCCACTGCATTTTTGGCCCATATTTAGAAGATATGGCCCATATATGAAATATAGAGTGGTTATTATAATATCCTGGAGGTGGTATTAATATGAGGCGCCGTTTTACTATTTATTCCTTATTTTTTGATATCAGGAATTCTATTTTTTGATATCAGAAAATCATTTTTTGATATCAGAAAATGGATTTCTTGATATCAAGAAATAAAGAGTATTTTCTGATATCAAAAAATAGAATTCCTGATATCAAAAAATATCAAGAAATATGCTCTATTTTTCCTTATCAGATGATTTTCTGATATCAATAATTCGAATTCCTGATATCAAAAAATGAATATTTGATATCAGAAAATGTATTATTTGATATCAGAAAATAGATTATTTGATATCAGAAAATGGATTTCTTGACATCAAAAAATGATTTTCTGATATCAATAAATGGAATTTCTGATATCAAGAAATGTAAATGATTTTCTGATATCAAGAATTCGATATCAGAAAATGAATATTTGATATCCGAAAATTAATTTCTTAATATCAGAAAATCTTCAGTATTTTTTGATATCAGAAAATGATTATTTGATATTAAAAATTCGATTTCTTGATATCAGAAAATCCTTTATATTGTGAACGGACGCACGGACGGATAGACGAAAAGCTTAATATCTTAAAATATGTTGGTTTTTTTATTGGTTTTTTTAAATCTGAAAACAGTGTATAAAGAGTTCAGATAAAATCGGAACTCTTCATGCACTGTTTTCCCCTCTGTCAGTTAATAATAAGTGGTGAATTAATGTTTTGTATCTAATAAAATCCAATAAAATGGCAATTATTTAATTATAGCCCGATAAACAAAGTTTAGAGGGGGTATATTGGAGTCACCCTGTGGTTGGTCGGTCAGTCGGTTGGTCGGTCGGTTAGTCTGTTGCGCTTTTCCTTGTCCGGAGTATAACTTTAAAACTAATTGTTGGAATTTTATAAAACTTCATACGATGATACAACACATTGAGAGGAAGTGTGGTGTACAGGAACCATAACTCTACTTGACCTTATAACAGAGTTATTGCCCTTTGTTACTTTTTATTGTCTGCAGAATTACTTAAGAACTAATAGATGGAATCTAATAAAAATTCATACAATGGTAGAGCACAATGAGAGAAACTGCAGTGTACAAAAACCATAACTCTAATTTACATAATTACAGAGTTATTGCCCTGTGTTACATTTTCTTGTTCATAGAGTCTTGACCGGAGCATAACTTTAAAACTAATTGTTGGAATTTAATGAAACTTCATACGATGATACAACACAATGAGAGGCAGTGCGGTGTACATGAACCATAACTATACTTAACTTAATTACAGAGTTATTGCCCTTTGTTACTTTTTCTTGTCCGGATTGATTGATTGATTAATTGGGGTTTAACTCCGTTTTTAACAATTTCTCAGTTATATCACGGCGGCCAGTTCACCTACTCATGCATTTCCTGGTTTTCTCACACCAGTACTCCACACAACAATCTTCCCAAGCAACTGGCTGCTTTTCCACATAGACTTAGCCCATTGGTGGAAGGCGAATGACGCATGTCGCATTGACTTTTGTCAATTTCTTGTCCGGAGAATTACTTAATAACTAATAAATGGAATATAATAAAACTTCATACAATGGTAGAGCACAATGAGAGGTAGTGCAGTGTACAAGAACCATAACTCTAATTTACTTAATTACAGAGTTATTGCCTTTGTTACTTTTTCTTGTTCGTAGAGACTTGTCCGGAGCATAGCTTTAAAACTAATTGTTGGAACTTAATAAAACTGCATACAATAACTCTAATTTACATAATTACAGAGTTATTGCCCTTTGTTACTTTTTGTTGAGCCTAGAATAATTTCAAAACTACTGGATGGAATTTATCAAAACTTCATACTATGATACAACACATTGAAAGGAAGTGCAGTAAACAAGAACCATAACTCTATTTTACCTTAATACAGATTTATTGCCCTTTGTTGAATTTTCTTGTTTGTAGAATAATTTTCATCGTCCTTTCTTACTTTTTTCTTGTTCGGAGATTATCTTTATAAATACAAGTTGGAATTTAAGGTTGGGTTACTTAATATTCCACTTCTTTTCCTATCAGGGCGACGTTCGGGGGTATTAATCAAATTCAGTGATAGTTCTAGTTTTTTGTTTATGTATGCATTTTAAGTATTTTTTCTCATTCTTAAATATTTATCGTCAATAAAATACATAATTTAAACAGAATGTATTATGTTATCCAGGGTATTATAATTAACACCTGTTAGGTATTTATACCACCTCCAGGGTATTATAATTACCACTATATATTTCATATATATTGGCAATATGTGTTTGGGCCATAACTTCCTGATACCTTTTACATCAGGGTTTCCTTATCAAATCTTATCACAGCCGATAGTGCACGCAACAACAACAAAACAGGAATTGTGTTTACTGTGATATTCTTGAAAGTGCCTTAATTATTGTACTAGAGCATTCTATAACTTCGTGATCTACTACAGCTCCCGTCATTATTTTCTTCCTTTTTTCCAGTGACTGTGAATTAGCAGTCAATTGAGAAGTGTGTAATTGTTTTCTGATGTCTAAATATTCATTTAGTACTCAACAATGTAGTTTATTTTAATGATTATGATCCCGAACTTAGGAGACCCGTATATATAATTTACTTCCTTGTTATGTCGAAGACTGTACCAACGTATTTAAATTATAAAACAAGGATACATCTTGATGAAGGCGAGTAGGTGTTTAAATTGAGCAACGGATCGCCATGATCACTATAATTTGGTATTTTGGCCCTGGGTTTGGGAAAATTGCCCGACAAGTGTCTGGGTGGCATAGTTCTCAATTCCATCAGGGATGGTAGAATTTTGTTGGGATCTGGCAGTTGTCTCGAAGCAGAATTCGCTTCCTTTCCCAACTCGTTATTTCGAAAAAATCTAGTGTTTCCCACTGCTGGTCTAGCTCGAGCCTTACTCCCGAGATAACGTGAATAAGCACCTTTAGTAAAGTGAGAAGAGGGAAGTCTCGACTCATTTTTAGCTGGTTTTCTCCCATTATTCGATCTGTAAGCGTGTACCTCCTCGTCGGATATTTCTCCTTCTTCCTTGTTTGAATCATTTATCGGTTCTAATCTCTTTGGATCCATCATTTTGATTCACGATTTCACCAACAAACTTCACCACGGAAGTCGTATTTCCAATTTTCTTATTTTCACTAGCAGCCAAAGTTGCGTTTAGCAGCCATTTTTCATTAATAACGTATCGTCGTTAGATATACACATTTGATTTTTTTTTTGGGGGGGGGGGGGGGGGAATGGTTAGATGGTGTTTCACTTTAATGCTGATAGCAACATAATATGAGTATAGGTGCTACCTGTTTAGGGTAAACATTTATTAACTTTTGTGATCGGTAAATATTTCCCGTGAACTGCGGTTAGCCCCTTGCTTGCAGCACAATCAGTTATTTACGTCAATTACGAGTCCTACCGACCAGGGTCTTTCAAATAGTACTATTTGAAAGACCCTGTACCGACCTAAGCAAATAAAATAAAAATCATCATCAGGTTAAGCTTATATTTAACTGTAAAATATGGCCAAGATTTTAAATCCATGACATTATGATGACAGGTACAACAAATAATCAACTTGCCCTTCATAAAGTACTTCAAATGAAACGATTTCAAAATTTACGGAACTACATTTGTGACGACAAGTCAAACTAACCTTTCCTATCATTTCTGTCGTTTTCCTTTTGGTTATTTATTCATCATTTGCGTTACGCTAATATAATGACGTCATATTACAGGAATTTTGATTTGTAACTTCCGGAAAGTCAGAAAACATTTATGAGTTTTTATTTGAACTCGTGTTAGAAACAGACGACGAGGGTTATTAAACGGAAATGATCACACATACAATTACTTGTGCTCGTTCCTTTATCGAGTACATATTATCATGTTTAAATATTTCCTCTAGAAGTTTTTTTTGTTTCGATATTTTCTTTTCATCCAATCAAAACGTAGCAGAATCGTGACTGCATCGAAAAATCCATTCTGGACACATTTTTGGAAAGACGGTATAGCAAAGTTTTGCAAAGTTCATATACATTACCTATTGACGGGAAACATCGCCGTCGATTTGTTTACCCGTACTACTTTAAACATCCTAATACTATTAATTTTTCAAAAATTAATATGTTAATAGGCAAAGCTAAACTTATCACGTATTTAAGTTTAATCAGTACACATCTGTTTTATTTTTTAATAAGGTCAGAAGGTAACAGACTGTGAGATTTCCAGGGGGTGTTGATGGAAAACAACACTTGAAGGCACTGAATTATATTCTGATTTCAAATGCCAGTTATTTGTAAACTAATAATATGAGTATAGGTGCTACCTATTTCGGGTAAACATTTATTATATGTTGTGATCGGTGAATAATTCCCCGCGAACTGCAGTTAGCCCCTTGCTTGCAGCACGATCAGTTATTTACGTCAATTACAAGTCCTACCGACCTAAGCAAAGAAAATAAAAATCATCATCAAGTTAAGCTTATATTTAACTTTAAAATATAGCTAAGATTTTACATCCATGAACATATGATGACAGGTACAACAAATAATCAGTTTGCCCTTCATAAAGTACTTCAAATAAAACGATTCCATAATTCACGGAACTACATTTGTGACAAGCCAAACTAACGTTTCCTATAATTTCTGTCGTTTTCCTTTTGGTTCATTTAGTTTAAACTTATTTATTTCACATCGATTGTGAAACAAAAAAACAAAACAAAATCCCAAAGTCAGGACCCGCTCATCACGGGACTCGAACCAGGGACCTTTGATACAAGAGGCCGACGCTCTACCACTGCACCACTAATAGAATGACGTCATATTATGACGTCATATAACAGGAATTTGTATGTATAACTTCCAGAATGTCAAAGGTCAAAAAACCCTTACGAGTTTTATTTGAACTCGTTTTAGAAATAGAAGACGAGTGTTATTAAACGGAAATTATCACACATAAAATTACTTGTGCTCGTTCCTTTATCGAGTACGTATTATCATATTTAATTATTTTCTCTAGATTTTTTTTTTGTTTCGATATTTTCTTTTCATTCAATCAAAACGTAGCAGAATCGTGACTGCATCGAAAAATCCATTCTGGACACAATTTTTGGAAAGACGGTATAGCAAAATTTTGATAAGTTCATACACATTACCTATTGACGGGAAACATCGCCGGCTTCGCCGTCGATTTGTTTACCCATATAACAACTATAATTGGAAACTGATTGACATGGTTGATTGAATGATTATTTTCAATGGTATCTCAGTTCACCTAACATTTTTTCCCTGACTTTCTAGAAAAAATACTCCACACAACAATTTCCCAAGGCAACTGGCTTCCTTTGCATGATCTGGCTGAATGTTTAATCTTGAGACAAAGATGAAAACATTATGCATAAAGACAAAGAAAACTGTACTTTTTGACAAATATTTTCAAAAGTAGTATAGGCGCCGGTTAGGCCCAAACAAAGATGACGTAATCGGTGGCCATTTTGTTGACCTAGTTACTATTTATAGTATCTCATTTGCATATAAGGATTGACACGAGTGAGGACGCCATTTTGGTAGTTATACAATGACTGCGCATGTCCATTTTTGAATGTTCTATATTTAGAATGACATCATGGGTCTATATTTAGAAAGCTTTAACAATGGAGCAAGTGTTTCAGTAGCACCCTTTGGGCGAGACCACCAACGATTTGTCTCTAGCCTTCTACCAATAGATTCTAGCGGGTATGTTGTTGGAACCCTCGAAAATAATGGCGGGAAAATTCGACCTAACCTTTGCTACATTGTTTCTGGAAACCTGACATGAGACATCCATACAACACGATATATCCCTTTAATATGTCGTATAGTCGAGCCGAAGCACGCAGTCTAACATGTATGGTAAAGCAATAAATGTAACGTCTTACCTCGAGAACGTCCAGAGTTCAAATGACAGATGCGCATGTCCTGACACCACGATCTATTTTTAGTTTCGTTATTTCACAACCACTATCGGATATTTCATCAGACCAGGTGTCCGAACAATAGCCTATTGAAAATGAATCTCATTTAAAGGCGCCATACTGTCTTCGTCTAATTATTTAAGGCCGGAAACATGAACAATGACCAATTGAAATATCAATATCAATCTCCTTTGAAGGCGACATACTGTCTGCGTCTGAACACCTGCAATGAACGCGTTAACACTTGTCTGAGAATAACCCTTTACACTACTGTTCAAAAGTTTACCCTACATGATGAAAGTTATTATTATGCCTATACAAGAACTTGAAAAATGTCAGTGAAGTTATACACGACGTTACCAATTTGATCATATTTCAAATATATTTAGAAAAGAAGCCAATTAAAGTTGTCAAATCGGTTTTTGTTAATTTGTATCATTATTTACGCTTTTTTCTCTTTATGCTACTAAATAATAGAAGAACCAAAAAGCTTTTATTTAAACCAAAGTTTGTCGTAATAATTGTTTACCGTTTTCGAGTTATGTAATATGACAGATTTTTAAACCCCAAAATGAACTTGCCCCGATCCTCAAGATTGATATACCGTTAGAAAAATCTCGTTGCGCCCTGTTCATATATGAAAAAAAAAATATGATCCTACGACTATTAGTTCTCTAGATATCGCCGTTTTTAAATATTTGCTTTAAAGTGCGTCAAAAGTCTTCTCAATGCGCAAATGCCGATAGCTCCTTTATTTCTTGTTCGAATGTAGTCGTGTTTGGACCCATTGAAAAGGATTTCGGATTTTCTAACGATTGAGATGATCTAACCGGAAGTGACGTAATTTTTTCTTAAAATGATCATATTTTCAATATTAATTAATTTGATTTTTTTTTTTTAGGAATTCGTAACGTTGGACTGCACTTATATATTAATAGCTGTTGTCATTTTCAAAACCTGAATATTGATTAAAATTTCAACCGTTTTCGAGTTATGTAATATGAACAAAATTAAAACCCAAAAAATAAAGATATATCATTCGAAAGATGTTGTCGCGCTCTTTTCAAATCTGACGGAAGTACATACAAAGACCTTTTGAAATGCTAAACACGATATATCCCTTTTGTATGTCATATAGTCGAGTCGAACAAACATATATGGTAAAGCAATAAATTTAACGTCTTACCTCTAGAACGTCCAGATCTCAAATATCCGATGCGCATGTCCCAATCTATTTTTAGATTCGATATTTCACCATCGCTATCGGATATTTCATCAGACCAGGTGTGAGAACAATATAGCATTGAAATGTCAAAGAAAACGTGGACAATGGATGAATAGACTGCTTAAAACCAAATGGCTCCACAGTGTCTGAAGAACACCTGCACGTTAACACTTGCCTGAGAATAACCCTTTACACTGCTGTTCAAAAGTTTACCCTTCATGATGAAAGTTATTATTATGTCTAAACAAGCGCTTGGAAAGTGTCAGTGAAGTTATACACGACTTTACCAATTCGATCATATTTCAAAAGCTTTCATTTAAACCAAAGTTTGTCGCTATAATTGTTTACCGTTTTCGAGTTATGTAATATGAGAGATTTTTAAACCCCCAAAATGAACTTGCCCCGATCCTCAAGTTTGATATACCATTGGAAAGATCTCGTTGCCCCCTTTTCATATATGAAAATTATGGTCCTACGACTATTAGTTCTCTAGTTATCGTCGTTTTAAATATGTGTTTGTTTCAAAGTGCGTCAAAAGTCTTCTCAATGCGTAAATGCCGATAACTCCTTTATTTCTTGTCCGAATGTAGTCGTGTTTGGACTCGTTGAAAAAGGTTTCGTAAACTCTATCGATTGAGATGATCAAACCGAAAGTTTGGTCTGTCTGTAAACCGGAAGTGACGTCATTATATATTACAATGGTCATATCTTCCTTAGTTCTGAACCGATGTTTACAATTTGTATATCATTCGAAAGCTCTTATCGATATATGAGTATATTCGAATTTGAAAGATATCCGATCAATGTTTTCATGACATTGTACTTTAAATAAGCAGCGCAAGGGGTAAAAGAAAAACAAAGACATGGAAACCGTACGGTTGTTTCGTAGCTTCTTGAAAACGACTCATTAAATAACCCGCCTTTCCAGGATACATTTGTCGCGCTAAGGTCATTACAGGTTGTTGGTCGATTGGATTTTTGAATAAGACTAAATAATGGCAATTTCTTCTCTGAGTTGGATCTTTACTAAAGTATAGATTTTGATTCAGTGCCATGATTGAGAGATTTCTATGGTGTGACCCCTCCGTAAATAGGTCCGTAATCCTCGGGTCTTTGTTGGTCGTTGACATGAGATCGTCCAAAATAATAAGATTGGTCATATTGGGGTTTAAATAAGCGTCATCCTCTAGGTTGTGAGGAATTCCCTGTATAAATTCTACCCTGGGATACACGGTTCTTTTTAAGTCGTCGTATAACGGCTGCCATCTTTTGTAGAGCCATATTATTCGTTGTGGAGCTGGTTGTATCTTGTCAGATTTAAGTATCTTGGTAACAAAGAAGGTCTTTCCGCAGGAGGTGGGTCCACTGACCATACACGTGAATGAATGTTTGAATACAAAGTTACTGTTTTGAGATGTTTTAAAACTTTTAAGGTACAACTTGTCTGTATTTTCTAATTTATTATTAATATCAGAAGAAACAGTGAAGCCCATTTCTGTAGCTCTTTGTGTTGTTGTGCTCAAAGAAAACGGTTTACTGTCCGACGAAGCGTGCCTTCGCTGCATATGACGCATTCTACTATATAGACTAGCAAATGTATCAGCACATTGAGAGCACGTTATTGAATCCATTGTTAGTATCTTTCTTGATGGTGTTCTTCCCTTATAATCTTCTCTCGAACTCTTAACCCGAGGTTTGGTGCACCGGTGCACCGGATAGTGGTGCACCTGGAGCTTGGTGCACCGGATATTGGTGCACCGGGTATTGGTTATTGGTGCACCGGAAGCTTGGTGCACCGATATTGGTGCACCGGTGCACCGGATAGTGGTGCACCGGTGCACCGGGTATTGGTTATTCGTGCACCGGAAGCTTGGTGCATCACTATCCGGTGCACCGGTGCACCAAGCTCTCGGTACACCGGTGCACCTGGAGCTTGGTGCACCGGATAGTGGTGCACCGTGACCTTGGTGCACCGGTATACCGGGAGCTTGGTGCACCGGTGCACCGGATAGTGATGCACCAAGCTTCCGGTGCACCAATAACCAATACCCGGTGCACCGGTGCACCACTATTCGGTGCACCGGTGCACCAATATCGGTGCACCAAGCTCCCGGTGTACCAAGCTTCCGGTGCACCAATAACCAATACCCGGTGCACCGGTGCACCAATATCCGGTGCACCAATAACCAATACCCGGTGCACCAATATCCGGTGCACCAAGCTCCAGGTGCACCACTATCCGGTGCACCGGTGCACCAAACCTCGTGTTAAGAGTTCGAGAGAAGATTATAAGGGAAGAACACCATCAAGAAAGATACTAACAATGGATTCAATAACGTGCTCTCAATGTGCTGATACATTTGCTAGTCTATATAGTAGAATGCGTCATATGCAGCGAAGGCACGCTTCGTCGGACAGTTAACCGTTTTCTTTGAGCACAACAACACAAAGAGCTACAGAAATGGGCTTTACTGTTTCTTCTGATATTAATAATAAATTAGAAAATACTGACAAGTTGTACCTTAAAAGTTTTAAAACATCTCAAAACAGTAACTTTGTATTCAAACATCCATTCACGTGTATGGTCAGTGGACCCACCTCCTGCGGGAAGACCTTCTTTGTTACCAAGATACTTAAATCTGACAAGATACAACCAGCTCCACAACGAATAATATGGCTCTACAAAAGATGGCAGCCGTTATACGACGACTTAAAAAGAACCATGTATCCCAGGGTAGAATTTATACAGGGAATTCCTCACAACCTAGAGGATGACGCTTATTTAAACCCCAATATGACCAATCTTATTATTTTGGACGATCTCATGTCAACGACCAACAAAGACCCGAGGATTACGGACCTATTTACGGAGGGGTCACACCATAGAAATCTCTCAATCATGGCACTGAATCAAAATCTATACTTTAGTAAAGATCCAACTCAGAGAAGAAATTGCCATCATTTAGTCTTATTCAAAAATCCAATTGACCAACAACCTGTAATGACCTTAGCGCGACAAATGTATCCTGGAAAGGCGGGTTATTTAATGAGTCGTTTTCAAGAAGCTACGAAACAACCGTACGGTTTCCATGTCTTTGTTTTTCTTTTACCCCTTGCGCTGCTTATTTAAAGTACAATGTCATGAAAACATTGATCGGATATCTTTCAAATTCGAATATACTCATATATCGATAAGAGCTTTCGAATGATATACAAATTGTAAACATCGGTTCAGAACTAAGGAAGATAAGACCATTGTAATATATAATGACGTCACTCCCGGTTTACAGACAGACCAAACTTTCGGTTTGATCATCTCAATCGATAGAGTTTACGAAACCTTTTTCAACGAGTCCAAACACGACTACATTCGGACAAGAAATAAAGGAGTTATCGGCATTTACGCATTGAGAAGACTTTTGACGCACTTTGAAACAAACACATATTTAAAACGACGATAACTAGAGAACTAATAGTCGTAGGATCATAATTTTCATATATGAAAAGGGGGCAACGAGATCTTTCCAATGGTATATCAAACTTGAGGATCGGGGCAAGTTCATTTTGTGGGTTTAAAAATCTCTCATATTACATAACTCGAAAACGGTAAACAATTATAGCGACAAACTTTGGTTTAAATGAAAGCTTTTGAAATATGATCGAATTGGTAAAGTCGTGTATAACTTCACTGACACTTTCCAAGCGCTTGTTTAGACATAATAATAACTTTCATCATGAAGGGTAAACTTTTGAACAGCAGTGTAAAGGGTTATTCTCAGGCAAGTGTTAACGTGCAGGTGTTCTTCAGACACTGTGGAGCCATTTGGTTTTAAGCAGTCTATTCATCCATTGTTCACGTTTTCTTTGACATTTCAATGCTATATTGTTCTCACACCTGGTCTGATGAAATATCCGATAGCGATGGTGAAATATCGAATCTAAAAATAGATTGGGACATGCGCATCGGATATTTGAGATCTGGACGTTCTAGAGGTAAGACGTTAAATTTATTGCTTTACCATATATGTTTGCTTCGACTCGACTATATGACATACAAAAGGGATATATCGTGTTTAGCATTTCAAAAGGTCTTTGTATGTACTTCCGTCACCAAATGAACACAATCTGGTGACTCTGATAATGGGTTAATGCTAGCACACCTGGGAGCAATACGATGAGGGTTATGAGTTCGAAACTCTGTCAATATTCAGGTTTTGCCAACAGCTATCAATATATGAGTGCCTTCTATACGTTACGATATATCTAAAAAACTTATCAAATTAATTAATAACGTCACTTCCGGTTTGACCTCTTCAATTGATAGAGTTTACGGAGCCCTTTTTAACGAATCCAAACACGTCTACAATTGGTCAAGAAATAAGGAAGATATCATCATTTTAAGATGTGTGGGTCAAATTGGCTTATCAGTCACGCTTTGAAATAAAAAATTAAACTGAGATAACTAGAGAATTAATAGTCCTAGGACCATCATTTTTTAAGCTTTGAAAAAAGCGCGACAACATCTTTCGAATGATATATCTTTATTTTTTGGGTTTTAATTTTGTTCATATTACATAACTCGAAAACGGTTGAAATTTTAATCAATATTCAGGTTTTGAAAATGACAACAGCTATTAATATATAAGTGCAGTCCAACGTTACGAATTCCTAAAAAAAAAAAAAATCAAATTAATTAATATTGAAAATATGATCATTTTAAGAAAAAATTACGTCACTTCCGGTTAGATCATCTTAATCGTTAGAAAATCCGAAATCCTTTTCAATGGGTCCAAACACGACTACATTCGAACAAGAAATAAAGGAGCTATCGGCATTTGCGCATTGAGAAGACTTTTGACGCACTTTAAAGCAAATATTTAAAACGGCGATATCTAGAGAACTAATAGTCGTAGGATCATATTTTTTTTTCATATATGAACAGGGCGCAACGAGATTTTTCTAACGGTATATCAATCTTGAGGATCGGGGCAAGTTCATTTTGGGGTTTAAAAATCTCTCATATTACATAACTCGAAAACGGTAAACAATTATTGCGACAAACTTTGGTTTAAATGAAAGCTTTTTGGTTCTTCTATTATTTAGTAGCATAAAGAGAAAAAAGCGTAAATAGTGATACAAATTAACAAAAACCGATTTGACAACTTTAATTGGCTTCTTTTCTAAATATATTTGAAATATGATCAAATTGGTAAAGTCGTGTATAACTTCACTGACATTTTTCAAGTTCTTGTATAGGCATAATAATAACTTTCATCATGTAGGGTAAACTTTTGAACAGCAGTGTAAAGGGTTATTCTCAGACAAGTGTTAACGCGTTCGTTGCAGGTGTTCAGACGCAGACAGTATGTCGCCTTCAAAGGAGATTGATATTGATATTTCAATTGGTCATTGTTCATGTTTCCGGCCTTAAATAATTAGACGAAGACAGTATGGCGCCTTTAAATGAGATTCATTTTCAATAGGCTATTGTTCGGACACCTGGTCTGATGAAATATCCGATAGTGGTTGTGAAAAAACGAAACTAAAAATAGATCGTGGTGTCAGGACATGCGCATCTGTCATTTGAACTCTGGACGTTCTCGAGGTAAGACGTTACATTTATTGCTTTACCATACATGTTTGACTGCGTGCTTCGGCTCGACTATACGACATATTAAAGGGATATATCGTGTTGTATGGATGTCTCATGTCACGTTTCCCGAAACAATGTAGCAAAGGTTAGGTCGAATTTCCCCGCCATTATTTTCGAGGGTTCCAACAACATACCCGCTAGAATCTATTGGTAGAAGGCTAGAGACAAATCGTTGGTGGTCTCGCCCAAAGGGTGCTACTGAAACACTTGCTCCATTGTTAAAGCTTTCTAAATATAGACCCATGATGTCATTCTAAATATAGAACATTCAAAAATGGACATGCGCAGTCATTGTATAACTACCAAAATGGCGTCCTCACTCGTGTCAATCCTTATATGCAAATGAGATACTATAAATAGTAACTAGGTCAACAAAATGGCCGCCGATTACGTCATCTTTGTTTGGGGCCTAACCGGCGCCTATACTACTAGTCCAGTGGCTTAGCCCCAAATTTTGACGAATTCGATACACGCTGGTCCAAAGCACCAAAATTGGTACAAATGCTCCTTAAGTAATACAAAATCATTCTGCAGGTATGTGCCCGACCTACGACTTCCGGTTTAGGATTTTTCAAGATGGCCGCCACCACCATTATCAAAAATAACCTTATTTACTATAACTTGGAACGTAAAGCATATACTTAGTCAAAACCAGTGTCTATACCCACTATTTCAGGGTCAACGAATGTGATGATAGTACTTTTATTGTAGCTGATGTCATATTTGGACGTATTTGCTCATATTCCAAAATAGATGTCCTCTCCATTATCAGAAATCAACCGTTTTTAGATGCTCGTAGCATCTCTTTGAACGACCCTGTTCGTGTGTTTGTGTGTATGTCGCATGGATTTATTTAAGATGACGTCATCATTATGCGTGTATATCAGCTCATACCGCCATTTGAATGTTCCGACATTCGCACGTTAATAACTTCTGGTAAGAGACTCCCCATTTCCCTGAAATAGTACTGAAATTGTACGCAGTCATAGCCAAATATGATTTATGGTATACTGTATAGTATGATTACGAGGTTTCACTATGTATCTACACATATACAAGTCCACATATACAAGTCTAACTTTACCACTAAATACATGTCATTTTTACCCAACGTCCGGCTCTAATTTTCCCCTTTCGACACTATTTTTCGAGGGTGCCCAATTTTCGTATAAATCACTTTATTTTCCGCGAGCATCTTTCTAGATTTCCTATTTTGTTTAATAACTTTGAAACAAAAGGAGCTAGAGAAGTGCAACTCATGTCTATGATCACTATAGGTGCAGGTCAAGCAACCTGATTATATTACTATTGTCGTTTGGTGGAATCATATTTTCTATCATAATCCTTTTTAATCTTTTTCGTAGGTGGTGGTTCGCATTTTGCTTCCGACTTTGACTTTTTAATCAAAAATCGATCCATTTCTTTGTTTTGCGATGACGATGTGTCGTCTGTTTATATAAAACTGCAAGTTTAAAATGCGGTACAAATTACTCGCACAATTTCCTTTATAGTGACCTCCCCTTACATATATAGATCCGCAGTGTATCAGTTGAACCGCAAAATACACTATTCGCGTTAATCGCATGTAAACATCCGCTTTTAAAAGCGACAATATTGACGAGTAAGTTTAGGCATTTGAAATTCATTTTCATTTATTAACCAGATATTTTACTTGTCCACGGACAATTGGATTGAAAACATACGCTTGCCCAGACGTATAAATGTACGGCTCGGGCAACTCGGACAAAGCATTTTGCCACCCCTGAGTGTTAACCAATGTTATATGTGGCCATATTTTGCCATATTCCAAAATTGATGTTATTGTTGGCATATTATATAAAATCACATTTTAACATAAAAGATGTAGAGAGATGTGATCTGTGCTTCTTTCCACTATTTGAATCTCAAACTGTACAATAAAGTGTGCTAATGATGAACAAAAAATTGATATTGAGATTAAACCAATGCTAGGGACAGATTACAAATAATATGTTACTGTTGACTGATAAACGACCTACATGTTATATATTGTGTCGATTTTCAGATAGACAATAGAGGTGTAAAACGACGGAATGAACTGGGAAAATTGCATCATTTGCGGAGAAGATGGTGGAGATCTGACGAGCCCTGCTGCTGGGAAAGAACTGTCTGCATATGAGAGTTTTGTGCAAAATGTACAAGGATTCCGATCACTGGGTGCACTTCCAGCTAGCTTGGTGTGTCACGAAGATGTCACTTCAGATGATCTATACACAAACCATGCCAAATGGCACAGGGCATGCCACCTCAAATTTGCCCCTTCGAAACTTGCAAGAACGCAAGAACGACAAACCAAAAAACGAAAAACTGACGGTGGCGAATGTGGAAAGAGGAAGACGAAACGGACATCACAAGAAGGCTTCAGCAAAGACTGTATCTTTTGTGGAAAAGGTGCTGGCACGCTTCATAGGTGCAGTACATTGGAACTTGACAAGAATGTGAGACGTATGGCCATAACGCTGGAGGACAACGACGTGTTAGCCCGAATAGCTGGTGGTGACTTGATAGCTATTGAAGCTCAGTACCACTATAACTGCTTAAGCCGCTTTAAGAGTCGCTATAGAAGTGTGATGCGCAAAGAGCACGGAGAGACTCAATGCAGCAATGACGAGAAAATAGTTCAGTCTCGTGTATTTGCAGAGCTAATTTCGTTCATAGAGGACAATATTGATGAAGGAACATTCATGTTCAAGCTTACTAAGCTGCATGCGTTGTATCAAGAGAGACTTGCTGTTCTTGGCATCGAAAAAACAGTGAATAAATCAAGGCTGAAAGATCAACTACTTGCGCACTTCGATGAGGACTGTCAGGAACAAACAGTTTTGAACAGCACATTTCTTGTTTTCAATGAGGGCCTACAAGAGATATTAAAGTCGGCAGTGGCTGCACGCGATTTCGATGAAGAAGCTCTGTCCATGAACCGAGTTGTCAAAGCAGTGAGACAAGAGATATTTGGCAAGGAATTCTTCAACTTCGCAGGCTCATTTCCAGTTGACTGCCAAGAGTCCCAGCAATTCTGAAGTCTCTGGTATCGTTGCTTCTATATGGTAGCAGCATCAATGATCAAAGTGCAATGCCGACACAAGCTTGCCTTACTATTTGCCAGTTAGTACTCTTCAACTCGAAGCAACGGGCTCCTGAACGTGACATGACAAGACACACAAAGGTTCGCGAGCCACCTTTTCCAATGTACATGGGGCTATATATACATACTCACACCCGCAGCAAAAAGATGATGACACACTTGTATGAACTAGGTCTCAGTATCAGTTATGAACGTCTCTTGGAAATATTAGACTGGTTCACTGCAGCTCTGTGTCAACGATTTGAGCAGGAGAATTCAGTGTGTCCTGCTCAGCTACGTGAAGGTATCTTTACCGTGGGTGTAATTGACAACATTGACCATAACTTGTCTTCTACAACGGCGGAGGAATCATTCCATGGAACAGGCCTGAGCCTCCTTCAGTTTCCCACGGCTGATAATCCCGGAGAAAGCAGACCCCCTATCAGAATTCCACCTGAGAATACAGTAACGCCACCACTACCCGACAGTTACAGCATTGTCCCTGACGTGGTATGCAATGTTCGAGATATCAAAGTACCAGGGATAGCCATACCCGATACCGTAAGCTACCTTGAAATAGCTAGGAGACAAGAGATCAAATGGCTACAACAGAGCATTGAACTACTGTCTAAAGATACTCTTGGCAGGAGTGAACACATTGCATGGGCCGCTTATCATGCATCTGATCAGCCAAACCCCACTGATCAAAGTGGTATAAGTGCCCTGCTGCCACTCTTTTTCGAGAAAGCTGCTACAATTTCAATGATCAAACATGGAATGACAATTGTAAAACGGGAAACGGAAAGATTGAATCCAGGACAAATACCAGTATTAGCTGCTGATCAACCGCTGTTCACTCTTTGCAAGTATGTGCAGTGGACTTGGCCAGAAACATATGGTGAAACGTCATACGTGATCATGTTTGGAGGCCTTCACCTTGAAATGGCTTTGTGGAATGTGCTTGGCGACCTGTTGGAAAACAGTGGTTGGACAACAGCTCTGACCGAAGCAGAAGTTGCCTCGGCAGGTACAGCAGACTCTTTCCTCCGTGTAGCGCACTTAACCCGGACAAGGCACGCGCATCAGGTGACGGCACTGACTCTTGCAAAGCTGCAGCATGATGCCTTCACTGCATGGAAAAGCGATATGAGCACAAAGAGTCGGACCTTCGCATTTTGGGACCTTGTACTTAAGTTGGAAATGCTGGTCCTCATCTTCGTTCGTGCACACCGTGAAAAAAACTTCGCCCTCTACATTGATGTACTTGAGACACTCACACCATGGTTCTTTGTCTTTGACCGCCAGAACTACGCTCGCTAGGTCCCTGTGCATTTGCGAGACATGAAGACCATTCCTGAGGGCATTGAGGAGCAGCTAAAGCGCTTTTGGGTCTTCCCTAAGGGACAAAGGAGGTTTTGTGCTATGCCATTAGACCAAGCACATGAACAAAACAATGCAAACATAAAAGATTCCGGTGGAGCTATCGGATTGACAGAGAATCCAAAGGCATTGAAGCGATGGATGGTTGGTGGTCCTGAACAGGCTCGACTACTGACAGAGTTTGAGAAGCAGTATTCTGGAGATGATCCGGAGGATTTCAAAAGCCATGAGGAGGGATTTTCTACACAGCAGACCTTCAAGAAACAGGTCAACAAGCTATGTGCTACAATTACGACAATGGGAAATCCCTTTACTGAAGAATCAAAGGAGCTGATGTCACTTTGTAGTCATGATTGTGTGGACCAGGCTACAGTGGGCACCTTCCGCAACATGGAACACCTTGGAAAAGAGCAGTATGAAGAGTATGTTACGAATGTTTTGGTCGAAAGAAATCGTTCCATCCATCAGCCGATTAAAAGGAATAATATCCTGATCTTCAAGCAACCCACTGCAAGAAATAAATCGAAGATGAAACAACAATTGGAAGACATAAAGAGCGACTACAGCCTCTTCAGCCAATTATACATCTCCTGCCAAGTGCGTGGTGACGACAATGATGAGTTCTTCATGCATGAAAATCACCCATGGCCTCCATCCCTGAGCGACCACGGCAAACTGCGATTACCAACCTGCAAGTCCCAGCTATTGGATCTCTTGAACTGTGCAAAGCCAGAAGTTCCACCTAACTTTGATTGAAAAGTCTTTGATGGCCCAGCAGTGGTACATTCACTTCCACGAGAAGATGCGTCAACGTTTGGCCAGTATAGTGAGGTCGTCTTCAGACGCTGGACCATTCGTCAACTTCAGAACTGTCAGCGCATTGATGTTGTATGGGATGCATACAAGAATGACAGTCTGAAGGAGGCAACACGTGAGAAAAGAGGCAAAGGGGTCCGGAAAAAGGTTTCGTCACAGACAAAGCTACCAAAGGACTTTGGTGCCTTTCTACAAGACTCGCAGAACAAAGAAGAGTTGTTTGCCCTACTCACAGAAGGTGTAGCAGCGACTGATTATCCTCCAGACAAGGTAGTTCATATTACCGCAGGGCAATCAGTTGTCTTAAAGTGCGACAGTGATCAGATGCCAGTATCTGACCAAGAGGAGGCCGATACGAGAATGTGTCTACATGTTGCAGATGCTGCCAAAAAAGGAGCAAGAGTTATCATGGTCAGCACAGTGGATACAGACGTTGTGGTAATTCTTATTGGCATTTATTTCCAACTGGTAAAGATGTACATCACTCTTCAGCTTTGGGTAGCATTTGGAAAGGGCAAGAACTTCCGCTACTTCCATATCAATTCAATTTGCTCTGAGCTTGGAGAAGACAGATCATGTGCCCTTCCATTCTTCCATGCCTTCACTGGGTCTGATACGACCTCTCAGTTCCTTGGAAAGGCAAAGAAATCATGCTGGGAATGTTGGAGGTTATGTCCATCTGTCACAGAGGCATTCATGTATCCAAACGTGCACTCATTTGAACCAATGAATGCCATTTCACCACAATTTGAACTCATAGAGAAGTTCATATGCAAACTGTATGATCGCTCGTCAGGCTCTAGCAGTGTAAATGACCTACGGAGAGACCTGTTTCCACGAAAGACACCAATGATGCAAAATCTGCCACCAACTCAGGCTGCTTTGGTCGAACACACAAATCGCAGTGTTTATCAGGCAAGTATCTGGCTGCAGTGCTTGGAAGCTGAGCAGAAATTACCCAGTCCAGAGCGATTTGGTTGGGCGAAACAGAACAATCAATGGCAACCAGTTTGGACGACACAGCCAGAAGTCTCTAAAACATGCAGGCAGCTTATCAAGTGTGGATGCAAGGCAGACCCCGTCTGCACAAGAAAATGTGTTTGCAAGAGTACGGGTCTCAAGTGCACAGCACTGTGCTATTGTAGAGGACTTTGCACTGACTGAAATTACATTCAAATTATTACTAGTTGACTGCGCATATAGTAGTAATATAGACGCTGGTTGAATGGCGTCAATGTGAAAAATGGTCATATATGGACAAATATGGCCAAATATATCATCAGTCGCTATTAAACTAGTTTATTGCACTGAGACTCAATAGGATAGGGGATGTAGACATTACTGCCTCTACAAATCTGTGAGCGTTGAATCAATTGTAAACAGTCTACTTTTGATAATGCAGGCAGCATCCATTTTGCAATATGGCCAAGTATGGCCACATATGGCATTGGTCATCCTAAAACTAGTATAATCACATTGCTTGACCATGCAATAGTGGATATGGACACTCGTTGCTCATCTCTAACTCCTTTTGTTTTAAAGTTATTGTAAAACGGTAATTTTTTTATAATGGCGGAGACATTGATTTTAGTATTTGGCCAATATGGCCAAATATGGCCAAATATGACATCGACCCCTATAAAAAGTACTATCATCACATTCGTTGACCCTGAAATAGTGGGTATAGACACTGGTTTCGTCTTTGTATATGCTTTAGTTTCCAAGTTATAGTACATAAGGTTATTTTTGATAATGGTGGTGGCGGCCATCTTGAAAAATCCTAAATCGTAGGTCGGGCACATACCTGCAGAATGATTTTGTATCATCTAAGGAGCATTTGTACCAATTTTGGTGCTTTGGACCAGCGTGTCACAAAAAATTTGCTAAGCCACCGGACTATACTTTCAAAAGTCCCATTTACAAGATATTTCAATATTGTGTGTCTATATAAGGGAAATGAGTTCAATTCTTTAGGGCGAATAGACATTCCCCATATAAATCTTTAAACTATTAAACTGATATGCTGCTTTAAATCACTCAATGGAAATCATAGAAAGGTTAAAGGCATGTTGAGTTAATTTGTTGACGCATATTAAAAACACCGGAGAAAAGGTCCACTTGCTCATGATCAGCAATTTCTCCATTTGCCACAATGTTTCCAATTCTATTCATTTCATTTATTAAACTTTGGCTTTCCCCCTTTTTATTTTTCCTCAACATTGTCAATTTCATCTGCTGCAGATTTGATGTATGTTGGAAAGGGTTAAGTTTAGCCCCTTCAGTTTCAGGTAAAAAAGAATAGTCGACTTAACTTCATAAAGTATTTCCAATGAACTAAAACCATAATTTATGGACCTGCATTTGTGACGAGTCAAATTATCCTTTCCTACCATTTCTGTCGCTTTCCTTTTGTTATTTATTCATTACTTGCCTTTCGATGACGTCACTTGCGTTACAGTTACGTCACATTTGGATGTGTGTACATCCGGTTAGTTGAACAAATATTATTTTGAAATAGAAAACGAGTTTAACTACACGCAAATTATCACCTATGAGAGATTCCTTGTTTTCATTCCTTTATCGAGTAGGAACATATATTGTCTTATTTAATTATTCCATTTAGTTATATCAAAACTTTAATAGGTTACGATAATTTGTCAGTCCAGTTAAACCGGAAGCAAAATGGTCGAAAAAAAGTCCTATGGGGTTGATATTTGATATGTGAAAAACAGTAAAATTGAACTGAATTCTCGTTTTTTGATCTCTTATGATGTCTTTGTACGGGTAACCTATAGGCGAGCTTTCACACGTATAACGAAAATTAAGAGCTGTTGTTAAAATTGATTATCTTTTGTTAGAACATCCTGTCTTGTTTCAGATAATTTAGTAATTTAATAGCTATTCTCATCCTCAACATAAGGGTAGAAATGTATCCATACATTTATTCTGTTATTTCATTTTTAGAGTTCTTGTTGTATAAACAATTTAATGTAGATAATGTAATGTAACGTGAATGGGGGTAAGGGTACATATACCATGTCAGCTCATCAGCATTGCTGTAGAAGCCGGGGTTTATAGAAACGTTGGTATGTAGTGGATGGGGTTTTCACGAAGATGAGCAACGTATATCGCGGTTTGTGCCTGGCTGGGGATTAACTACTTGAATGACCAGTCTCTGCTTACTTACAGAGACATCAATGTATTCATGCATGTATAATAGAGTCGGGATTAACTTCTGACAAAACAATAGATGTGTAGCCTCCACTGGGATTACACAAATGTAGCCTCTCACCTCTGATCTATGTGAGAAAGTAGTCAGTGGCTTCGAAAGAATGTTGTGTAAGTACTGGTGTGGGAAAGCCAGGAAAACATGGGTAGGTGCACTGACCGCCGTGATATGACCAAAGCTGTTGAAAGCGGCGTTAAACTCCAAACAAACAAACAAAACACATATGTAACTTTAAGTAATGCAAACATTGCCATGGGCGACTCATACACATACAGTACTAGCTACTGATGTCTTTACCTTTCTAGCCTTATGTTTTTTATATGATTACCTGTGAGTAAGACGCGACTATAAGTGTATTGCACATTGCGATGAATACTTTATGCAGGAGTAGTACGTGACAATAATGTCGAGCCCAAACCCGGAACCCCAGAGCCCCAAACCGGAGTAGTAGAGAGCACAACCATAGCTAATTTGTATATTTTTAATAAGAATTCGTCTTCAAGTGCTGTTTGTTTGGTGGAGTAAATTGTTCTCCTATATATTCCTATGTATTCAATAGAAATGTAGAAATCTTTCAGTCTAGTAATAGGACCCACTCATTGACCCGGGGACGTTTCTCTGACCCTCCACACACAAAACAAGTGAGTTTTGAAACTGGTTGCTTTGTTCTGAAGAAAGAGTCTGTGACTAAACATGCCAAAAACAAAGGTAATTGCCTATAAATTAATTTACATCACTTCAAGTCTTGATATCTAAATTACAAATAAATTATAATGAAAACATGATGTAAAATTTAAAAGAAAATGTTTGTTGATGAGTTATATCATGATTTTCAAAAAATCAATGATAAAAAGGGTTTATAGCAATACACTATTCAGCTTACAGTCATGAAAAAATGTTAACATTTCTTTTTAAAAAAAAATCAGCAGACAAAACCTCATTAATACAGCAATCAGGAATAGAATGAAAGTGAACACTTTGCAATTGATGAGAATTCATATTGATGGGCCAGATATAGATGTTTTTAATTTTAAACTTTCATTCAAGCACTGGGCTTCAATGAAATCAGAAGAATTTTAAAGTGATAGTCAATACTGTGCTTGAAAATGTGCCTGAAAAATAATAATATATATATATAATATATTTTATGCTTAATAAAATTTAAAGTGTATTTATGAGTATTGATTTTAATGAAATGAAATGAGGGTACCAGTATTTCCCAAAGTACTCTTAATTTAGGTTTTTAAGAAAAAATGGTCTGGCTCCAGTTTGGCTCCAATGTCTTGAAAATGGCACCAACTTTTTGAATTCGGCGCAAAGGAAAAATGAGCCAGGGTGAACCCTGTTAATGGATCTGGAAGATTGTGTAGGTCTTGGAAAAACAGGGCCACGTCAAACGATGCATCACTTTTTCTTCTTAACACGATACAGTCTTCACTGTTGATTGTATCTCAACCAAACTTATACAGTAGTTAGATATCCATGAGAGCTCGGTTCCTTTCGAAAACCAGCCATATCTTCCCATGCATGACTGGATTATGGCCCTTGAAATGGTCAAAATTGCTATAATAGAGCTTGTTAACACGATACAGTCTTTATTTTTTATTGTATCTCAACCAAACTTATACAGTAGTTAGATATCCATGAGAGTTTGGTTCATTTCTAAAAAAAACGGCCAGATCTACCCATGCATGGCTGGATTATGGCCCTTGAAATTGTCAAAATTGCTATAATACAGCTTGTGAACACAATAGAGCTTCCATTTACTATTTGATCTTCACCAAACTTAGATGGTATTTGAATATTGATGACATATTGGTTCCTTTTGAAACAAGCCAGATCAATGCCAGTAGAGCATAGGTCCTCATGGGCCTCTTGTTTATAATTAAAATGTAAATTAAATCCATAGTGTAACGTGTACCGGCGTTAAGCCATCGCGGGTCACCCATCCAGGCACTAACCGCGATGAATGTTGCTTAACTTTACGAAAAGGTCAACCACTCTACCAACGTCGCTATAAAAACCGGCTTCCACAGCCAGGCAGGCTGTAGAAGTGATATGTATTCATATAATTGAACTGTCATCGTGAAATAACTGAGATATTGTTGAAAAAGGAGTAAAACCTTAATAAAACTTACCGTCTTACCAACACAGGTGTACGAGATCTTTCGCGCCAAAACAACGTCATGACGTCATATTTTTAATTTTTTAAGAAATGTCTTTTCCTCCTTGGCAGTTAGCATTACGACTGTCCCTCAGGGGAGATACCTCATATAGATAAACAAGACAGAGAAGCGGTGATTGTCGAGACATCCGAGCGTTGGTTGTATCGTGCGATTTCATTAGACAAAACACGAGCACCCGCTCATGAATATGTAAATGTATAGGGTCAACTCGAGATGACTATTTATGCGGTGTCGTCAGATCCAATATACGCACGGCAAAGTATTTTTGTCTGGATTTGTTATGGCATAAGCTCCAGGTAAACATTATATTTAAGCAGGATTTGAAGTTCTGAAGATATCCCTCAGCCATAAAAACAAAACACAAAAAAAGCGACCAATGTGTTCTGTTCTGTATTTATTAATGGATCCACTGTGCCGGCTATTTTAATGATTGTTTCCTCTTGCAAATATAAATTCGGACGTCTCTGGTATATATTGATTGATTGATTAGGGTTAAACGCCGTTTTCAACAATTTTTCAGTCATATCACGGCGACCAGTTCCCTACTCATGCGTTTTCTGGTTTTCCCACACCAGTACACCACACAACAGACTTTCCAAACAAAGACGAATGACGCATGTCACAGTGACTTTTGTCAATCGTCGGAAGGAATGTTGGCCGACCTGGGATTCGAACTTACAACCCCTGGATTGATATTCCGTGTCGCTACCGACTGAGCTACCGGGGATCGGCCTGTGGTATAGACGATGCATGATTGAATCGGGTTTAACGCCGTTATCAACATTATTTCAGTCATATCACGGCAGCTAGTTCACCTTATGGTGTGAATCCTGGCTTTCTCAGGCTTTTCTGAATAACTGTCTGCTTTTCTACATCGACTGTTAACCATTTCCCTTATACAGACGCTTTCCTACGCCTCTGCAGCAGACGACTTTTGAAAACATTGTGCCAAAAATAGAAGTTGCTCATGATGAGAAAATTCCCCTTTTTCACTGTATTTTCAACTCTATTTAATAATTTAACTCTCACGGCAGAGACGTCAGAATGCATCTCTTTGTGGGAAAAGGATGAATGTTCTATTAAATGCGCCGCGCAGGCTTACCCGGAATGTTTCAGGAATAATTACTCTATACCTCTATCCCCCTGATACGGAATGTTTCGGACCGGATCAGTCTGCGCGGACTGCGCAGGCTGATCTGGGTCGATACATTACGCAGAGGCCATAATATTGGTTTTCTCTCGCATGTGTTGACAGAACAGGAGCCATGTTACAAGTTACGGAGTGTCATGTACTCCCTGTGACCTACAAACACTCATCCTATAGCGTCGGGGATTTGAAACCTGGCAAGCCCCAGCCTCGGCACGACCGTCATGATGGAGTGCTTTTCGGCAAGGCACATTTTCTAGCCTATTACTGGTTTGTCTACCCAGTGATCATGAATAAGTGACCTGTCGACGTGATAAAACTGAATTAATGTTGAAAACGGCTTTAAACCCTAATAAACAAAAATTCATCCAATACTTGAAATCTTTGCAGCAGCCAGATTAAGTCTTTATTAAAACCGTTATGAAAATATGTACAATGTTCAAGGAAATCAACATTAACCATTTCCCGCATACAACACATCTGCAGCTGACGAAGGCAAAACTATGAAAACTATCTATAAATGAAGGTATGATTATTGAAAGAGTTGAAAACAATATAGCAAAAAGAGATATTTCTCATTATGAGTAATTTCTCAGTTTATCTAAATGTTTTGAAAAGTCCTCTGCTGCAGATGCGTCAGAATGGTATGTATGTGGATAATGGTTAACGTAATCATTATTCCTGTGGAAAAGACCTGCCTGTGCGTCCATGCTAAAGTAACCTATCAGACAACGATTTACTCTTTAAACCACATATGAGCCGTCCCACGAGAAAACCAACATTGTAGACTCTGCGTAAAGTATCGACCCGTATCAGCCTAAGCATGCCGCGCAGGCTTACCTGGATAGACACCTTTCGCCTCCTGTGGAATTTCTGTTTCATGAATCATTACTCTATACTTCTTTTTCCCCTGAGAAGGATTATGTCGGGTCGGATCAGTCTGCGCGGACTGCGCAGGCTGATCTGGGTCGATACATTACGCAGAGGCCAAAATGTTGGTTTTCTCGCTGGACGGCTCATATGACTAATTTGCGAACAATGCAGAGCCAATCCGACTACAGGGATACGTTGAATGATGTGGTCCTACATCATTGGTCGCAATAACCCCATGGTGGGTTTTCCTTTAGCGGGAAACACTTTATGGTAGCAGACACGTTTCTATTTTTCTTCAATCTACCATAAATTTCAATTTTATTCTTCAGGACTTTCCAAATGGAATAAATATCAATCGTAATCTGCAATAGAAAAAGATCAGGGGAGGTCACTTCTACATGAGCTTTAGAAAATCAATACTATAGTTAAGTACCTTCAACAGACGGATCGTGGGAAATCATTATCTATCTTTATTTCGAAACGGAAAACATAATTAATTTTGGAGTGCGATTAGATCTGTGACAATTGTGTGAAATCGAGCCATATTCGAGTCGTGTTAGACGAACATGGGCCTTGTGTCTCTGTACGAACAGTGAAGACGCACATGTCAACTAACCATAGATGTAAATAACACGTATGACAACAGCAACGTGAAAGAGACCTAATGGTTTCGTGGATAGATTGGGGTTTTAACGTCAAAGAGACCTATTGGTTTCATGGATTGATTGTGAGTTTAACGCAACAGAGACCTATTGATTTCATTTATAGATTGGGGGTTTAACGTCACAGTGACCTATTGGTTTCATTGATTGATTGTTGGTTTAACGCAACAGAGACCTATTGGTTTCGTGGATTGATTGTGGGTTTAACTCCACAGAGACCTATTGGTTTCATGGATTGATTGTGAGTTTAACGCAACAGAGACCTATTGATTTCATTGATAGATTGGGGGTTTAACGTCACAGTGACCTATTGGTTTCATTGATTGATTGTTGGTTTAACGCAACAAAGACCTATTGGTTTCATTGATTGATTGAAGGTTTAACGCCGTTTTAAACTAGTTTTCAGTCATAGCACGGCGGCGTGTTCATCACCCTACGTGTTGTCTGGCTTTCTCACATCAGTACTCCACACAACAGTCTTTCAAACTAACTGACTGCTTTTCCAAGTAGACGGTTAGCCCGTTTGGGCAAGATGAATGAAGCGTTGATATTGTTGTCAAAGGTCGGAAACAATGTTGACCGAACTGGTTCAAGTCCCTGGATTGATAGCCTGCGTCACTACCGACTGATCTACCGACGCTCAGCTATTGGTGTCATAATCATGTCCAATTCGGTGATACCTGGTTGGAGATGCAATACCACAAATCATCGCCTGACGCTATTTATTTAAGATATAAACCGAACTGTTAACATTGGTGGTGTAGAGGTAGAGAATCCGCCTCGGTGCGGTAGGTTACGGGTTCGATCCCTGGTCGTGTCATACCAAAGACTTGTAATTAAGTAATGGCTTTTCTTCCCTGGCGTTCAGGATTGTGAGGTTAGCATGACGACTGACCCTTTGGTGTCAGGGCCAGAAGTACTTGTTAATTACGAAGGAATCGCCGTGATATAACTGAACTATTGTTAAAAGCGGCATAAAAAAACAAATAAACAAACAGATCAGGAAAAAACTTGGTCGTCTATGGTCGTTTCGGTTTTACAAAAAGTGTTATGCTAGTGAAGCTAGTAGTAAAATAAGCCTTGAAATCACAAAAGACTGTTAAGCTACTACAAATAGTCTCTTTATATAGTTCATGTACTAAAATAAATATGACGGCTATGTTTCTTTGTTTGAGAACATTTAGGAAAACCCACACGAGAACTTGTTGCTGTAAATAATCTCTCTATATGGTAATATTAGTATAGTGTATGCACAATATAGAGTGACTATTTATAGTAACATGGTCCTGTATAGGATCTTCTAAATTTCTCAAACGAAAACAATACTGTCGTTATTATTATTGTATATCAACCATATAGAGAGATTGTTTTATAGTAGTTCAGCACGGCCTTGTGTGGATTTTCCAAATTAATTCAGACGCTTGTGGATTTTCTGTTTTAGGAATCATTACTCTATACCTCTATCCTCCTGAAACGGAATGTGTCGGCCCGGATTAGTCTGCGTGGATTGCGCAGGCTGTGTTTGGTCGATACATTACGCAAAGACCATTATGATGGTTTTTCTCGTATATATATAGTAAAAAAGAAAATGACAATGCATTGATGTTAAACGTCTTTTTTCTTTTTTACTATATCTTTTTATTGTTCCGGTATATTTCTTCGTTTTAAATTATTACTGTAAAGACACTGGTGATATTTTGCATATGCACATGCTCATCTTACTCTTCAGTGTACGGAGATGAAGAAGACCTCAAATCGCTAAACGTGGCAAATTTCCCTTAAAAGATGCATCTTTGTTTTTCTGTGTGAATGCGGACAGGGCAGATTCTTAGAAGACAATGCATATGCACATACTGATCCGAGTCTAAACTTTCAACGGATGCAGCAAATCACACGCGCTGTTCAAAGATCGACAATGGTTTTATCATCTAGATCTTTCTTCATTAGTTTTCATTAATAGACCTGGCGTCTCACTCAATAATGCCTGACTATTTTGAACACTAGCTCACCTTTACACCTTCTGACCAATATGAATAACATTCAATGGAGGGTAACGGTTTACTCTAAACATATTTTAATGAACATCCATGTCAAATACAGCTTTTGAATAAATGAGAACTTCCGGTATGTCACGTGCCTTTATCTCCACCACCCTGTACTTCCGCTTGCATTTGACGCTTCTTTGCTTTTGCCGTTGTTTTTTGACGCCGCTGTGTGTTAGGCCCGGAAGGAGGTAAACCAGAAACTGGCCGGGACGGATCCATGTTTGACGGTTCATGTGGCTCATTTTCCTTGTTCTCTTTATTTTCTTCGTCTACCTCAGTGAGTCGCTGTTCGACTGATTGAACCCGTCCAATATCAGACAAATTACTTTTTACTGATTTAGGATGGTAGCTCGCCACTGGCAGGTTTTCGTCGATTGAATCAGCAGTCTTTTTCTTTTGCTTGGGTACAAGACCATCCATGGACTTTGAAAATGCTGTGAACTGGTTTTTCAATCCATCTACTTTATCCTTATCATCCTCTTTATCCTCTTCATCGACTTCCTGGATCTCGTCAAAGGTCACGGGCTGGGTTTTATACCGTACCCCCTGCCGGGCTGCACGGGACTTCTTGTTTTTACGTTGAATTGGGTGGTTCCCGTATTCTGGGTTCAGATGAAGTCTGGACAGACGCTCGGGAAAGTGGGTCTCGAAATGGAATAACGGGTCATGAACCCGTGCCGGTGAGGACATCGTGTCGGTTAAACCAGATGTTTTCGCTTCTTCTGAGAATGTCTTCGAAATGAAATCTGGAAAGAAAAGAAATCCAAACATTACTAGAAATCTATTAACCATTTCCCACATATAGACGCATTTTGACGCATCTTCAGCAGACGACTTTTATAAACAATGTGACCAAAGATGAAATTGCCACAATGTTTTCAACGTTATTAAACAATTAGGCTATCTTTTATGGAAATTGTTCAGGTTTTTGTAACTATGTTTTCATAGTCGTCTGCAGATTTGTTGTATGTGGGAAAGGGGTTAATGGAAATACTTATCCCCACATATCGATTGGTACACCCAAAGCAACTGTAACTACATGTATCTACACTCGTTTCAAATGAAGCTCTCGATATGCTCAATGAATCAAGACCGACTCGGTATGTATTGGTAGAGCTACCACATGGGTTGAAGCAGGTCGTGGGTTTGATCCCCAGCCGGGTCATACCAAATACTTTTAAAATGGTAGTAGTTGTTTTCCCTCCTAGGCGCCCAGGATTGTAGGGACAACATTACGATTGACTCGCTAGTATCAGGTTAAATGGACCAGTAGTACTGGTAACTTACACAAGAAACGCCGTGATATGACTGAAAAAAAGGAAAATGGGGGAACAGTTCAGAAGATGGCACATAACAGACAGAAGTGAAAAACATTTGATGCTTTACTACACTTCTCTTGTATTTGCTATTTCCCATATGCAGACGCTTTATGTCGTCACTGCAGAAGTTAACTCTTTTAAAACATTGTGGCAAAAAGAGAAGTTCCTAAAATCATACATTGGCTAAAGGGAAGCGCAATGGAGCGAACCGTATTAGGACGAAATTAGATGGATTCGTTGTTTCCAAATTGTTACGAACATGATAGATAAATATTAGGCACCCATATTTATAATGTTATCACAAAAACAAGAATAACTGTCAAATCTCTCGGGCATTTAGATTTGAGCCGTGTCACGAGAAAACCAACAGTGTGGACTATGCGTAAAGTATCGACCCAGACCAAAATAAGCATTCCGTGCAGGCTTACCCGGACAGATACTTTTCACCTCATGTCGATTTCCTGTTTCAGGAATCATTACTCTATACTTCTATCCCCCTAAAACGGAATTCGTCGGCCAGGATTAGCCTGCGCGGAATGCGCAGGACGATCTTGGTCGATACATTGCGCAGAGTCCATAATGTTGGTCAATGTTAAAGCTAGAGCTAATATCATACAGCCGGTGATAAATCGTACCGCGCAATAAACTGCATTCACGTAATATTATAAATATGGCCCTCAAGTTTGGTATTATTAAATCATAAAAATACGTTTTTTTAAACCTGATGAACCGCCTTGGTCGTGTTGTGGCAGAGCGCCCGCCTCGAGTGCGAGAGGTCGCGTGTTCGATTCCCGGCCGGGTCATACCAAAAACTTTGAAAACGTAAGTAATGGCTGCCCTCTTTGGCGATTAGGGATGCTTGGTTAGCATAACGACTGAATGGCTGTTGTCAGGATAAATGTACCAGTAAGACTGGTAACTAACACAGGAAAGGTCGTGATATTACTGAACAATTGTTGAAAGTGGCGTAAAACACCATAAAGCGACCTGATGACAATCCAGTTTCGTGACATTTATTTGAATAGCACATGAATGCAATTGAATATCCTCTATATGCTAATGAATGCAAATGTTATTCCAATCCTACAGCAGTCTGTTCAAACTGAGGAGTTTCACCTTAACAAACAATGTTTCTACTTCGTCTCAAATTATATATCACAGAAGTTAACCCTTTCCAACATACAACGAATCTGCAGTAGACGACGTAAAAATGTGTAGGCAAAAACGAGGAAGCTTTAAAAAATGAAGGTAAAGATATGACAAAGAGTTGAAAATATTGTGACAAAAGAAGAAATCGCTCGTTTTGAGCGATTGCTCCTTTTGTTACATTGTTATCAATTGCCGTATGATGCAGAGGCGTCATAAAGTGTAAGTGGGAAAGGGTTCAAGGTTTTCACCAGTTGCTCAGACTATACTTTTCATTGGTTTATAATCAATTGATTGGAGTTTAAGGCGTTTTCAACGGTATTCCACTTTGATAACATCAGAAGACTAGATAATGGGAGTAACCTTGTCTTTTTCCCACAATATCTCTCTCATAACTCAACCAAACTCTATGGTGTTGGTACACAAAAGAACCCACAACATAGGGTTTGAGTGTCAAATAAGGATTTGAGAACATGAGGCAAAAACGCAGAGCATATATTTTAAATAAAATATTATTATTTAAAAGAGTGGAACATATTGTGGCAAAAGGAGAAGTTGCTCATCTTGAGCAATTTCTCCTTTTGCAACAATGTTTTCGAAGGGCATCTACTGCAGGGTGTCTCATAATTGGAGAGAACGCGTTTTAAAAACTCTCGTGAGAGTATGGTAAGCATAAGTAACGTGAGTATTCAATGTACATAAATGCAACAAGGCACGCCTCTTAACGTAACATCATGCAAGAAATCCGCCGAGTTGTTAGCGTCGGGCAATTGCAACTGGGTGTCCCAGGTTCAATCCCCGCTCGCGGCGATCACGATTGAGTACCCTTTGTCAAGACACATTTCCTAGCCTAGTACTGATTTGTTTACCCAGGGGTCACATACACGTGTTCTGTCGCCATGGTAAAATTGGAATAATCGTGAAAATGGCGTAAAACCCCATATAAATCAAATCAAATCAAACCCGTTATTGGATAGATGATATCACTATACAACTTGACAATGAGTAACGTATTTGCTAAAAATAGCAATGCTGACGACAGTACAATAGGTATAATATATATGAACATTTATGATTGCCGGGATGAGCATTTTTACATGGTATCTACTTTCCACATGCAGACGAATTTTCATGCAACCTCAGTAGTCGTCTTTTGTCACAATGTTTTCAACTCTTTTAAATAATAATATTATAACTCAAATGTTGTGTTTGCCTAGAAGCCACATTCCCTAGCCTAATACTGATTTGTTTACCCAGGGATCACATACACGTGTTCTTTCGCCGTGGTAAAATTGGAAGAAAAGTGAAAATGGCGTAAACCCCATATAAATCAAATCCAATTAAACCTTTTCTTGGATAGATGATATCACTATATACAGTCGGTGTCTAGACGTGACAATGAATAACGGTAAGCTATAAATAGCAATGCTGACGACAGCCGGCCGACAGATGAATTATAGGTATATAAAATATGCACATTAATGATTGCAGGGCTGAGCATTTTACATGGTTACTACTTACTACCTACTGACGTATTTTTACGCATCTGCAGTAAATTTCTTTTGTCACAATGTTTTCAACATTTCTGAATAATTGTTCTTTCAATTATAAAGACTGTTTTGCCTAGATGGTATTAACGTGTTCTGCCGCGGAATTGTTGTATGTGGGAAATAAGGGTTAATTATTGTATGTTAGCCATGTATAGGGTGTAACTGACTTTTGTTGCGGTTTAGATTCAGGCGAGTTTGTCAACACCGCAGAGATGCACCAGAAACTTCCGTCTGCGCCCACAAGTAATACAAGCAGACGCATTTTGTCGCAGCTTCGGCAGACGACATTTGTAAATAGTGTGGCAAAAGGATAGATCATGAGTTTAATAAGCAATACTCCTTTTGTCACACTGCTTTTAACTTTTTTCAATTATGAATACTTAAATCTATTGAGAGTTATCATATTTCGCCTTTATTTTTTTCAAAGTCGATTTGTTACAGATTTGTTTTATGTTGGAAAGCCGTTAAATCATTATGTGATGCTAAACAACGGAGGCTCAAAAATACCTCTTATGATACGACCGGGAATCGATCCCTGATCGCTCGGTGTTTAGACGGACGCATAACCACTCCACAACTGAGATATATCCTATATAACAATATGTTGTGGATAACACCCAGTTTCTCACACGAAAGACATATCATGTGTATTCAATGGCAACGCTGATCAAATTGCAGAGTAAGCATACTGCATGTTAAATACTTGACTGAAGTTAGCATAACGCGCGATATTGACTAAACCAAAGTAAGCATTGCTCAAATTATATAATTGACCAAAGTAAATATATCGCTCAGTATAGACTTGACCAAAGTAAGCATAGCGCCCATTATAGGCTTGACCCCAAGAAGGCATAATGCACGTTATAGAGTTGGCCAAAGAAAGCATAACGCATGTTATAGACTTAATCTAAGTCAGATTAGCACACGCTATTGACTTGACCAAAGAAAGCAAAGCGCTCATTATAAAATTGACAGAAGAAAGCATATTTAACGCCATAGACTTGACCAAGGAGAGCATATTGCTCATTATAGATTTGACCAAAGAGAGCATATTGCACACACAAAAGCGTATTGCACGTTTAAGACTTGACCAAAGTATGGATATTGAACGTTATAGACTTTACTTAAGTATACAAATTGCACTTATAAACTTGACCAATGTTAACATAAATGCACATTAATGACTTGACTAAAATAAAGGCATTGCATGTTATAGACTTGTTTAAAGAAAACATATTGCACGTTATATATGCTGAAACAGTGTAAACAGCAAACACAAACAATCTCTTATTCCATATGATTGTGCTAGATAGAAAAAAGACTCATGCAACGAATGAAGTTCAAGGTCATAAGTAATTCACTTGTTGAGCAAAACCACTATCGGCAGCGCGTGTTGCAATAGGACGACAATTGATTAATTTGCAGCAGACGAAATTTGAAAACGAAATTGAGAAATTGCTTAAAACTTCAAATTGTCTAGTTGTTACGTGTTTTGAATGCAGACGGCTTTAAAAAATCACTTTAAGATAGGGAAACAGCTGAAACAACCACGCTGATACGATAGTAGACAGATAAACAGTTTTAATTGTACTTTCTCCGGGCGTTTTATAGCCCATTACGACTTCAGCTTTCTGAAACGCGTGTAATACAAAAACCAAACCTTTTGAAAATCGGGTTTTAATCATCTCCTTTTTCGTGGATAAGACAAACCTGCATCATACGATTTGAAATGAAAATATATTCTGTACATATGAGCCGTCCCTCGAGAAAACCAACATTATGGCCTCTGCGTAATGTATCGACCCAGATCAGCCTGTGCAGTCCGCGCAGACTAATCCGGGCCGACACATTCCGTCTCGGGTGGATAGAGGTATAGAGTAATGATTCCTGAGACAGGAAATCCACGGGAGGCATAAAGTGTATATCCGGATAAGCCTGCGCGGCATGCTTATGCTGATCCGGGTCGATACTTTACACAGAGTCAACAATGTTGGTTTTGGCACCCAGTTTTTGGTATGACAGACCAGTGTGATTCAAAGATAAAACTGAACGTAAACTGTTAACTTAATATGGTAATTTACTGAAAATGGTCAAAGAATATCCATTGATTGCGCGATTGGTTGTTTAGTGTTTAACGAAACTTTCAACATTGTTTCAGTTATATCACGGCGTTTCCAGGTTACGTTACCCGTACTACTGGTCCTTTTATCCGGACACCAGCCAGTCATTCCTAATGCTAACCCCGAAACCCTGAGCGCCAAGGAGGGAAACCATGGAGTGTGTGAAAGTTCACTCTCTACCTTGAACAATCCCAGAACTTAAAAGTAAATCTATGTATTATTGAATAGAGATAAAAACCCTTCTGGCAACAGAAGATTATTCCTTCTTTTGCTATGTCTTTTTCAATACTCGCGGCTAGAGATGCATCAAAATACGTCTTTATGTGGTAAAGGTTTAAAAGTAATCTGCTAAAGAAACGTCTTCAGAATAACATGATAAATGTTTCATAAACTAAAACCATACTTTGATATAGAGACTAGTAGAAAACATTATGGCAATGTGAAACAATTGATCCTTATTAAGCTTAAGATAAAAGCCGAATGCAGTGGAGTAAATAGGTCTGTCTTATATGATATCTCTCTTAGCACTCATAAAAACCTATACAGTTGGTACTCAAAAGAATCGTCTTACTGAGACGATTTTTTTGAGTACTCACAACAAATATTTTGATGTCTTTCATATAAGATATCTGTGCCTACACATTTTTTCTCAAAATGCCCCAAAATGCAGCTGCGGCGATAGACATCTGCGTAATGTATCGACCAGATCAGCCTGCGCTGTCCGCGCAGACTGATCCGGTTGACACATTCCGTCTTATATATAGAGTCTATATGTATAGAGTAGTTATTCCTGAAACAGAAAATCAACAGGAGGCGAAAAGTATCTATCCGGGTAGGCCTGTGTGGCATACTTAGGCTGATCCGGGTCGATACTTTACGCAGAGTCCACAATGTTGATTTTTATCACGAGACTGCCTACACATTGATTATTGCAAAGCTACGTCCCTGTTAGCACTCATTTAAACAGGTTTTTGAGGTCAAATACGGATTTTAGAGCATGAAAAACAATCCTTATCTAGAGCTAGTTTTTATCTATTGCATATTTATACAACAACACCTCTGAGATCATTTATACCGATTATACTCCTGGCTCTGTGAAAACGATACCACATTTAAACGTTTCCTGTTCGATTTCTTCAATTTATCCTGCTTTTTGTTGTTGTCATAACCCTTTCCAATTTATAACAAATCAGCAACAGACGTCTTTCAAATCATTGAGTCGAAAAGTAGGAAACTCTCTATAAATGAAAGAACAAGTATTATAAACATTTGAAAACTTTGTGACAAAAAGGAGAAATATGAGCAATTTCTCCTTTTGCCACAATGTTTCAAAGGTCGTCTGCTGCAGAGACGCTAGAAAGTGTCAGCATGTGGGAAATGGTTAAAGATCTTTAGGAAATCGTCTATAGCTCATACATATGTTATAATGGTCCCGCGATTAATTTGAAATCGGAAGAGAGCATTACATTGTTCTGTATTATCGAGCTGAGCTGTTCAAGTGAGCGCTGGAATTATAGAGTGTCAGCTTTAAAATGAATGTATTCTTAAGTTAAAATCTCATTAACCCTTTCCCTCATATAGACGCTTTCTGACGCCTCTGCAGCAGACGGCTTTTTGAAAACATAGTGACAAAAGAAGAAATTGCACAAAATGTGCAATTTCTCCTTTTGCCACAATGTTTTCCACTTTTTGTCATAGGTTATCCATTCAATTATGGAGATTTTCTATGTTTTGACAAAATATGTTCAAAGTCGTCTGCTGCAGAATTGTCGTATGTGGGAAAGGGTTAAAACCATACCTATATGATGGCTTCCTGTAACAGGTCGTCTTAGATTGCCATTTGCGTCATCCAATCAAAGTGTTGCCTACACAATCGTTATGTATCAACAGGGGAGATAACCCAAATACATAAACGAGATGGAAAAGCGGTGATGGCCGAATATTCCGATTGCAAAGTAACCATTTTGATAGCAGAACCGAGCATTTTTTTGTATCGTGCGATTTCATTGGAGAGAAAAACAGACGCCTGCTCATAGATATTTTTAATATATAGAGTCAATTCGAGACGACATCGTATGCAGTTTCGTAAGACAGATCCAATATACGCACAGAGAAGGGTTTTGGTATAATGTATTGAGCTTGCTTAAGTTATGCAAGTCAATGGTCAAATCCTGTCTACAAAACAAGGCAGACCTGCAGCTACACTGTTTTGCAAAGACAGATGAGCTCCCGGGGATTGCTCAAGTTGAACGATATATTCGAACTATCACATGCTCGTGTTATCACGAGTGCATTGTATAACGAATATTTTTTGTAACACCGGCATGGAATAGTCAGACACGATTGATTTACAATAAATTGTTTTCCTTACTTTCTGATTCAAACGTACATTCTTTTTCAGAGGCTTACCGCCTCAAGGAACTTATCTGTTTTAAAAAACAGTATAGTTGCAGGTCTGTGTTGTATTGCTAATATAATATTATCCACCAACATGTGTAACATCTTGACCTTCAATGCACTGAACAGGAATTTTCCAATTCGATGTTCAGTCAACCAGAATGACAGACGTTCCCTGACAATATCCGGCGTAATCCGCATACAAATGAACAGCGTCTGGTGATTTACCCTTTCCTATATTTAACTCATGCAAAGACTTGGAAAATAGGAAAATTCTCTATAATAATTATTGAATAAAGTTGAAAACATTGTGGCAAAAGGAGAACTTGCTCATTGTGAGAAATTTCCCCTTTTGTCACAATGTTCACAAGTCGTCAGAAAGCGTTTGCATGTTGGAAAGGGTTAACGGTCCTGTTACCTCTCCTAAACGGGATCCTATAGTAGTAAAATATATAGGACTATACTCCTAGGTTTTCTCAAATGTTACATCGTGGTTTATACTACATACAAACGGACCGCGACGTTTCTTGTGAGACTGTCATGTGTGTACAGGCCCGTCTTCATTATTCACAAATGCATTAAGACCGCTAATCGCCAGATGCGGCTCTGATGTATGTGATCTTATCGTAAGACATGCTTATCTCTGACGTAACGCATTCCTGTATAGTTGGTTTACTAACGGTAACGGTCACTTGTGGTGTTACATTAATGCTGAATCTGTTTCTCTTTACACAACCGACTGTTTAGGCCTGTGAAGCAGACGACACAAGGGAAAACGTGTTCAATGTGAGAAGGAACAGATGCACGGTATTCGGGACTCGTACTCTTAAACTATCAAATAAGCGGTCAATGAGTAAACAACAAAGATGTCGGTCAATGAGTGTAAAAAAACAAAGGACCATGAATAACGTCATACCCATAAAAGCCCGAGTATATGAAACACAGATGAACACCTTGTTCTACAATCTGAAAGGTAGAAGGTGCCAAAGAAGCATCTTTCGTCGAAGATCTGGTCCTACCAATTAATAGATAGAAGGTGCCAAAGTAGCATATTTCGTCTAAGATCTGGTCCTACCAATTAATGGATAGAAGGTGCCAAAGAATCATCTTTCGTCTAAGATCTGGTCCTACCAATGAATGGATAGAAGGGTCCAAAGAAGCATTTTTCGTCTAAGATCTGGTCCTGCCAATTATTAGATAGAAGGTGCCAAAGAAGCATCTTTCGTCTAAGATCTGGTACTACCAATTAATAGATAGAAGGTGCCAAAGAAGCATCTTTCGTCTAAGATCTGGTCCTACCAATTAATAGATAGAAGGTGCCAAAGAGCATCTTTCGTCTGAGATCTGGTCCTACCAATTAATGGATAGAAGGTGACAAAGAAGCATGTTTTGTCGAAGATCTGGTCCTACCAATTAAAAGAAAGAAGATGCGGGGAAAGGATCTGCTCGCCAAATGGCTTTATGCCGATAGGCGAGGGTAAACAACCACATATGATGAAAAGAATCCCTTGTCAAAGATCTTATCCTACCAATTTTAAAAAAGATAAAAGGGGTTGAAAATAGGACCCCTCGTTGAATACCTGTGTCCTACCAATTAAAAACAATGTAAAAGATAGAAAGAAAAAGGATCTCTCTCTGCGAAGATCTTTTTGAAAATAAGGAAGAATGCAAAATACGGTTCTCTCGTCGAAGATATTGTCCTACACATTAAAAGATAGAAGGGGACGATTTAGGATCTCTCGTCGAATACCTTATCCTACCAGTACAAAACCGAAAAGGCGAAAGAAGGATCTTTTCCTATTAATTATAGATATAAGGTGTGGAAAGAAAGAAAAATATCGTGGTTCCATAATACCTTACTGAAAGCCAAAGAAGTTATTCACATGACAAATCGAAATGTTTGGTATGCTTTTTTCCGTATGTTTTATGTTTGGCATGTTTGTATTTTTGTTTGTTTGTTGCCGTCTAAATAGCTAACATCCCCCTCCCATAACATAACATTGCCTTTAAAAAAGGGTCAAAGTGTAAAGGAAATGTTCTGTTATCGCCCGTTATCAAACCAGGGGTCAATTGACTGAAATAAATATAAGAAATTCGGCAAAATAAAACAAGGTTTTCTAAAAGAATGATGCGAAGACCCTCTTGGGTAAAAAGGGTGAACTAGTGTTATTGTGATCTTCGATTTCTCCCTACTTAAGAAAACAAGGGATCATTTATCTAAAATGACTGGATGACTTTGTGGCGATAAGCGCATTCCTCTATAAATCTACATGTACACCATGAACTCGATGCGCTAGGCTGATATACAAGTAATTGTCGGCACTATTCAGAAGGTCGGTTTTCCCTTGACGTGCGTCTTATCTTCGTTACACGGCTGGATGTCGGATGGCTACATCGTTGGCTTACATGCACTGCAGTTGTAACTGCGTACTTGTCGATGAGATGAGGTCACAGCCGTTACACACGAAGCAAAATATGAGCTATGTCACACGAAGATGCCCAATGCATCTTAACTCTTTCGATACTGGATTTTTAAAATTGACTAGTCCAACTTTGCTTTTGGAAGAGTCCATGGCAAATTTTAGGAATATCAATATAAAACTGTTGAGTTAAGCAGTCAACAGTATACCGCCTGGTCGGACGCTGTTAATGCGCCGGCTGGCCTGGCTCTTTCCTTATTGTGACACAGGCTTAAACAAATCAGATCCAGAAGTCAATTAGTTAATTAGTTTCACGTTGCATAGGCCTACTTGTAAAGGGAACCGTTTTATCTGAAAACTGCATTTGACCTAGTGCAATACATAAAAATATACCTACAGCCCAACACAGTATTGTAATCTCACTAGTTAATATACGTAAACAGTGTTATCTTAATAGGAAAAGTGGAAGAATTTGCGTAAATGCATATATATAGTCTTATACATAAAACTGCGAGTACGAAGGCGAAACAGACAAAATCCAGAGTCGTCTATGATGCTTGTTAAACTAAAACAGAAACCAGGCAAACCAAGATCAGACGGGACTGAGGAAGGTGTTCGTGTTACGTGGTGAATTTATAATAATCACGAAGAAAAGAAACATCAACACAATCTTATATATATATACCTGTAATCAATAATCCAAAAGTCCAAAATAATATGTATTTATTCCCACTGTTTATCCTTTCTTTTACTACAATACGACACGCTATCCGTCCATATTTTACAATTTATTCTGAAGAGAAACTCGTCTGTTAATACATATGTAAATTAATCAATTAACTCTAGTAAATCCATCATTTCACATAGTAACATAGACGTGTAAGCTGTTCCTCACACTGTGGGTAACATATTGTGTTTGTATGCTCCTTGAAGAAGTCGTACACACGCAATTCTGACATGCGAGGCGGATAATGAGAATGCATATTTTATTGGCCAGTGACAAGCAAACGTATCGTGCAAAGGTGAGACAACCGTAGACTGGAATTAGTCTCTACACAGAACAGGTATTAGATCATAACTTAACTCTTTTCCACAAACAACAAATTTGCAGTAACCTCAGAACGTACCCAAACAAAAATGTAAAAGAAGAATTGATGAATACAGTTGAAAACATTGTGGTAAAAGGAGAAATTGCTCAATATGTCATGCACGACATTAAACTACACTTATGAACAGTATAGTCAAAGAACAGCTTGCACTTTCTCTTTACGCATTCATAAATATTTGTAAATAGTAGTCAATAAGCACGTTATGAACTTGTAAAACGAATCAGGGGAAAGATTCCGGTGTATTCGAGTGGTTGGCGTGGATGATTTAGAACCGAGAGTCCCGAGTGCAATCCAAGCTCGCGGCTGTCACGATGGAGTTGGACAAGGAATCACTAAGAGTTCTGTCGCCGTGATTTATCTGAACTAATGTTGAAAACGGCTTATAATCTATATTAGAAATCAAACATATTTTATTAAAGTTGCAGAAATTCAGCGAGATGAAGTAAATATTCGCTTTAAACAATATCTAGCAATTGTCTTTTTCAATCCCAACTTTGGGCATCTATCTTTAATTCTCAGCAAAAAAAATCTTTCTGATAGGTACATTTTGACCTAACAGAAAATCGTTTTGCTATGAAATATTAGCAAACCGTTTTAATACTAAGAATAATCATCGTATTTTTAATTATCTGATTTATGTATACTAGTTTTAGTTCACTGTTTTCATAATTCGTCGGCTGCAGATGCGTGAAATGGTGTCTGAAAGGGGGAACTGGTTAAAACATCTGACTAAAAGAGAAATGTTTTCAAAGGAAGTTTGGATCAGATTCGGGAAAATGTGTCAGCAAGTGGGAACTAGTTAAAACATCTAACTATAAACGAACTGTTGTCAAAATTAGTCTGCATCAAAGGCTTCAAAAGGCGTATGTATTGGGGAAAAGGATTAAATCAGTCGCTTTATAGCAGGATAAGGGTTAAACTTTAGTATTTTCTTCATACGTAGCAAGCAGCTGTTACCTGAGTACGTACTATTTACTTTTTACCCTGGCAAGAGAAAATGTCTTTTCGAAAACGTAATGTGATATTGTCATCACCGGCTGGCTATCCGAACTAACATAACAATAAATATATTGAACATGACAAATGAGCGGCGCCCTGCAAAATCCAACCGTTTGGCACATGTGCGACCAGTGTATACTCAGATCAGCCAGCGCATCCTTTCAGTCTGATCTGACTCTGCACAGCTGGTAAAGTGGTCATATAAGTGTTCATGAAACTCTTGTAAAGCAGTATCCATTTCGATCCTTAAGCATGGACCCGCAGACAAGTCTTTTTCGACACGTTTAACAGTTAGGTTCCTGTTTGATTTCCTGGGATACCGCCTCGGGGGTGGAGGTCGCGAGTTCGATCCCCAGTCGGGTCATACCAAAGACTTTGAAAATGGTACTAATGGCTGCCCTTTTTTGCGCTCAGGGTTGTAGGGTTAACAGTACGACTGAACGTCTGGTGTCAGGATAAATGGACCAGGAGTACTGGTAACTTACCAAGGAAACGCCGTGATATAACTGAACCATTGTTGAAACACCAAACAATCAATCAATTGGAGACATAGGTCACTTATCTCCCTTTAATACTCTCTACATCTAGCTAGGTCCTATCATTTGGTTTCCTCTGTTTTTATCATTGGTTTCTTTGCACTGGATGGAGCACTTATAATTGCATTCTCTTGGCCAACTGTTATTAGATTGATTAGTAATTCCACATTTGTTTTCTTTAAACACTGCTATGTAAATTTTCTTTTTTGAATCATTACTTTAATTAACACATTTATGATTAATGTGTACAGAGTAATTGCAATATCTCATTGCGAAATAGCGATAAAGACAAAGGATTCCAACTAATAGGACCTACGAACTATTTGGTCTGCCTTGGTCTTTATCTGACAAGGGAGATAATATAATTATCATTAATGTCCCTCATTGTGTTCCTGTAGTACCGCTCATAAAAGCCATACTTACTCATTGATTGTCGTCAAAATAAATGTGATTTGTTTGATTGATGTTTACGCCGCTTTCAACAAGTTTACAGTTACGGCGTACCTGGGTAAGTTACACATCAATACAAGTTTACAGTTACGGCGTACCTGGGTAAGTTACACGTCAATACAAGTTTACAGTTACGGCGTACCTGGGTAAGTTACACGTCAATACAAGTTTACAGTTACGGCGTACCTGCGTAAGTTACACGTCAATACAAGTTTACAGTTACGGCGTACCGGGGTAAGTTACACGTCAATACAAGTTTACAGTTACGGCGTACCTGGGTAAGTTACACGTCAATACAAGTTTACAGTTACGGCGTACCTGGGTAAGTTACACGTCAATACAAGTTTACAGTTACGGCGTACCTGGGTAAGTTACACGTCAATACAAGTTTACAGTTACGGCGTACCGGGGTAAGTTACACGTCAATACAAGTTTACAGTTACGGCGTACCTGGGTAAGTTACACGTCAATACAAGTTTACAGTTACGGCGTACCTGGGTAAGTTACACGTCAATACAAGTTTACAGTTACGGCGTACCTGGGTAAGTTACACATCAATACAAGTTTACAGTTACGGCGTACCTGGGGTAAGTTACACGTCAATACAAGTTTACAGTTACGGCGTACCTGGGTAAGTTACACGTCAATACAAGTTTACAGTTACGGCGTACCTGGGGTAAGTTACACGTCAATACAAGTTTACAGTTACGGCGTACCTGGGTAAGTTACACGTCAATACAAGTTTACAGTTACGGCGTACCTGGGTAAGTTACACGTCAATACAAGTTTACAGTTACGGCGTACCTGGAGTAAGTTACACGTCAATACAAGTTTACAGTTACGGCGTACCTGGGGTAAGTTACACGTCAATACAAGTTTACAGTTACGGCGTACCTGGGTAAGTTACACGTCAATACAAGTTTACAGTTACGGCGTACCTGGGTAAGTTACACGTCAATACACGTTTACAGTTACGGCGTACCTTGGTAAGTTACACATCAATACAAGTTTACAGTTACGGCGTACCTGGGTAAGTTACACATCAATACAAGTTTACAGTTACGGCGTACCTGGGTAAGTTACACGTCAATACAAGTTTACAGTTACGGCGTACCTGGGTAAGTTACACGTCAATACAAGTTTACAGTTACGGCGTACCTGGGGTAAGTAACACGTCAATACAAGTTTACAGTTACGGCGTACCTGGGGTAAGTTACACGTCAATACAAGTTTACAGTTACGGCGTACCTGGGGTAAGTTACACGTCAATACAAGTTTACAGTTACGGCGTACCTGGGGTAAGTTACACGTCAATACAAGTTTACAGTTACGGCGTACCTGGGTAAGTTACACGTCAATACAAGTTTACAGTTACGGCGTACCTGGGTAAGTTACACATCAATACAAGTTTACAGTTACGGCGTACCTGGGTAAGTTACACGTCAATACAAGTTTACAGTTACGGCGTACCTGGGGTAAGTTACACATCAATACAAGTTTACAGTTACGGCGTACCAGGGTAAGTTACACATCAATACAAGTTTACAGTTACGGCGTACCTGGGTAAGTTACACGTCAATACAAGTTTACAGTTACGGCGTACCTGGGGTAAGTTACACGTCAATACAAGTTTACAGTTACGGCGTACCTGGGGTAAGTTACACATCAATACAAGTTTACAGTTACGGCGTACCTGGGTAAGTTACACATCAATACAAGTTTACAGTTACGGCGTACCTGGGTAAGTTACACATCAATACAAGTTTACAGTTACGGCGTACCTGGGGTAAGTTACACGTCAATACAAGTTTACAGTTATGGCGTACCTGGGGTAAGTTACACTACAATACAAGTTTACAGTTACGGCGTACCTGGGTAAGTTACACATCAATACAAGTTTACAGTTACGGCGTACCTGGGTAAGTTACACATCAATACAAGTTTACAGTTACGGCGTACCTGGGTAAGTTACACATCAATACAAGTTTACAGTTACGGCGTACCTGGGTAAGTTACACGTCAATACAAGTTTACAGTTACGGCGTACCTGGGTAAGTTACACGTCAATACAAGTTTACAGTTACGGCGTACCTGGGGTAAGTTACACGTCAATACAAGTTTACAGTTACGGCGTACCTGGGGTAAGTTACGCGTCAATACAAGTTTACAGTTACGGCGTACCTGGGGTAAGTTACACGTCAATACAAGTTTACAGTTACGGCGTACCTGGGTAAGTTACACGTCAATACAAGTTTACAGTTACGGCGTACCTGGGTAAGTTACACGTCAATACAAGTTTACAGTTACGGCGTACCTGGGTAAGTTACACGTCAATACAAGTTTACAGTTACGGCGTACCTGGGGTAAGTTACACGTCAATACAAGTTTACAGTTACGGCGTACCTGGGGTAAGTTACACGTCAATACAAGTTTACAGTTACGGCGTACCTGGGTAAGTTACACGTCAATACAAGTTTACAGTTACGGCGTACCTGGGGTAAGTTACACGTCAATACAAGTTTACAGTTACGGCGTACCTGGGGTAAGTTACACGTCAATACAAGTTTACAGTTACGGCGTACCTGGGTAAGTTACACGTCAATACAAGTTTACAGTTACGGCGTACCTGGGTAAGTTACACGTCAATACAAGTTTACAGTTACGGCGTACCGGGGTAAGTTACACGTCAATACAAGTTTACAGTTACGGCGTACCTGGGGTAAGTTACACGTCAATACAAGTTTACAGTTACGGCGTACCTGGGGTAAGTTACACGTCAATACAAGTTTACAGTTACGGCGTACCTGGGGTAAGTTACACATCAATACAAGTTTACAGTTACGGCGTACCTGGGTAAGTTACACGTCAATACAAGTTTACAGTTACGGCGTACCTGGGTAAGTTACACGTCAATACAAGTTTACAGTTACGGCGTACCTGGGTAAGTTACACGTCAATACAAGTTTACAGTTACGGCGTACCTGGGTAAGTTACACGTCAATACAAGTTTACAGTTACGGCGTACCTGGGGTAAGTTACACGTCAATACAAGTTTACAGTTACGGCGTACCTGGGTAAGTTACACGTCAATACAAGTTTACAGTTACGGCGTACCTGGGGTAAGTTACACATCAATACTCCATTCATTCAGACATTGAACTCATTTTGAATTAAAACTGTACAACTTTGTTCATGTTTAAGCAATATCTTCTTTTACCACAGTTTTACAACTCTGTTGGAAAATAGCATTCTAACGGTTGTAACTTGTTCCCGCCCACACACCAAAACCCAAAACCGAAAATTAATTTTAAAATAGTTTCGATCAGACGATTCTACTCCCACTTAAAGATATTTTCCGTATATTTTTGCCTAGATATTTTCAAAGGAAACGAACATCGGGTGAGAAAGGGGTTTCATTAGGTGCACGTAACAGGGTGTAACCTAATATTAATAATTAATTATAGGGCTAGTATTTCGTCTGAAGTTACATTACATCTAAATGTCGTCTGAAAACTTCGACGTATATAGGTATAGAAGAAGAACGTCCAACTCGGAGCTAGAGGTCGTATATAGGTATAGAAGAGGAACGTCCAACTCGGAGCTAGATGTCGTATATAGGTACAGAAGAGGAACGTCCAACTCGGAGCTATAGGTCGTATATAGGTATAGAAGATGAACGTCCAACTCGGAGCTATAGGTCGTATATATGTATAGAAGATGAACGTCCAACTCGGAGCTAGAGGTCGTATATAGGTATAGAAGATGAACGTCCAACTCGGAGCTATAGGTCGTGGGTCGAATCTCGTCGCCCCGGGTTATACCGTAGAAATGGTCGTATTGGCTTTCCTTTCTTGGCGCTCTAGATTGTTGGATGAGCATTACGACTGACTCGCTGACAGACATACGACTGATGCTCTGACAAGACAAAACGTTTGAACGGACACACCTCTGTCTACATGTGTCGCATATACCAAAAGATCCCCTTTTCCCCGCCCTGACTTAAACCTAGTCAAAGACGTAATAGCTGAAAAGGGAACTGTGTTATGTTGAACGTAGACAATCTACGTAAGTTATGAGGTTATTACCCGGCCTTCTACAAGACATATGAACCCGGTCCTTTCATTTATTTTACCCTTCCCAACTCGCAGATTCATTTTGACGCATCTGCAACAGAAGGCTTTGAAAACATTGCGTCAAATGAAGAAATTGCTCAACATGAGCAATTTCTTCTTTTGGCACTATGTTTTCTAATATATCAATAATAACTATTTTAGTTTTGGAGAATTTCCTTATTTTGCCTGCACATTCCAAAGTCGTCTGTTACCGATTTGCTCGATGTAGGAAAGCGGGTTTGATTGTTGTTTTACGATGAGTTTTATGTATGAGTAGTTGAGGGGAGGTTCGCTTGTGGAGATATTGTTTATATTCCCGGGTCATTTCGCAGTTCAAATTAGAACCAGGTAACCCACATAACATGGCCCACGTCACACGAAAACCGACCTGCGGAGGTACTGACATTTCAGCAGACGACTTTGAACATATTTTGAGAACAAATGGAAAATCTCTATAATTGAATGGATAACCAATGACTAAAAGTGGAAAACTTTGTGGCAAAAGAAGAAATTGCTCATCATGAGCAATTTCTTCATTTGCCACAATGTTTTCAAAAGTCGTCTGCTTCAGAGGTGTCAGAAAGCGTGTTTTTATGAGAGAAATGATTATAGCGATTATTCTCACATTATAAGCCGATCCACGTTAGCTGAAGCACCATGCACATTCGTATACCAGCAGTCGGTCTTTCTAGTCGATAAACCAATGCTTCATCAATGCTCGTAAAAAGAGCATTGAACTAACAACCGCTGGGTTGACAGCCCGCATTGATACGGACTGAATTACCGTGACTCGGCACGATGTTTACGACATAAAGGAACGTATGCTTGTTTGAAAGTGAAATAACTTTCAGCAGGCTATGCCAATACTGTGCTCTACTTGCGAGTCTTGACCGACTGTTAATATTCGAATTTACTTGGCGCTTGTGTGAAAACAGCTAAAATAAGTACGGCTGTACGTTTGATAGCATGTGAACATTGTGTAATCGTGATCGTTCGATGTAGAGATGTCGAATTTGAACATTCTGTTTTGATAACTTATCACTGAATTCTCAAAGGCCTGTCTATCAGTATATGCACTTGTGATGAACACGTTACGCAGATTATTTTTACGTGGGCTTGTTGGCCCTTTCCATCATATAACACATCTACAGCAGACGACTTTGATAACGTATTGGGAAAAAATAGAAAAATGTCATTAAATGAAAGTATAATATATGAGTAGAGATAAATACATCGTGACAACGAGAATGAGCACATTCTCCTTTTTCCTCAATGTTTTCAAAAGTGGTGTTCTGCAGAGGTGTCACAATGCGTCTGTATAATGGCAACAATTTGATTGGATGACGCAAAGGTCAATCAGAGACGACCTGTTACAGGAAGCCATCATATAGGTCTGGTTTGAACCCTTTCCCTCATACGACAATTCTGCAGCAGACGACTTTGAACGTATTTTGTCAAAAACATAGAAAATCTCCATAATTGAATGGATAACCTAGGACAAAAAGTGGAGAACATTGTGGCAAAAGGAGAAATTGCACGTTTTGTGCAATTTCTTCTGTTGTCGCTATGTTTTCAAAAAGCCGTCTGCTGCAGAGGCGTCAGAACGTTTACATGGTTGATAGCTGACGGTGTCATGTGTTCACCATGTCTATCTACACGAGAAATTATTGACTTCCCTTGTTGCCACTCCCGCCTCAAGCATGTCAACAAAATGGCTTCTGAACTATTAAAGTTTACGTTGTGCAATGAATTTGTGCTCAACATCTTGATAAGTCAAAAGCAAATTCAATCTCATATTTGACGAACCAAACGCCTTATTTGGAGAATAAAGATCATATCTCAGCACAGAGATTGTTTTCTATCGGGACATGATTTTGGTCATGTACCAGTTAGAGTACAATATCGATGTCGAATTTGGGATTTTTTGTGTCGTCTTTCAACAACACAGATGTCCGTTGTGATTTTTTTTCTGCACGCATGCGAATGTTGTAATGCGCTTCGATCTGCTCGTGCGAAATGTTTAAGTTTACGCTTTTAACATTCCTAGAATAAGACAAGTTCTCTTTCAACAACTCTTATAACTTATTCTCTAGTGGTCATTTGATACGAATTATGTTCAGTCTGCATAAGAAACAGTCCAGGTCCAAAACGACGCTTTTCTAAATGAATTAAGTACTATATAGTAGGATACACAGCGTTCGGATGAAATATTTATATGAGCCATCCCGTGAAAAACTAACATTATATGGCCTCTGCGTAATGTATCAACCCAGATCAGCTTGCGCAGTCCGCGCAAACTGATCCGAGCCGACACATTCCGTCTCAGGGGATTAGAGGCATAGAGTAATGATTCCGGAAACAGAAAATACACAGGAGGCAAAAAGTGTTACTCCGGGTAAGCCTGCACGGTATACTTAGGCTGATCTAGGTCGATACTTTACGCAGAGGTCATAATATTGGTTTTCTCGCAGGACAACTCACATTTGTTCTGGCGATAGGGGTCTGCTGTATCAGCGAATACAATCTCATTAAAGCTAGGCCTAAACTTCGCTGCAATAGCAAACGCTCGTATAGATCTGATGTCTATCTATTACATGTCTTCTCAGATTGACCTTTTCGTCAGCCAATCAAATTGACCCCCTAAAAATCATGTCTAACAACCGATTAAAATAACGGGTGATGTCTGAGTCTTCCGATTGTAAAGTAACCAGTTTGATATCAGAAATGAACGTTGGTCGTACCGTACGATGTCGTTGGACAGGAAAACGAGCACCTGCTGGTGCATTATAAAATGAAAAGGGTCAATTCGAGCCGACCTTTGTTGTGGTGTCGTCCGCTGCAATATTTGCACTAAGAAGTAGTTTAGTCTGATTTCAATGAGATTGTCATATCATTTGGTAGAAATCAACCTGTTCAGGCGATACGGGTCTGCTGAATTAATCAAAAAGAGCAGTTTGTTCTTTTTCCCCTAAAATATCTCACATTTTTAACAAGATTATTCTTTTCAAAAATAATTCCACATGTTATTCAAATTTACTAATATTGTTTTAAAGCTGATAAAAAACATCAAACGGAACGACATGTTAAAATAAGATAAACACATGATAAAATAAACGATAAGACGCATGCAGTCCACTCACGATTTACACATAATGAGGCGTACTCTATAACCCTTTCCCGCATACTTTCTGCAGCAGACGGCACTGAATACATTTACGTAAACAATTCAGAATCTCTTCAATTGAATATTTACTGGAAAGCTTTGAAAACGTTCTGGCAAGAGGAGACATATCTCATTTTGAGCAATTTATTATTTTGCCATTTTTTTTTTTAAAAAGTCGTCTGCTGTGACGCGTCAAAATGCGTCTGCAACTTGCAAAGGGTAAACCTAGAAAAACTTCTTCAGCTGGCGATTTTGAAAACATTGTAAGAAAATGATTAATTACTAAAGTGAAGGAACTTCTCGCTTACTTTAAATTTTGACTTGTGAAAACGGGCATTCAGAACTGCTGATGTGCTGTTTTCTTTATATGATTTGATTACTGACTTGCATTTCATAATAAAAATAAGTATGAATGAAATATGAAGCTGACACTACATAAATGAATCTAACACTAATCGAAGGATCACTCAAACACGTCGATATATCGAAGTAATCAATTGATTCCTTTCGACCAACTTCGAGTTCGCTGTATGTATATTGTGTTTAACCCTTTCCCTCATAGAAAAATTCTGCAGCAGACGACTTTGAACATATTTTGTCAAAAAATAGAAAATCTCTTTAATTGAATGGATAACCTATGACTAAGTGGAAAACATTGTGGCAAATAGGAGAAATTCCTCGTTTTGAGCAATTTCATATTTTGTCACTATGTTTTTCAAAAAGCCGTCTGCTGCAGAGGCGTCAAAAAGCGTCAATATTAGGGAAAATGTTAAGGAACAGGCTGGTCCATGACTTCGCAGATGGCTAAATCACGACAGGTATTGTTGTATCCGTTACTGACGTGTCGTCCAAGTTATACATCTAAAAAAACAGTGTAGGTAGAGGAAAAACTCCTCGAAACGAGCATTGAATCATTTATTTATTTCCTTAAAAATATTTTTCAAAAACAATATACTGAATTCCCAGGAATAACATTGTTTTCCTCAAAAGTTGTCGACGCAGATCGTACACATCATGTTAATTGTTAACAGAACGCTTTAAACGGTTAAACCCTAGAATGATCATGTTAATTGTTAATATAACGTTTTTAGGTTAAGCCCTAGAATGATCCTGTTAATTGTTAACAGAACGTGTTTAGGTTAAACCCTAGAATTATCCTGTTAATTGTTAACAGAACGCTTTTAGGTTAAACCCTAGAATTATCCTGTTAATTGTTAACAGAAACGATTTTACGTTAAACCCTAGAATGATCCTGTTAATTGTTTACAGAATGCTTTTAGGTTAAACCCTAGAATGATCTTGTTAATTGTTAACAGAACGCTTTTAGGTTAAACCCTAGAATTATCCTGTTAATTGTTAACAGAACGCTTTTAGGTTAAGCCCTAGAATGATCCTGTTAATTGTTAACAGAACGTGTTTAGGTTAAACCCTAGAATGATCCTGTTAATTGTTAACAGAACGCTTTTAGGTTAAACCATAGAATGATCCTGTTAATTGTTAACAGAAACGCTTTTACGTTAAACCCTAGAATGATCCTGCTAATTGTTTACAGAACGCTTTTAGGTTAAACCCTAGAATGATCCTGTTAATTGTTAACAGAAACGCTTTTAGGTTAAACCCTAGAATGATCCTGTTAATTGTTAACAGAACGCTTTTAGGTTAAACCCTAGAATGATCCTGTAAATTGTTAACATAACGCTTTTGGTTTAAACCATAGAATGGTCCTGTTTATTGTTAACAGAACGTTTTTAGGTTAAACCCTAGAATTATCCTGTTAATTGTTAACAGAACGCTTTTAGATAAAACCCTAGAATGATCCTGTTAATTGTTAACAGAACGCTTTTAGATAAAACCCTAGAATGATCGTACAAATCATGTTAATTGTTAACAGAACGCTTTTAGGTCAATATGATTATATACAGTGTAAATGAAACACATAGTACACCAGTTCAGTCTAGGTTAACCCTTTGCAATATACAACAAATCTGCAGCAGACGACTTTGAAATCCTATAGGTTAAAAAAAGGAAAATATCTTTAAATGAAAGGTTAATTATTGAAAAGACTTTAAAGCATTTTGGGAAAAGAGATAAATGATCATTATGAACAATTTCTCTTTTTGTCATAATGTTTGCAAAAATCGTCTATTTCTGATTCGTCGGAATGCGTCTGCAAGTGGGAAAGGGTTAACATAACTCTTTCCGTTTAAGCTCGACCCATTTACAATTATATTCAGTGTAAATGGGAAATGGTTCATCAGCTAAGTTTGCGCACGTAGAAAAAAGGCCTGTATCCACTTAAGATTCCAGAAAAATGGCCGGTTTATGGGAAAATGGTCCTTTCAAAAAATATGGTCAATAAGAAACAACTAACGATCGAGTGAGTCTTTTTATGACGTAAAAGGTTTTCTACTTTTCCCACACTGTCTATATTTCCCTTTAAAATGTACTCATTTCAAGATACCAACATATTTCACATCGGACGACTTTTTTACACATTCCCACATACAGCAAATCTACAGCAGACGGCTTTTAAAAGTATTTAGGTAAACATGTGGAAAATTTCTATAAATGGTAGTAGCACAATTGAATGGAGTTGAAAACAAAGTTGCAAATGAAAGAATTGCTCGTTATGAGCAATGTTCTCCTTCCTTTTGTAACAGTGTATTCAAAAGTGGTCTGCTGCATACAATACATCAAAATGCGTGGGAAGTGGTTGGGGTTTATGTTAAAAATGAGGAAGCTTTTCCTGTAAATGACGAGCCACTCGAGGCCATCCACTTCAAACAATGGCATCAACGTCGAAACGAGATAGAGAGTTTCCCATTCAAACCACCTGCTTATTGTTAACCCTTTTCCTCAAACTGCTGCTTTCTGACGTCTCTGAAGCAGACGATATTGATGAAAATATAGAAAATGCTCAAAAAGAGCTATTTCTCGAATTTGTTACACGATTTGCAACTCTATACAATAATTCTATTCCTTTATATTTAGTATATCCATATTTTGCGGGTCTGCTTTCAAAGTCGTCTGCCGCAGGTTTGTTGTACGTGCGAAAGAGATAACTATTTGCTTGAAACTAGCGATTTAGCTCCCCGGCAGCAGACGACATTTGAAAAAAATATTGAAAAAGGAAAAGGGAAATTATTTCTCACTTTCTCAAATGTATTATAATTATACTTTCCGATTTTCCAATTAATAATAATAATAATAATAATATCTTTATTTTCTTAAGGTAACATTTCAGACACATACAGACAATTTAACAATGGCTATACATATCTTATTTTCATATGGCCTTCAATAATGCCGATGCATGTTTTTCTCTGATGCTTTCAAAGCAGACGATCACATTGAAAGTATATCAGGCAAACTTGAATTAAATCCAGTCATACTTATCATTTTGTAAATAATTGATTGCAGTGCCAGCAGACGACGTAGCTTGAAAACAACATAAAGAAGAATGAACAATCGTAAGACGTCGCGTCAGATAATGATGTGCCTTGGTTATGAAAAAGCACCACTGAACGACATATAATGTCTAATCACTTTTAGAAAATAGGAGCTCAACTTAATTGCAATGCCGTAGCGAATGATTGAGTTTCAACATGTTGGGTTTGGAATAATAACCACCTCTCTATAAACTTGGTCCTGCTGAATCAATGAGTGTTACACTTTACCTGATATGCATTTTCGACCATGCCAAATTGTTAGCATTTGTTTAATTGAATGAATAATTGATTGATTGATGCTTGCTTGATTGATTGATTGATTGGCTGATTATTCCATTGATCCATTGATTGAATGATTGATTGATTGATTGATTGATTGATCGATCGATCGATTGATTGATTGATCGATTGATTGATTGATTGATTGATTGGTTTGGATTTAAAGCTGTTCTTATCTAACTAACTAGCGTAAGTCGTCTTCCATCAATGGACTAACCATCTGCGTGAAAAAACAGCGAGTTGCTCGGAAAAACTTTTCGGTGAAGCACATGTGTGAGAAAGCCATGACACGCATGGGTAGGTCAACTGGCCAGTAATATGACTGAAACAGTGTTGAAAACGGCGTAAGACCCCCAATCAATCTTTTGTAGACTGTAACGCATAATTTGGACTAGAGAAGATGAAAAACGTGACGCTCTGTCACTGACATCCACGTGTTACCCGGGACCTCCATCAGCGAATCAATAATAAACAGTCTCGAGAAATCTAGGTTAACGGAATCTAATTAACCCTTTTCCCTCATTCAACAAATATTCCGCAGACAATTTTGGGAACATAAATGCAAAACTTTGAGTATTCTTTAAAATGAAAGTATAATAAATGAAGTTTAAAGTATTGCGGCATGAAGAGCAATTGTCCGGTTTTTGTCACAATGTTTTCAAATGTCATCGTGTGTAGGTGAGTCACACTACGGAGAAGAGGGTTAATATAATCTAATTAAGATAATGCGTTTACCTCATTGTCGGCAAAGATTGAAGCCAATCTGTATTCCCACTTGTAGTCGCATGCTGATGCATCTGAAGCAGACGACTTTTGAAAACATTGTGGCAAAAGAAGAAATTGCTCATACGAGCAATTTCTCCTTTTGTCACAATGTGTTCAACTTTATTAAACAATTGCTCCCTGATTTATAGAGAGTTTCAATATTGAATCGAGGTGTTTTCAAAGTCGTCTCCTGCAGATGTTTTGTATGAGGGAAGTGGTTGTACTTTGATTGAGTTTTCGTCACATTATGCTCATCGTTTACGTGTAAACCAGTGCATGAGAAAAGGTACACTTTTATATTTCTGAACAGTGCAGGTTCAGATGATCTTATTTACTGCTAAGTCAAATCAAAATTTAAATAAGTTGACATAATATTCTTAAAAGCGTTTGTATGTTATATGTATACAGTGTAGATCATGATCAGACTGTGTGGATGCACATGCTTACCTGCATCTAAACTGTTCACAAAAGCTTGTACCTTTTTTTCATACACAGGCCCATTTTATCGTGCTAATACAGGGGACTTTTGAAACGTTATGGAAAATTCCGAAATAAGTATCTTATTTCCTTTTCCAAGAACATTTTAAGGTCTGAATCAAAATTATACTATTTCCATGTATATGTAGGAAAGTACTCACAGAAGACAAGTCCCCCTATGCCATATCAGTTAAACTTACGTATCCTTATGAATATTATTTCAGGCGAATTGAACTGTTTTTATAACAGTACGGTAGTTTGAATATACTGGAATCAATTTCTTTATCCTAGAAGTTAGGCCTCAGGCCCATATACAACCATAAATTCATATGTAGATATATTGATTATATACATGAAATAACAAGCAACATGTATATGGGGGAGGGGGTTCTATTCGTTTCAATAGCTATTTGTTAAGACTTTTCTAAAATTTGTTCTAAGCTTAAGACCTTCAATCTAGACAATTTTCACTAGTCGTGTTGTTCGTGTTTCATTTAATGAGAATATTAAATTACACACATCTATACTTCAGTACATAACATTTAAGTGTTTTACAATCTCACAATCTTACTTCAATGTGTATTTCTATAGTATTCATTACTAAACATCAGATTAGAAAAGATGTATGCTCATTCCTGTTTTTGTATGTTATATGTATTATCTTAGTATGAACGTGTTATGTTATGAATATAACTTAAAAAGTGTTTAAGCAAAACATATATATCCTGATTTTTTATAGATTTAAAAAGTTAACATATCTTAATGAGTGGACTGTTTCTAGTCTATAGCGTTGGGTTTGATATTTCATATTATGTAGATATATGAGCCGTCCCGCGAGAAAACCAACATGGTGGACTCTGCGTAAAGTATCGTCCCGGATCAACCTAAGCATGCCGCGCAGGCTAACCCGGACATACACTTTTCGCCTCCTGTGGATTTTCTGTTTCATGAATCACTACTCTATCTATCCCCCCTTAGACGGAATGTGTCGGCCGGATCAGTCTGCGCGGACAGCGCAGGCTGATCTAGTCGATACATTACGCAGATATATTGATATGAGCCGTTCCGCGAGAAAACCAACATTGTGGACTCTGCGTAAAGTATCGACCCGGATCAGCGTAAGCATACCGTGCAGGCTTACCCGGATAGACACGTTTCGCCTACTGTTGATTTTCTGTTTCAGGAATCATTACTCTAAACCTCTATCCCCCTACGGAATGTGTCGGCCCGGATCAGTCTGCGCGGACTGCGCAGGCTGATCTTAGTCGATATATTTCGCAGAGACCATAATGTTGGTTTGCTCGAGGGACGGCTTATATGTAAGTTCAGTTGAGACGTTCTTGCAAATAGAACACAATCAAGGATCTTTCAGCAATACATTTGAGTGTGATAGCATTTGTTTCGAGTATAACGCCGTTTTCAACAGTATTTCAGTATAATCCCGTGAAGGTTTCCAGTTCACTATATTCGTGTTTTTCATGGCTTTCTCGCACCAACACGCAACACAATATTCTTCCCAATAAAATGACTTATACAATATGAGGTCGCAGGTTCGATCCCCAACCAGGTCATCAAATTACTTTTTTAAAAAATGAAAGTAACGACTTTCCCGCCTTGGCGCTCAGGATTGTGGGGGAAGTATTTCGACTGGTATCAGGATAAATGGATCAGGAGAACTGGTTTCTTATTCAGGAACCGCCTTGATATAACTGACAAAAATCGATTAATTATCTACAATATTCAACAACAATAAGTTCAATGCGTTTACCCACTCGAAATTTAAACTTCAAGCCTATCTCTTATGAAATTGCATTAACCCTTTCCCACATGAAGACGCTTTCATATGCCTCTGCAGCAGACGACTTTTGAAAATATTGTTTCAAAACGAGCAATCTCAAACTTAGCGACAATGTTTTCAACTTTATTTAAATACCATACTTCCATTTATCGAGGTTTTCCATATGTTTGTCCAGATGTTTCCAAAGTCGTTTGCTGCAAATGTGTTGTATGTGGGAAAGGGATAATGGTATCGTAGCGTTTCATAAATAGGTTAAGTGCATCAAAAAGAATTAACGAGATAAAAGCAACACCACTGTGTTGTTTGTACCCGAGCTTAATATCAATGAACTCGCTGACAAGGAAAGCGTCTGGAAGGCATCCAAGATCAACCCTTAGATCAGCCAGACCCAGATCAGCCAGCGCAGTCCGCGCAGGCTAATCCGGGCCGATACATTCCGTATCAGGGGGATAGAGGTAAAGAGTAATGATTCCTGAAACAGAAAATTCGCAGGGGGCGAAACCTGTCTACCCGGATTAGTCAGCGCGGCATGCTAAGGCTGATCCGGGTCGATACTTAACGCCGAGTCCACAATGTTGGTCTTCTCGTGGGACTGCTCATTTATCAAATAATAGTCAATAAATATTTAAAGAATTTGCTGAAAATTTAGGGTACTGATACGGTGTTGAGGAATTCAGTGGAATAAGGGTTAACCCTTTCCCTCGTACGACAATTCTGTGACAGACGACTTTGAACATATTTTGTCAAAAAATAGAAAATCTCTATAATTAAATGGATAACCTATGATTAAAAGTAGAAAACATTTTGGAATAAGGGTGATTCATAAGCAAATAGTACATAACATTCGATAATACGTAAATATTGTTTAACCCTACTCTCAACTGCAGACGCATTTTGACGCTTCTGAAGCAAATGAGGTCTGAAACCATTGAGCAAGTTATCCATTTGCCACAATGTTTTCGACTCTACTTCATAACTTTTGTTGCATTTACAGAGATTTCCCCCCATCTTTGCCCAGAAGTATAGAAATTCGCCTGATGCAGAGTTTGTTGTACGTGGTTAACCCTTTCCCTCGTATAGACGCTTGCTGACGCCTCTGCAACAGACGGCCTTTTGAAAACATAGTGACAAAAGAAGAAATTGCACAAAACGTGCAATTTCTCCTTTTGCCACAATGTTTTCCACTTTTTGTCATAGGTTATCCATTCAATTATGGAGACTTTCTATGTTTTGACAAAATACGTTCAAAGTCGTCTGCTGCAGAATTGTCGTATGAGGGCAAGGGTTAAGGGTAAAAGTCGCGTGGAGCGGTATAAGGGTTAAATCGAAAGTTCCGTGAAACAAACATCGATAGGATCTAATTCACAGCACTTGGATAATATGTTTTTGTACCGATGACCCGGTATTGAGTCAGACAGGTGGATAACTTTAAACCCTTTCAGCGCCGAATTGTTTAAAGTAGACTCTTCCATGTTCAAACTCGGATGACTCTATTTTCATGTTTTAGGATTTTTGGAATATTTTTTTTAAAACTCACAGCCAAACAATGCAGATTTCAGGTGAGACAGCTCGTTACGAGCTGATTCACCTGAATCTGTATTGTTTGCAAAAAGCTCAATATTGCCTTTGGCGCTGAAAGAGTTAAGTTCATGAAAATAAGTTTGTTTATTATATTCATTTCAGTGGGTTATTAAAATGTGATGAGTGGTGTATAACCTGATAAATCATCGTTTCAAACAGTGGGTTGATTTGTTTGGGTACTTTACGCAGCTTTCAAGGATATTCGAGTTATATCACGGCGTTTCCTGAGTAAGTTACCAGTACTACTGATCCATTTAGCCTGACATCAGCGAGTCATTCGTTCTGCTAACCCAACAATCCTGGGCCTCCAGAAGGGAAAGCCATTACTACCCTTTATTCAAGTATTTGGGCCGAGCCCCAGTAGCTCAGTCGGTAGCGACGTGGGCTGTCAATCCAGGGGTTGTGAGTTCGAATCCCAGCTCGTCCAACTTTCTTTCCGACGATTGAAAAAAGTCAATGCGTCATTCGTCTTCCACCAATGGGCTAAGTCTATGTGGAAAAGCAGCCAGTTCAGCCAGTTGCTTGGGAAGATTGTTGTGTGGAGTACTGGTGTGGGAAAACCAGGAAAAGCATGAGTAGGTGAACTGGCCATGATATAACTGAGAAATTGTTAAAAACGGCGTTAAACCCCAATCAATCAATCAATTAAGTCTTTGGTATGACCCGGTCGATGACTATATAGCCGACTAGTGGAAGATGACGATGACATGTGTCAATCATCAGAAAGAAGGAGTGGCCAGCCAGGTGTTCGAACACACGATCCCTGTTTTGAAAGCGTCGTAAAACATCATTCAAAACAAAACAAACTGAAGGTTGTTCGATTTAACCTTGCACTAGAATGACTCGAGATCGTTGGACCGAACTTCGTGTGAACGTTGTGATTTACAGCGGTTAGTCATCGCGTAAAATGCAAAACCTACCTGACGTACGTAAACAAAGTTGTGGTTAGTGTCTGTCCCAGTATCACAGAAACAGATGATTTTGTTTATACTATCGCTACAGACGGCTTTTGGCAACACTGCAGGAAAATGAGACAATTCAGTAGTTAGGCATCACATGATGAAAAACTTACATGACGTACGTAAACAACGTTATAGCTCTCTGTCAGGGGCGTAGCTTTGCAATAATCAATGTGTAAGCCGTCTCGTGAGAAAATCAACATTGTGGACTCTGCGTAAAGTATTGACCCGGATCAGCCTAAGCATGCCACACAGGCTTACCCGGATAGACACTTTTCGCCTTCTGTGGATTTTCTGTTTCAGGAATAACTACTCTATACATCTATCCCCCTAAGACGATACATTACGCAGCTGCATTTTGGGGCATTTTGAGAAAAAAGGTGTAGACACGTGCATACAGTGCCTAAAGGGAGCTACGCCCCTGTCTGTTCCAGTTTTTCCCCTCATAAATAGACGATTTGTTTTACTTTCCCTACAGCAGCCCTTTGAAACATTACTGGGAAAAACTGTACTCACGTTTTAAACTATTTGTTGTTTTCAACTATGGCTCCAGATTGTAATTTCAAGATTGTTACAGGTTAAATCATGAGTTGTTCTCCACATTACGATTTCAATTCCATTCGTTAACCAAGTACCTGATAGAACGTTTTGAACTCGTTCACAACTCGTGATATTACCTGACGTACGTAAACAAAGTTGTGGTTAGTGTCTGTCCCAGTATCACAGAAACAGACGATTGTGTTTATACTATCGCTACAGACGGCTTTTGGCAACACTGCGGGAGGAAATGAGACAATTCAGCTGTTAGGCATCACATGATGCAAAACTTACCTGACGTGCTTAAACAAAGTTGTGGTTAGTGTCTCAGAAACAGACCATTGTTTTTGGCCTGGGGCTTTAGCCCCTGGTCATAGTAGTAATACCATTGTTTTCGGAGTTGGCAGCCTGCCAATTGCTGTTAGCACCAAACAACGCATGAGAAACTGCGCGAGAGAAATAGTTCATCATGTATTCAACAAAACAGCATTTAAAAGGTTAGGATCTCCCCCATAAATATCATTTTAATGTTGTTGGAACATCAGTGAAAAACTTAAGGCGTGAGTACTCCAATATAAGATTAAGAAATGCTTTAGAAATTAATGCGCCGAGAGGTCAAATATGGACGCTTGTTAACATTATTAACATTCACGAAGAGGAACGGAAAAAAAGAAAGAAGTCACGTGAAAAATACAGTGGCGGATTAACCGGGGAGGGGGGGGGGGCGTCGAAAAATTAATGGTAAACAAAGAAAAAGTGTCGCAAATGTAGTGGCGGATTTAGCGGGGCCCATAGGACATGTGCCCGACTCCCCCCACCCCACGAAAGAAGTCACTATAAATATACAGTGGCGGATTAACCGGGGGCCCATAGGACCTGTGCCCGACTCCCCCCACCCCACGAAAGAAGTCACTATAAATATACAGTGGCGGATTAACCGGGGGCCCGTAGGGCCCGTGCGTCGAAAAATCGAACCTTCCAGCAGCCCCCAGGCCGTCAGCACTGCAGTGCTTTTAGTATGCTATGAACATGACGACATGAACATGCGGAAGTTCAGTAGTATCATGTTGCAACACTTACATGACGTACGTAAACAAAGTTATAGCTGTCTGTTCCAGTATTTCTTTGCTCAGAAACAGACGATTTGTTATACTGTCCATACAGACGACCTTTGAAACATTATGGGGAAAACTATTTTCACGTTTTAAACGGTTTTGTTGTTTTCAACTTTAGCTAAAGATTGTAATTTCAAGATTCTGATACTGTTTTAATTCCGAAATTTCCAAAGCAGACCAGTCTAGAGATAGCAAATTATGTTACATGACAAATGAAAAGATCTTCCTCCCATTTCGATTTCAATTCCGTTCGTTAATCAAATTCCCGATAGAACGTTTTGAACTCGCCCAAATCCAAGCTATCTAAAGTATTATTACCTGAAGTACGTAAACAAAATTCAGGTTAACTCCTGCAGCTTCAATGGGAATATTGAGATTTTTCGCAAACAATACAGATACTCGTAAAGAGCTCTCTCACCTGAAATCAGCATTGTTTGCATTTAAGTTATCAAAATATTCCAGAACTCTTCTTACATGACAAATAGTGTCCCCCGATTTTGAATTGGAATAGTCTACTTTAGCAAATTCAGCGCTGAATTGAATAAGGCTTGTCCATTACATCCCAGAATACAGACGTGGTTTTGTGTGCTTTTAATACTTTCGACGCAGATGACTTTTGGCAACACTGCTTCAAACAAATGACATAATTCTCAGTTTCCCAACGTTTTCAACTCTGGCTCTTAATTGTCATTTAACGATGCTTGGTATCGTTTTTTAGTCATGTGTTTTCAAAGCCAATGAGCATAATAAAAGCTAAACATACTACCGGTAAAATAAAAAGACCATGTTTATTTGTATTGTTTTGTCTGGGTTATCGCCGTTTTCGGTGATATGACGTATTCGAGATCCTTTGCGGACTAACCAGACCCAGATCAGCCTGTGAATCCGCGCATTTTGAAGAAGACTAACACTGTTAACACATTGCCAATACAGATTGTCATATGCAGATGGACAGGCTTATCTGAACATACACTGTGACAGAAATGCAAACTAAAACATATTCCCTTCTTGACGCACAGGATTGTGGAGTTATTATTACGTTTCACTAGCTGTTTTAAGGATAAATAAAATGGAACACTAATATTGATAAACTTACACAGAAAAGTATTGTCTTGTAACTGAAAAAATGTTGAAAGCGGCGTAAAACACCAAACAAACTTACATTATGATCTCAACAGTTTTCGTTAACCTAGAACATAACACTAGTTTAAGAGACGTTTGGAATCTTCCAAGTTGCAAATACATGTATCTAGTGAAAATAATATAAATGTGAACGTATGAAATACAGATTTTCTAAACAAATGGACCTATTATTTCGAAATGGGGTTGAACACATTGTACTTGTATGAAAGATGTTTAGACTCTTCCAAATTGTAAAACGCTAATAAAAAGAGCATGAATGTGAATGTATAATAACATTTTCTAATCAAATGGACCTATTATTTCGAAATGAGGTTGAACACATTGTTCGTTATATTTAGATTTAACCCTTTCCCTCATACGACAAGTCTGCAACAGACGACTTGATCATATTTTGTCAAAAAATAGAAAATCTCTATAATAGAATGGATAACCTATGACTAAAAGTGGAAAACATTGTGGCAAAAGAAGAAATTGCTCGTTTTGAGCAATTTCTTCTTTTGTCACTATGTTTTCAAAATACCGTCTGCTGCAGAGGCGTCAGAAAGCGTCTTTATGAGGGGAAAGGGTTAAACAGTATGTGGCATATTCAAGTCTAAAATGGACTTCTCACGATCTAGATTGCAAAATAACCTTGAAGTGAACAAACTTAGTGATAAACAAGATGTGCTGTGGTGTTAATTATACCCGGTTATAGATTTCATAATTCAATTATCGTGTGTCTGTTGTCCACCTCCCCCAACGTGGATATCTTCAATTAGCGGTATCCGTTGCAGTGTATGTACGTTGTGTTAGGTAATTTATAACATGATGCTGAAAATCCATACAAGTCGAACCACACACAAGAAAATTAAAAATCTTTGTCGCAATCCCCTTAAACTTAAGGTCCAACTTGTTTTATTTTAAAAATAAATACTATAATTATTATCATTTTTTACTGGCTGTCACATCGGCATTTAATAGTATCATCGTAAATTAGCGTTATTCGTCTTCCACCATTTGGCCTATTAAAGTTTATTTGGATAATGTAGCAAGTTGTAGTGAAGAATGTTATGTGGAGTACTGGTTTTACAGAGCCTTGAGAGAGTCGGTGAACTTCCGGGACATAACCAACACAATGTTCAGGTAAACGGTGTTAAACTACAATCAAGTAATATTTAACAGTACAACTTGACTAAATTAACCTGGTGCCTGCCTTTGTCTGTCTGTCTGTCTGTCTGTATGGTGTTTTACGCCGCTTTCAACCAACAGCAGTTCGTCATATCACGGCATTTCATGGGTAAATTACCAATACCGCTGGTAAACATAGTCAATTGGAATGATATCCCCGAAGCCCTCAGCGCCAACTACAACCATTGTTTTAAAACTCTCATTGCCTTTGTACAATGAGAACAATATATGTATATGTAAATGAAAATGCATCTTTAAACAAATAAATATCTTGATGCATGTAGTTTCATAAAACATATACATTGCAACCTTTCCAGAGCAACATATCGCAGAGGCAAAGCCATGTAGCTGTTCTAGAGAGGTATCGCTCAATAGAGGTCAGTATCTTCCTTAGAAAACAACAAAGTTTTGACCACTATGAGAACAACATTACAGGCGTATAACATATTAAGTCTATATCAACTAGATCAAATAACAGATGCACAGACACATCTGAAACTTCACAGTTCTGGAAGTAAAGTGTTTCCTTATTGTTGGCGTCCCCGTATTTCAAATTAACTTAGCCCTTTCTCACTGATAGAGGCAATTTGACACATCTGCAGAAATCTGTCTTTGCCTAGTGTTTAGCGTCGGTAATTTGGAACCGGGCGTTCCGGGTTTGATCCCCAGTCGCGGCGTTGGTCATGGTGAAGTACACTCGGGCAAGGTACATTTCCTAGCATAGTACTGGGATCATGAATAAGTGAACTGTCGCCGTGATATAACTGAAATAATGTTGAAAACGGCGTAAAAAACCTAACAAAACAAATCTGCAGATGTGTCAAAAAACGTATACTAGTGAGAAAGGTTTAAACGGGCATTATTTTCGTGCCGGGTCTCATTTTTTCTTGCAGCGTGAAGTAATCCTGTTTACCTGTTGCCAATTTACATAATTCAACCAATTAACTTCTCAGTCAATTCCATCGATTTTTGTCTTTACCGTTTTACTTGATGGGATTAGGAAAGTGTTTTCTGCTTCAACCCTTTCCCACATACAAAATATCTGGAGCAGACGACTTTCGGAAAATCTGTATACTTAAAGTATAATTATTAAATAAAGTTGAAAATTCATTATGAGCAACATCTCCTTCTGCTATAGTGTGTTCAATAGTCATCTGCTGCAAATGCGTCAAAATGCGTCTATATGTTGGATTGATTGATTGGGGTTTAACGTCGTTTTTAACAATTTCTCAGTTATATCACGGCGGCCAGTTCACCTACTTATGCATTTCCTGGTTTTCTCACACCAGTACTCCACACAACAATCTTCCCAAGCAACTGGCTGCTTTTCCACATAGACTTAACCCATTGGTGGAAGACGAATGACGCATGTCGCATTGACATTTGTCAATCGTCGGAAAGAAAGTTGGCCGAGCCGGGCTTCGAACTCACAACCCCTGGATTGACAGACCGCTGCTACCGACTGAGCTACCGGGGCTCGGCCTATATGTTGAAGAGGGTTAAAGTGTTCTTAAAAATATTGTAACGTCTGAAAATGTGTGCAGAGTTGAAAACAGTGTTGGAGGAAAAGGAGATTTTTTGTTATTATTATTTTTAAATATTTGCCTGTTTTGAATAAACAGCATCTGACCAAATGGTGTATGACATTGATAAAGTGTTTTCACACACGCACAAATTGCTAGTTTCGTGTTTTTCAAAAATTGCTGCTTCAGTTCAAGGACACACATTCCTACCTAATTTACCAAGTTTTAGAAGACCCTTTCATCCAACCAAAACATAATCATTACAGAGAAAGTTCAGGGAGAAAAAAAATCGTTCAAATGGAATCAAATTTTTAAGAAATTATAAAACACGGTCATGAATAGGAAAATTATGAAATGTGAGTACATTCTCATTTCCTATAACGTTTTTAAAGTCGACTGCTGCAAATTCATAAAAACACCGATTCATTAAAGGAAAGGAACGCTAATAGACACAATTTTCATTTAAAACATTACAGGAACAGAAGCAATTATTTACTATTTTTATATATATATTTTTGTTTTCATTACTATTCTCTCGAAATTTGAATGTAAGATTTACTTTACTTGATATCCGGATCAGTCCATTACTCCAACAGATAGCCACGTGACCAGAAAAGAGGCCGTGTGAACGAACTGTAGGAGAACTGTTTCCAATAATTCCTGGAATGTCTCAGGTCAACCCTTTCTCACGTGCAGACGTACTCTGACGCACATGCAGCAGACGACTTTTTAGTTTAAACTTTTATTTTACATCGATTGTGAAAAAAGATTTTATCCTCCCAAGTCTGACTTTTAAAAACATTGCGGTAAAATGAAGAATTGCTCCTGTTGCCACAATGTTTTCAATTCTTTTCGGTAATGACGCTTTTATATTGTAGAGATTTTCCCATTGTTTTTACCTAGATGATTTATATCAGTGCTCTGCTGGAGATTGTTTATGTGGGAAAGGTCTAAACAGGTTAAACACTTACCTGACATATAAATTAAAAGTCGTCTGCTTTAACACTTTCTCGACTTTGAAACAGTACCACAAAAATATGAAAAAATCTTTAAATGAAAGTACAGTGAAAACATGGTGACAAAAGGAGAAATAGCTCGTTTTGAGCAATTTCTTCTTTTGTCGTCATGTTTTCAAAAAGTTGTCTGCTGCAGAGGCGTCAGAAAGCGTCTATATGTGGGAAATGTCTAAACAGGTGAAACACTTACTTGACATATAATTCTAAAAGTCGTCTGCTTTAACCCTTTCTCATATACAACAAATTCGCAGCAGACGACTTTGAAACAGTACCACAAAAATATGAAAAAATCTCTTTAAATGAAAGTACAGTGAAAATGAAAACATTGTGACAAAAGGAGAAATTGCTCGTTTTGATCAATTTCTTCCTTTGTCGCCATGTTTTCAAAAAGCCGTCTGCTGCAGAGACGTCAGAAACCGTCTATATGTAGGAAAGGTCTAAGCAGGTTAAACACTTACTTAATATACAAATCTAAAAGTCGTCTGCTTTAACCTTTTCTCCCAATACAAACGCATGTGGACGCATCTATAGTAGACAACTTTTGAAAAATATGTGGCAAATCTGTTTAATAATTAAAAATATTATTTATAGCGATATTCCATAATTTGGCCTTGATAATTTCAAAGCTGCAAATTACTTGATTGTGGGGAGGTTCAAATATCTAAAAAAAGAAAAGTACTCTTGTATTCATTTTTGAATTAACATTTTGTTTCGATACAGAGTTATGAGTATATTGGGGGGGAAAAGAAGAAAAAAATGCTCATGTTTTCAAAGTCGACTGCTGAATGAAACACATTTTTTCCAGCTCGAAATAGCAGGGTCAAGTAATGCAGGATGATAGATTACGTAAATAAACAGAATATTTCATGAACCAATTGTGTGCGGCAGGCGGTGTTTGGTGCGTCTGCAGCTGACGGGTTTTAAATGAACAGACACAGTCTAATTTTGGAAATAAAAAACACCTATTAACTATATGACCATCTATTTATTTTCACATCATTGTCACCTTTATTTTAATAAAAGTCGTCTCGCATCGTCCCTTCCCAATCACTGACTCTCTCGTTTATATTATATGGATTATCTCCCCTGTAGATACCTAACGATTTTGTAGGCGCTAATTTGATTGACTGGTGTAAAGGTCAATCTAAGACGACCTTTATCAGACAGTTATCAGATTTATAGAAGCGATTGCCACTGCAACGAAATTTAGATCAGGTTTTAGTGGGATTTATTAATTGTATAACCGCAAGTTTCTTTTACACTTGCTACACAACTGTTAAATGTTAAAATCCGTCTATTGAACAGATGTCAAATAGTGATGGTTCCCTTGTTGTTGCAATCCGTTTTACTATTTATTCGTATAAGCATAAGCAAACAGGATATACGATGTACGTTCGAAATATGTTTTGTGGTTACCATGCTTAAACATTTGATTGAAACGTGCAGTTGTTCAATTTATACTAGTGTGTTTACTGCTCTGGCTTCACAAGAGAAGACTATAGAATATAAAACCTTCTTTGCACTAATTGATTGGCCTGTTGCCATGTGTGGTGGCCCATATTTTGTTCTCAACCTTTCTCACAGGTTCAAAAGTGTGTGCCCAGGTTTCATCTCCTGTGGCACTTTTTGTCTTATTGTTGGAACATTTTTATCCACATTTTGGCTGTATCAACACGTTCATTTTTCTGGTCGTCTGTCAATACTGGGGCACCCACCAAGCAGAAATATTCCTAACTTTCAAGATTTTCGTTTTAAATGATTTGGACCGTTAATAGTGAAAAACCAAAAATGCGTGCAATATTACGCGCCGTTTATCTGGAATCGAGTTTTAATCTTCAATACATTTTTGTCTCACCGATTTCGGTCGGTCTTCGGCCGATGTAAACATTTGGTACATTTTCAACAGATAATAAAATTTATTTTTCCATCTATGGACCTTCTCATAAGACAGCCTGCTAGACCCATAAACACTAGTTATTCGGCAAAACTCTTTTTACTCAGAACAACCGAACTATCTGCATTTGAACTGTTATGTAAGACCGAGTTTATGCAATATTGACTATTCGTTTTCCAACCATTTGACGCCGACTGTCTAAATTGAAATGAACAACAATCTACGAAACTGTTATTCTTTTGGATACAGGTCAAATTACGCCAAATACATCCGCGGTCATGCTGATCTACAGCCAAAATGTCCCTAAAAAAACCTTACCATAACCAGAATGCATTGAATATATGTCATTGTGTTTAAATTCATTGTAAATGTATATAGGATGCACTGGAAATTATTGATTTGCTCACTTTTAGTATTTCGACCTTGTTTGAAAGTGAAAGTATCGAATCATGCGACTAAACTCCGGTTTTGTCCTGGCCCGATGACGGTAACCAATTTAGCTTGGTGAGTTTTTTCTTGCACAATGCATGACTCCCCATTTTGTTTGGATTGTGTTAAAGATTAGATGGAACTCTGACAATTGAGGACTGAAACTGGTCGATTTACATGAAAACTAAGAAGAAATTGATTTTGTGTATTACCTACATGTGCAGGTGCATACAATTGTGTAGATATAGGATGGAGGGATGTCTGTTGTATGAACATTAACTCGTAGAATTCTCCATAGAAAAAGTGTGGAGTCACATTCCAACACCTCTTGTCTTTAATCTTTAATTGTCATTGATATCTCTTTATTTTTGGTAGAGACCCCATTTAATATCGCTTTTATTTTGGCACATATCCCCTTTAATTCGGCAGATATCTCATTTGGTTTAGCAAATATCTCCTTTAATTTGAGAGATATATTTGAAAATCGAAGAGTTATATCTATCTTAGAAACATATATGGTAAGAATTAAGTAATCTCAATAAGTTAGATATCTCAAATTTAGTAAGGGGGTGGGGGGCACCTCTTCAAGTTTAACTCTTTCCACAAACAATAGTTAAACGGCTTGCCCTATGACTTTGCTAATGATTCGACGAAAGTGTGTGGGCAATTAGTTTAGATGATAATGACAAAACCACTGTGTTGCCGCTGACAGACGGACAACAACAGAACGGGTGAGAGAACCAATTCCACAACATGTGTGTTCTAGATTTCAAAGACATACAGGCATTGATGATGAAACCACATGGCTGCCACTAAAAAGTGGTTCATTACCCCTTTCACTCATACAGCAATTATGCAGTAGAGAAATTTGAAAACATTGTAGTAAGAAATACGGAAACCGCAATAGATGAAATTATTTTTAATTAATAGAATTGAAAATATTGTGAGAAAATGAAAGATTGGTCATTCTGAGGCGGCGTTTGCTCATTATAAGCAATCTATCCTTTTACAACAATGTATTCTCATCTTGGCTAAAACTTAACTTCATTGAGGATTTTCCAAATTATTTTAACTCAAATGTTGTTATCCCTCTCCCATGTGCAGACGCATTTTGACGTATCTGCAGCAGACGACAATTGGAAACAGACAAACAGGAGAAAATTGCTCACTTTTCCACAATGTTTTCAACTCTTATTGATGATTATAAACTCCAATTTATAGAGATGTTCCGTAGTTTTGCCTGGGTGTTTCTATGTTGTCTGCTGCAGATATGTTGTATGTGGGGAACGGTAAAGCCGTCTGCTGGATATTTCGTTATATGATGTAAACGATTAACGGAGAATACAACGATGGTATGTTTTAGCTTGACGCAGTTAGTTTATTGCAAATAGGACGTACAATGGGTGTGGCACCTCATAAAAATTCCCGTATGCACTAGAAAGTTACATCCTCGGCTCATTCTGGATCTACTTATGTTATGACCCTTTCACCGACATACTGTTGTATGAGAGGTTAGTTGGATGTATTTGTTCACAACAAAAAAAAGGAAACCATATTTTCATTCTATCGTTCTTGACTAATTATAATATTTATGTTTTCCTCTACTCACGATGCAATCTCATTAAAACCAGGCATAACGTTCGCTGTAGTAGCCAACGCTCGTGTAGCACAGCGAACGATTGTAATGGGATTGCTCACTGAAAATATGAGCCGTCCCAAACCAACAGTGAGGACTCTGCGTAATGTATCGAGCCAGATCAGCCTGCGCAGTCCGCGCAGGTTAATCCGGGACGACACATTCCGACTCAGAGGTATAGAGGTATACAGTAATGATTCCTGAATGAGAAAATCCACAGGAGGCGAACGGAGTCTATTCGGGTTAGCCTGCGCGGCATGCTTAGGCTGATCCGGGTCGATACTTTACGCAGAGTCCATAATGTTGGTTTTCTCGAGGAATGGCTCACTTTATTATATATTGAAGATAATAAGTAATAGCCGCGTCTAGCTATTTAGATCATTATAATGACACTCCGCTTTGACACCATTCAATGTTATATTGACATAAAATAGTGGGACTACACTTTCCCTCATACGACAATTCTGAAGCAGACGACTTTAAACATATTTTGTCAAAAAATGGAAATTCTCTATAATTGAATGGATAACCTATGACTAAAAGAGGAAAGCATTGTGGCAAAAGGAGAAATTGCTCGTTTTGAGCAATTTCTTGTTTTGTCACTATGGTTTCAAAAAGCAGAGGCGTCAGAAAGCGTCTATATGAGGGAAAGGGTTAACCGTTTTTTAATCGATTAAGGTCAAATTACGCTAAATACATCCGCGGACCCTTTGATCTACTGAAGTCCCTAAATAAACCTTTGTTTGTGTAGAAATGAGTGTATACCATCACCAGTGTGTATTGAATATATGACAATGAGTTTAAATGCATTGCGAATGTGTATAGGATGCACTGGAAATGATTGATTTGATGACTTTTATTTTTTTGACCTTGTCTGAAAGTGAAAGTAGAGAATGCTAAACACCGGTTTGTCCGGGACCTTTTTTGTCGTAAATGACGGTAACCATTTTCGCCTGGTGAGTTCTTTCTTGCATAATACATGACCCCACATTTTCTTTGGATTGTTTTAAAGCTAAGAGGTAACTCTTTTCAATGATATATGGTGTTCTCTATGGGAAATGCTTAGAAAGTGTGACAATTGATGACTGAAGTTGGTCGATTTACATGGAAACAAAGAAGGAATTTATTTAGTGTATTGTGACCTAAAGAGGTTTTGGGTGGAACATATAAAAAGTCAAATTTGTGTCAGCTGCACATATTGAAGCATTCTAGGGTACTTTATTGGGTGGGATTCAGTCAAATTGCTTGAAAATTGATAAAATTGGGTGCCTGGAGTGTAATTTAGGTCCATTGGGGGTATCCAGCCATTAGGTTATAGCCTTTTTGACCATTTGCCATACACAATGATGTTTCTCAAGCTATAAAAAGTGTTCTTTGATTGGTTAGCTGCATACAAGAGGCATAAACATGAAGTATAGCCATGTCCTTAAACATGTGACACAGTAAATCCTAAAAATGTTATGTTTTTCTGCTTTTTTTGTCTTTGAGACCGGGATGATGTGCGAGCGCATAAAACTTGCCGGACTCAATTCGCGAAACCTAGGTTTGGGTTGAATAGGAAATTAGAAATTTCTTTGAAAATAATTGCCTTATTGTCCTAATATTTGCTAATTTGCTTTCATTTGATATCATTCTCTGTAGATTTACACAAAAACCAGACCTCTGAGGTAAAAAAAAGTGTCTAAAGAAGGTTAAAAATTCACAAAAATGACAGGTCAATTTTTTGTCGTCTGCAAAAATGTTTGGATATAGTCAATCTGGTTAAAAATGATGATACTGCTTCCCTAAAATGTTTGTGAATGGTGCATAAATATAAAGTTTGATCATTTCTATGAACATTTGAGACAGAAAAATCTTAATTTGTGATGTTTTTTCTTACTTTTCCTTCGCGAAGTTCTATGTATTGCACAAAAGCATGAATCTTGGCCGAAAAACCTAAATTTGGGTGGTATACAAAAATCTAATTTTCTTTGATAATAACAACTTATTTGACCTAATATTTGCTTTTGTAATTTTGTTTTATATCATACTTTATAAATAATTAGGAAATACCTATTATTAAAAACATATTTTTTGTCTTAAAGGTCAAATTACGCTAAATACATCCGCGGACCCTTTGATCTACACTACTGAAGTCCCTAAATAAACCTTTGTTTGTTTAGAAATGAGTGTATACCATCACCAGTGTGTATTGAATATATGACAATGAGTTTAAATGCATTGCGAATGTGTATAGGATGCACTGGAAATGATTGATTTGATGACTTTTATTTTTTTGACCTTGTCTGAAAGTGAAAGTAGAGAATGCTAAACACCGGTTTGTCCGGGACCTTTTTTGTCGTAAATGACGGTAACCATTTTCGCCTGGTGAGTTCTTTCTTGCATAATACATGACCCCACATTTTCTTTGGATTGTTTTAAAGCTAAGAGGTAACTCTTTTCAATGATATATGGTGTTCTCTATGGGAAATGCTTAGAAAGTGTGACAATTGATGACTGAAGTTGGTCGATTTACATGGAAACAAAGAAGGAATTTATTTAGTGTATTGTGACCTTAATAGGTTACTCGGACCCGGAAACAAGTGAATATTGATTGTCTATTAATTTATCCGGTTAACCGATTCACCGGTTAGACGATTATACGATTAACCGGTTATTAATATTGGTAACCGTTGACAACCCTAACGAATGTATCGAGGGCTTGGCGTGAGACGGTTGTAACAATAAAACCTATTTTGAAAACCCTGGTTTACGGGCAATTTTGACCCCTTTGTAAACAATGCAAATGTATGTGCCATTGCTCAGAACGAGCAATACCACCTAAATTTCCCTTTGTTTACCAAGAAAAATGATTTAACGCTTATAAAGAGTTTATGGCGAGGTGATTAACCTTGGTAAAAAAAATATCAATTTGAGTTACAACCGTTTCACGCCAAGCCCTCGATATATCATACGAGTATATGGATACTCGAGCTAGGCTCGTCTTAGACTTCACTGTGCACTGATGCATTAACCCCCGTTCCCTCATACCCCTATTCTCCAGGCGCTGTTTACATCCAGCAACGAAATTATAAATCGTATTATTGGAAGCCGCCAGTAGGCGGCTTCCTGTAGGGATGCTTAGAAATTTCGAACAAGGAGAATATTTAGACCTGCCAGCGTGACCACATATCTTGATTTCTCTGTGTCCTTACTAAGTACATTAATTTAAGTTAATGACTTTTAAAACATCCCTTTTACACTCTATATACATGTGTGAGTTTTACAAATTAAAAACAAAAGACAAAGGCCAGTATATTAATTGAATATATGTACATTTTTATTTAAGCGAAATTCATACTGTATCTTGTCTAAACAGTAAACTGAAATGGTTACCTGCCTCATACGCTTTTTTAGTTCGATAGTATGTTAAATCGGGAACCATGAACAAGAGAAGGCACGCAGTAAATGTAATCTGTTTCTTGTTGTTGTTGTTGTTTGGCGTTGTTTTACCATCGCACTCGGCATTAATGCCATTCCGTTCCTTACATGCTATCATATATTACGCAGTAATTCTAGATGGAGAAGTGCAGACATGAACATATATAAACCACAGAAATATCTGTTTCACAATAAATGTTGCCGTCTAGTTGAAATGTTAATGTTTATCGTACTTATTCATACGAATCACAAGAAAAAAAATCCTGGTAGTACTTAAAGGGAGGTAATTTGAAGTATATACGCACAATTTAACTAAGTTCCCATTTGGTCTGACACCTGTGTCTAATCAAAGCGCCAATGGCACTGTAGTGGCGATCGTATGGAAAATCCTGCAAAGTAACAAGCAGTATATCGGTGTAGGGCTTGCGATGACTCTGGTGCGGGTATATTTGAGAATGTATCACCCCTGCAGTAGAATAATGTTAGTTTGCCAGAATGTTGTCTTGGTGATTATTAGTGTTCAAAATTAGGCCATTCCAAAGTTATGAAAAATCTAGTTGGTATTCGATAGACTACCGTTTTAGCTCATTAGAATGGCTATTTGTAATCTAAATTGTTCGGGTAATCACATGTTTATCACCAGGTCGCTAGGCCATATTAAGATAAAATATATTTTAGAAATGAATAAATTATCAAGAAAGGAGAGAAAACAGTATCCATTAGTTTGGTGTTTGTTTCAATGATGTCCGATATCAAACAGGTCTGTTCAATTTAGTCCCTTCACATTGCATGATTGAGGGTTGTCAGAGACATATAAACACAGTGTATTTATATGTCTCTGAGGTTGTTAAACTGCTTCGAATAATGTGATTGCAAAAACAAACACAAAACATGCTCAAAAAGCACAATTTCACTATTTGCCAAACTGTTCAATTTATAAAAATATAGGCATATATTATAATGCTCGATCTTCAAACTAAATTAGGCTACACTGTCAGCATTGATTGCTAATTGACTCTAGAACATGCAGACGTGTATACATAAAGTGTATACACACTGACATCGTGTGTCCTTTAAACCTTTGTAAACCAGTCTTATCATCTAGACGCTTTCATATATTTAAACAAATACAAAATAAAGCGTTTATAATATTGAGATTTACAAGCTCTTCTGGTTTTTGGTCTCGCGAGCTATTTATAGAACCTTTTGGAATTTCCAGATTTGAGTATCATCAGAGTTGCCGTTATTTGCAAGGCAGAACGCGCAATGATATTTATTATCTGCCAAATCATGACGAAGATAATATTTACATATTTTAACTCTATGTAGATAATGTCTCGATAAATATTAGTAACAATCCGGTACCAAAGTAGCACTGACATAATTATTATTAATCACGTCTCTGCATCAATGATGGAACTATAACGGATGTGAGTAAATTAGTTTGCAGTAAGGTAAAAAAATATCAACCGATTGTTCAAAACCGACTATATAAATATTTTTCGTTGTTGTTGTTTCTGTTAGCATTGTGGCGATTGTCAAACCAATCGCCACAATAATACACATGTATGACGATTTAAATAAACAATTTAAAGGGAATACAAATATTTAACACAGTTAAACATTTAAATACATGTTCAGCAGCTAACCGTTTCCCACATACAACAACCAATTTGGTCGAGGAAAGTTTACGTCGTGCCGGGTTAGCTAGTCTCAATATAAAATCGCTAATATTGGAAATATACTTATACACAAACGGACGTTTCTAGTTTCAGTACATACAAAAACGGTTCATACTTAAATTTACTTTAACATGTTGGTATATTGAAATGGGTAATGACTTAGTACGTTGAAATGAAAATTTGTTTATAATTTTATACATTTTATATTCATGCCTATACATTAGGGTATCTACAAACAATTAATGAAATGTGTACACATTTATCTTGGCTTAAATTTGATTTTGATGTTGTTACTAATTTAAATAATAGTTTTCATTCATATAATTTCAATGTTTATTAATCTTATTCATACGAATCACAAGGTAAATATCCTTGTATTGCTTAAAGGGAGGTAATTTGAAGTATACAACAGTCTTTAAAGGGATAAATATCAGTCTACAGTTGTTTGTGGATTTAAATGTTCTTTTTTCTTATTTCTACATGAACAACGAAAAATTGCGGCTTTTCTTTGACGCTTTGCGTCAAACATTAGTTTTGTATTGTATTTGAAACGTTGTCTGCGACAGATATATTAAAATACATTGACCAGTATCAAGAAAGTGGAATGGCTAACGTTGTAAATGTTTGTTTTATTGGAGTTTTATGCCGTCTTCAACATTATTTCAGTTATATCACGGCGACTGTTTGCTTATTCATAATCCCTGAGTAAATGAATCAGTTCTAGGCTAGGAATTGTACATTGGCAAAGGGTACTCTACCATGACCGCTGCGACTGGGGATCGAGCAAGGTACACCAGTTTCAATATCCTTGACGCTTTATATTATTGTTGAAAAGGCGTCTGCTGAAGATGCATTAAGAGAAAAGGGAATGGCTTACGTTTAATACGCAAATATGTTATGATCATTTATCATCATGTCTCACATAGCCTTTGTTTTGAGCAATATTCTCCTTTTCAAAAATTGTTTTCAAAAAGTTTTTCTGCGACGGGTTGATAAGTTGCTTTCATCGAAAGAGCTAATGCTAGTTTTGTGTTTGTTTTGTTTTGTTTGTATGTGGGTTAAACGCCGATTTCAACAACTGTTCAGTTATATCACGATGTTTCCTGTGTAAGCTACCTGTAATACTGGTCCATTTAACCGGACACCAGCGAGTCAGTCCCAATGTGATTACTACCATTCTAACTCATTCCCGAGTACAACGTGGTTAACCCTTTCCTTCATACGACAATTCTGCAGCAGACGACTTTGAACATATTTTGTCAAAAAATGGAAAATCTCTATAATTGAATGGATAACATATGACTACAAGTGGAAAACATTGTGACAAAATGAGAAATTGCACGTTTTGTGCAATTTCTTCTTTTGTTACTATGTTTTCAAAAAGCCGTCTGCTGCAGAGGCGTCAGAAAGCGTCTATATGAGGGAAAGGGTTAAAATGACGAATGACTGAAAGAGAAATTAATTAATAAATTTGAAAACATTATAGTAAAGGAAGAAATTGCTCATTAAGAGCAATTTCTCCTTTTTCACAATTATTTTATAATTCGTCTGCTGCAGCGGCGTCAACATTCGTCTGTTAAGGGTAAGTGTAAATAACGCTCGTGTTTACCTGTACGCTAACCCATTATGATGATTTATGAATATGACCCACATATTTCTTGGCGTTGATGCCATGTTCACTTAGGAACAGATCTCCCTCATAACCAAAATCCGACTGCTTACGTCTTATGCGTGCTGACGACGTGTGCACATATTGGGGGGGAAAAGGAGCAAATTACTTGATCCTTTTCCCACATGTACAAACATTTTGACACACCTGCAGGAGGCAACTTTTAACATAATGCTTTCAACTTTTAGTCAATTATTCTTCTATCATTTAATGAGATTCTCCATGTGTTATACTACATATTTTTCATGTCATCTGCTGCAGATTTGTTGTATATGGGAAAGCTATATACCGACAAATTACTCCCTTTCCCTCTATGTTTAAAAAAAACAAATATTTTATAACCGATATTTCATCACATATTTTGAAAAAAAGATATTTTTGTATTATGATATGAGGTAAAGGTTTAGACTGTTAAATACGAGTTTCGTAGTAAATGGGTCTTAAATTGAATCGATTAACCCTTTCCCACATACAATTAACCTGCAAACACAGCAGAAATAGTCTATAAATGAAAATAGGAATTTTGAATTGAGTTGAAAACATTGTGGTAAAAGGGGAAATTGCTCATCATGAGCAATTTCTCCTTTTACCATAATGTTTTCAAAAGTCGTCTGCTGCAGTATTTTCTTTGCCACAATGTTTTCAACAGTCGTATGCTGCAGAGGCGTCAGAAACCGTCTGTATATGGGAAAGGGTTAATCGTTTCTTGGTAAATGGATTTTCAATCGACTTGATAAAAGTGCACATTATTTCTTCTCTTTGGCATAAGTTAAATGCACTCGGATGATTCGGGTGGAAGAAAATATGATTTTCTTCATAAAGGATATTTATATCTTATTTCGCTTTCAACACTAATTCCGTTACATTGGGTTTTTCATCAGCCCTGCGTTCATTTAACACTGGATCCGAAACCTGTTTCGTAAACACCCAGTATATTTCGAAAGAGTCTACCTTGTTTTTCAGCAATTTCTAACCTAGATATCACCCAGAAAAATATTCTAATAAAGTTTCATTATTCTGGGTTGAAAAGTCACGGGATTACTTTTTTTCAATTTGGCCTAGTGATCTTGTTTTTTTATTCGACAAGACACGTATTCGAACTTAGTCTAGACACCATCAAGTCACGAATTCTTCAACATGACATATATTCGAACTTAGTCTAGATACCATCAAGTCACACATTTTGACAAAGCTTCATCAAAAAGTGTGGCCTTTACCCTTTCCCTCATACGACAATTCTGCAGCAGACGACTTTGAACATATTTTGTCAAAAAAATGAAACATCTCTATAATTGAATGGATAACCTATGACTAAAAGTGGAAAACCTTGTGGCAAAAGGAGAAATTGCTCGTTTTGAGCAATTTCTTCTTTTGTCACTATGTTTTCACAAAGCTGTCTGCTGCAGAGGCGTCAGAAAGCGACTATATGAGGAAATGGGTTAAAATATTCCTTTCCTTGACCTAGTGAACGACATCATCAAGTCAAACGTTTCTTTTCTTTGGCAATCGGTTAATTGTACCCGGTTGATTCATGGTAGAAACGACAGCCCTTTGTCATAAAAACTGTTTGTTCTTAATTACGCTTTCAACAATAGCGAACCGAGCATCGGTCGCATCGTCGGTAGCGACACAGGTTATGAGTTCGAACCAATGCTCAACCAACAATACTTCCGATGTTTGACAAAGACAATACAATAAGTGTCATTCGTCGACCATCTATGTGGAAAAGCAGCCAGTTACTCTATTCAATAGTTGAACTCTTATTTGTAGAGAATTTTTCATAGTTTCACATATATTTCAAATAAGTCTGAAACATGTGTGTTGTATGCGGAAAAGAAAGGATCAACCCTTTCTCACATACAACAATTCTGCAGCAGACGACTTTGAAATATCCAGGCAAAAATAGGGGGAAATCTATTTAAATGAAATGATATTGATTGCGATAAAGTTGAAAACATTGTGGCAAAAGGGGAAATTGCTCATCATGAGCAATTTCTTCATTTGTCACACTGTTTTCAAAAGTCGTCTGCTTCAGATGCGTCGGAATGCGTCTGCAAGCCGAAGGATTAAAGAATAAAACTGCAGACGATTGACGGACAGGTGGTATGCCGTTGGATGGGTTGATTGATAGAGGTTGTTCAAGAATAGGCCTGATTTTGTGATACAGCTAAAAAGTTATTTGGCATCCTTGAATTATATCCTACGTCAACAAGTCACTATAAGATTGATTTATATAGAATTGGATAGGTCATGGTTGATACTATATTCAAGGTTACAATTCTTCTTTGTTTCCATGTATATCGAGCAGTTTCAGTCGCCATTATCACACTTTTCTAAGTAGAAAACCATATATCATTGAAAAGAGTTACCTCTCCATGTATATCGAGCAGTTTCAGTCGCCATTATCACACTTTTCTAAGTAGAAAACCATATATCATTGAAAAGAGTTACCTCTAAGCTTTGGGGGGGGGGGGGGTCGTCGTCATGCATTATGCAAGAAATAATTCACCAGTCATTTTAGACCAAATCGGGCCCGGACAAAACCGATGTTTAGCATTCTCTACTTTCACTTTCAAATAAGGTCAAAATACTAAAGGTGATCAAATCAATCCTTCCCAGTGCAAACTCAATGTCATATATTCAATGCATTCTGGTAATGGTATATACCCATTTCTACGCAAAAAAAAAAAAAGGTTATTTAGGGACTATTGAGATCAGCATGACCGCGGACTTCGGAACTTGGCGACAAGCCAAAATACAGATCAACTTATAAGTCTCCACGTAGACAGAATAGTGGACATGTTCACTTACTAGTCGTATAAGTGCCATGGAAATATTTGAAGAACAGGAATCACACAAATGTTTGTATTAGTAAAAAAAATGACTGCCCTGTTAAGAATCGAAACGGATACACATTTACAGATGTTTCTTCAGATCGTCTATGACTTATTGACTAGCAGTATAGATACATCACAGATGAACTGGCTTATATGAATCTATACTGGTCGTAAGTGCCTTGCGTTTGGTATACACATAGCGCCATTCTTATAGAGTTAGTTAATTAATAAAAGACTAAGTGATAATTAGGTAACACAAAGGACGTTGACTTGGACTGCCAAAAGTAATCGCTAATAGTCTTAATTTATATGATTATATGAACGGTTTGTTTTACCTGTTTCAGCGCCAAAGGTAAAATTGAGGTTTTTGCAAACAATACATATTAAGGTGAGTCAGCTCGTGACAAAGCATTGTTTGCCTTTTATATATCAAACAAGAGAAAGTTGATGCAAGGCATCAATGTCGCCGGAAAAGACTGCATTGATTTATTTATGTATTCTTGACTTTCCTTAGTCTATTCAAACATTAGGATCGTAGAAATGAAAACATTTACTTATAAATTTTATATTCACCTATACATTAGGGTATCTATAAAAAATTAACGAAATGTGTACACATTTATCTTGGCTTAAATTTAATTTTGCTGTTGTTACTTATTTAAATAATAGTATTCATTCATATAATTTCAATGTTTGTCAATCTTATTCGATTCACAAGGTAAATATCCTGGTATTGCTTTAAAGGGAGGTAATTTGAAGAAAACAAAAGTCTTCAAAGGGAGAAATATATCAGCATTACCGTCTACAGTTTAAATTGTTCTATTGTTTGTGGATTTAAAAATGTTCTTTTTTTCTTATTTCTACATGTACAACGAAATATTGCGGCTTCTCTTTGACGCTTTGCGTCAAACATTCGTCTTGTACTTGTCTAAAATAAAATAATATCACTCGCTTTTTCATATCGAAATGCTAGTTAAAAGGTTGTATAACAAGAGACATGGAAACGCCCGATTTTTAACATGGAAGAGTGTACTTTAAACAATTCGGCGCTGAAAAAGTTAATTATTTTGTAAATATTATTGTTTAATGCTATTCCATTTAATCTTTCTCTTATATGCCTTTTCAAAAATAGCTGTTAGGGAAGATAACTATTGTAACTCTGGATGCTTCGTATTCCCTTTTAGGAAAATACTTGCAACAATTACTACTCACTTTGGAATTCTGTATACAATATACTAAAATGGCGCATTGACAATTACATACATTGCGTATTTTTGCGAGTCTAAAAAACGTTTGCATAAATCATGTTCTTAAACAGAGATAAATAGAATAACAAGATAACAGAAACCATCAGTGGAAGTAGAGAAAATGTACTTGTTAACAAACCTATCAGCGCAACTCGCATGCTTGCCAAAATTGTCTGAATGATTGGGGGCAGGTGGAAACAAAACAGACTTCGAAGTGGAGATTCGATTAAAGGTTTTTTAAAACAGATTTTGAAATGGTTCCCGTCAACGAAAAAAACAATATTCGGGATCCTCTGTCAATATCCCGATTAACCTGCGGATCCGTCCAAACTGATCAGGATCTTCACTGATCACCATCTAGTCATGACAATTATTGAGGCCTCTGAATATTGAACGGTTATGAGCGAAACGCGACTATATAAATACGATTTTTGACCTTTTGACTCATCATAATGGGATCATATCAAGGTAAACTTGCGTAAAAATAATTGGACTTCAGTTCTAGGTTTTTATCAAAAGATAACATGTTTGACTGAATTGCGTGTAGACGGACAGTTAAGGCTCTGGTGATGACACTGTACACACATGTAATTAAATGCAATCAAATTTAAAACCTCCGAAAGTCGGTTTTCTTTCGACTTGGCTCAAATACGTAACCATGTGCTTCAATTAAAGAAAATAAACTCTCTCTTGCCCCGTAAATGTCATTTTATAGAACGCGTATAGCGTAGCTCAATTTGATACTTGATCGCCTTGGTGTTTATCGCGGGGTTTAACATACTTACATACATGTGAATACATCGGGTTATGTAAACGTCTTAATAATACAGCTTCTTTTCCATACTACTTTTTTGTAAAAAGAAGCATCTGTGACTTATAACATGTAGACGTACATTGATGGCTTCAATTTAAAACTTAACGTTCACTTTGACCGTAAATTAAAACGAGCATGTAAAGTGAAGCTATTAATTGTGAGCTCGATTGATATGTGTTTCCCTTGAGTTTAAATATACTTTATTTATTTATTGGAGTTTTACGCCGCTTTAAACAATTTTTCAGTTATATCACGGCGACAGTTCACTTATCCATGATCCCTGGGTAAACAAACCAGTACTAGGCTAGAAAATGTGCCTTGCCCAAGGGCACTCCACCATGACCGTAGTGCCGCGACTGGGGATTGAACCCGGGACACACGGTTTCGAAAATATACTTTAAATATACTTACAGATATATGAATACAACTAGCTTATACATGCACGATTTTATAATAATTTGCCTGCTCTAAATGTAGTTGAGATCTGATCACTGCCTGTTACATATCGACTCAGATGTCGCCTACATGTTCGTTAGGTATCAACAGGGGAGATAACACTTATGAATAAACGAGAAAGAAAAGCGCTCATTTCCGAGTGTTCCGATTGTATATAAGTATTTTAACATCTTGGGTCAAACCGAGACGACGAAGTAATTGGTCTGATTTCAAAGAGATCGATAATCATACAAAACCTCTCATAGAATCAGAGTACGTTAACTCGAATGGAATCAGAACCTTAACTTAAAATATGTTTACAATGTTATTATTGAATGTCTTCAATCTCTATCTTACTATATGTGTTTTCCGTTAATGAATTAAGAACTAATTAAGGTTTTTAATCAAAGCGCCAATGGCACTGTAGTGGCGATCGTATAGAAAATCCTGCAAAGTAACAAGCAGTATCTCGGGTTAGGCCTTGCGATTTTAAATAATAGTGCACTCTGGTGCGGGTAAATTTGAGAAAAGCTGCATCTTTTGACAGTAGAATAATGTTAGGTGATTTTTAAGTTACGTTCTAAAATTGGTCATGATGGTCATCACCAGGTCGCTAAGCCATATTAAGATAACATAGTTTGTACACTCTAGAAATGACTAAATTATCATAGAAAGGAGAGAAAACAGTATCCATTAGTTCGGTGTTTGTTTCAATGATGTCCAATATTTAACAGGTCTATTCAATTTAGTTCCTTCCCATTGAGCGTTTTCTCCCTAAAAAAGTTAACGTGCTTGAAAGATTTGAGGGCAAAAACAAACACAAAAAATGCTCATAAAGGACAATTTCTCTATTTGCCAAACTGTTCAGTTGATACAACTATAGGCATATATGATAATGCTCGATCTCCAACTAAAATAGGCTACACTTTCGGCATTGATTGCTAATTGACTCTAGAACGTACAGAGAGGGATGCAGTCGAACGTGTATAACTTGTGTACACACTGACATCGTGTCATTTAAACCTTTGTAAACCTTTGTCTTATCATCTAGACGCTTTCGTATATTGCAACAACTACAAAATAAAGCGTTTATAATGTTGAGATTTAAGAACAATCGATTACCAGTCTCGCGAGCTATTTATAGAACCTTTTGGAATTTCCAGAAGCCTCTACTGCGTCATTGAGTTTCTTTGAGTATCATGAGAGTTCTTGCAAGGCAGATAGAACGCGCAATGATATTTATTATCTGCACAAACATGAAGAAAGATAATTATTTACATTTTTTAACTCTATGTAGATATAATCTCAGAAAATCTCAAATCTTAGTTTCAATCCGGTACCAAAGTAGCACTGACATGATTAATCGCGTCTCTGCATCACTGATGGAACTATATATGTGGCGGTTTAACGGATGTAGGTTAATTGGCTTTCAGTAAGGAATAAAAAGTCAACGGGCTTTCAAAACTGACTATGTAATTTTTTCGTTGTTGTTGTTGTTGTGGTTGTTTCTGTTAGCAAATTGGCGATTGTCAAACCAATCGCCAGAAAAGGTGTATGCATACATTTATCTCTAAAGGTTTAAAATGAATTGTTTGTTTCTAGTCTATGCGTCAAGAATCTGTACTCGCTACCAATATATTACGTAAGAGTTATGTGAACACGGTCCATCGTGTTTAATTCTCACCAGGCTATGTTTATACAACGCACAATATTCCTGGAAATCAGGCAGGGAAATGTTTGGTACAGGTTGCCAAGATTTGGTCCCCTTTGGCTTATTATTGTTAAACAACATGGTGCACTCCTGCTTTCTGTAGTAACCATGAATCATGGATAGGAATAACGTCGTGTTTGTTTATACAAACTAGCAGGAGGGGTGGGGTGTGACAGACAGACATACAGGCAGACATACAGACAGACAAACAAACAAAGACAGAGAGATATGGAGAGACGGTGATCGGATAAACAGACAGACATACATAATGAGATGGAATGATAGAAAAGAGAAAGGGATTCATAATATAATCATTAATATATAAGCTTAATCAGATACTCACATAAATATTCATAATTCTGAAATACAATATCTGGGTTGCTAGTTAACCCTTTCTTTTATAAGATACGTAGTCTGATTTGATCAATAATTCCTGAGGGAAACATTTTAGAAATGTGGCAATATGATTTCAACAGTTGCATTGTGGCAGGGACGTGTGGGGCTTGTTCAAATAGCTGGTTTTTCGAATTGTACCGTCTTCGCGTGGTATCTTTTAAAGTTTACTGCTGAAGATGCGCACACAAGGTGTCTGTATCTAGAAATACATTGTATAACGGGACAAGTTCAACTTGATGGTTTTGCACATTTTAACTTTTTCACATGTTTCTTTTTCTACTGAAGATACACACACAATATATATGCATCTAGAAAAGGAGCATTTCTCAACCCATCTTCTAACAATTATCAAAACTTGGTGGGTTTTTTATGGTGCAATATCCACTTTATATTACACACCAAATTAATTATCATGCCCGTTTTGTTTGATCACGTTTAAATGTGCTAGTGAAAGACTTCGTTAAGCCCGGGGGGGGGGGAAGGGGGGGGGGGGTTGAACCAGTTCGCCTTTGTGAACTATGTATACCCTGATGAACCTCTGAATCCGAACGTGGAGATCACAATCTACACTGTTCACATATTATTCACACAATATTTAAATAATCATCTCTCACTGCATGTGGAGTCGTTTTAGACGGAGCAGATGTTCAGGCTGGTCTGATACTATTCTTATCATTAAAAGCACGGGTTCATATAACCCATTACTTCACACAGACGACATTTGACACCTGCCATTGAACATGACTTTTGAAAAATAATCAAAATTTCACCTTTTATTGCAATATTTTCAACTCTTTATCAATATAAATCTTTCAGTGTTCTAGATTGTTGATTGTTGATTGTTGATTGTTCGTCTGATGATTGTAAAGAAGACGACCCTTGAAAAGTTATGTGAAGTACACTGGGTTAATTAATGTGGAACAGAATCGTTTCATGCAGATTAAACTATCTTAAACCTTTATCTAAGTTCCAACACTTGCTGACGCCTCTGCAGCAGACGACTTTCTCCTTTCATCTCAATGTTTTCAAAAAGTGTCTGCTGCAGATTCGTCATACTGCGTCTGTAAGTGGGAACGGGTTAATTAATAAAGAATGAGGATATTTTAGCTTAACGCGGTTTAAATGCCAATCAGGTACAAACTTCACCAGAAGACGAACCTCATTTTACTTTCATCTTTAAATATAAATCAATTAAACATGTGCTTGATATAAAATGTTAATCCAGTCATGAAAACCTTCCCTTCGCTTTTTACCTGTATTAAACATATTTATATACAGTGGACTCAACATAACTCGAATTTATCGTTTTTTACTCGAACTATTTCCTGGAAAAAGTTATGTCTGTTGAAAACAGTAAATCATCAGGACTGATTGCTCTAAATGACCACTCAGATATGATGAGGTTCTTATTCATTAATAGGACAATATCACATGTAGACGCTTTTTGACGCTCTGCAGCAGACGACTTTTGAAATCATTATGGTATAAGAAGAAATTGTTCCTTTTGCCACAAGTGATTTCAACACGTTTTCAGTAATTAACTAATTATCCTTTCGTTTTAGGGGCTTTCCATATATTTGCCTCGAGTGTTTCGAAGTCGTGTGATGTAGATGTGTTGTATGTGGGACATGGAGGGTTATATATCGAGGGCTTGGCGTGAAACGGTTGTAACTAAAATTGGTATTTTTTTACCAAGGTTAATCACTTCGCCATAAAGTCTTTATAAGCGTTATATCATTTTTTTCTTGGTAAACAATGGAAATTTAGGTGCCATTGCTCGTTCTGAGCAATGCCACCTAAATTTGCATTGATTACAAAAGGGTCAAAATTGCCCCTAAACCAGGGTTTTCAAAATAGGTTTTTAGTTACAACTGTTTCACGCCAAGCCCTCGAATAAATAAGTGGAGTACGAATCTGACTGATCGTACACACAGTTCGTATATAGTCAGCGATCAATCGAACACGTCGGTAACTCGAAGTGATTTCTGGGTCTCTGTCGGGTTCGAGTATTTACGATTTCAGTGCACAACGAAATGCAGAAGGGATTTTCCCTTTACAATTTCGTTGTAAAAGAGAAAAACCTAGTTTGTTTTGAACAGTGTCCGGCAAATAGAAGTGTTTCCATTGTTGGGGTGTGTATTATCATTCAATATGTTTTCAAACATCGAAAGTTCACAGTAACTCGTCATTATATATAGCAATGCTTGTTGCAACTCGAATCTGGTTAACCCTTTCCCTCATACGACAATTCTTCAGCAGACGACTTTGAACGTATTTTGTCAAAACATAGAAAATCTCCATAATTGAATGGATAACCTATGACAAAAAGTGGAAAACATTGTGGCAAAAGGAGAAATTGCACGTTTTGTGCAATTTCTTCTTTTGTCACTATGTTTTCAAAAAGCCGTCTGCTGCAGAGGCGTCAGAAAGCGTCTAAGATAAACGTGGTCCATTCCCGCTCACAGTCGCATTATGGCGAATCTGCTGCAGACGACATTTGAAAACCGTAGCTAAACGAAAGTATTCTCAATGTGATCAATGTATTCTCTGTCAGAGTGTTTTCAGTACCTTACTCTTGATTGTCCAGGGATCAGTTAAATATGTTTCACAACACGCTATAAAACAGTATGCATTATACAAAGTAAACGTACACAATGTAAAGTTTTAATCCATGAAGTTGTGTATTTAATTTAGAAATAAGCATCTTAAATATTCATTTACTAGTATAGAGATTGTCCTTAAGTTTTTAAAGTCGTCTGCAGCAAATGTTCAGTATGTCCGCACACGGTGTAGGATATTCTCTTTGATTTTCATCATCGTAATCGATTATAATACTAAGGATGGCAACCATGATAAGAAAATAACGTAAATTACAGGCCGGCGGCATAACGTTTAACGGTAATGTTTTTTAACATCAATTAATTAATCAGTGAAATATACCGATGTTAACCCTTTCCCACATGTAGACGCCTTTTGACGCCCATGTAGCAGACCACTTTGAAAACATTGCCACAAAGTTTTCACCATTTTCCAGTAAATTATACCTTCATTTTAAGAGATTGTCCATGTCTTGAGTAGAAGTCTTTAAAGTCGTCTGCTGCAGATGTGTTGTATGTGGGAAAGGGTTCATACTTTGTATCTAAAATAGCATACGCTATACATACGAGGGGTGTTCGAAAAGTTTCAAGAAAAGTTCTATATCTTTCGAAAAGATAAACTCTATGAACAATTTTATGCTATAAAGACTTCCAAATATATTTGATTCAATGCATCAAACTAGTTTTAGATATCACAAATAACGCATGTTCTAGTGCCGCTGCCTTAACGTAATGTCGACGTGAGCGGGGCAGTTACAAACAACACTTGCATATTGCTACTAACCCTTTCCCTTATATAGACGCTTTCTGACGCCTCTGCAGCAGACTGCTTGGTTCGAACTCACAACCCGTGTCGCTACCGACGACGCGACCGATGCTCGGTTCGCTATTGTTGAAAGCGTAATTAAGAACAAACAGGTGTTATGACAAAGGGCTGTCGTTTCTACCATGTATCAACCAAGTACAATTAACCGATTGACAAAGAAAAGAATCGTTTGACTTGATGATGTCGTTCACTAGGTCAAGGAAAGGAATAGTTTAACCCTTTTCCTCATACAGTCGCTTTCTGACGCCTCTGCAGCAGACAGCTTTTTGAAAACATAGTGACAAAAGAAGAAATTGCTCAAAGCGAGCAATTTCTCCTTTCGCCACAATGTTTTCCACTTTTAGTCATAGGTTATCCATTCAATTATAGAGATTTTGCATTTTTTGGCAAAATATGTTCAAAGTTGTGCTGCAGAATTGTTGTATGAGGGAAAGGGTTAATACCCATACCAATTGGCATATTAACACTGTACTATGCTATATTCTTTTCTAAATTCCCTCCTGCATACATAATACACTTTCCCCCATCGTTGTACCCATGAGTTATAACGTGTCCTGTAAGGTTCGACAACCCGTGGTCACTTCACCATAACGCCTGGATATGACCACGTTCCATTCGTCTAAGAACTTCTTCTATCAAAAATATCAACCGATTGTTCAAAACCGACTATATAAATATTTTTCGTTGTTGTTGTTTTTGTTAGCATTGTGGCGATTGTCAAACCAATCGCCACAAAAACGAATGCAGATATATATGTCCAGTGATTATACATTTCAAAGAGGCAATGTGGTTTAGTTATGAGGCCTTTGTATCCTTTCCCACCTGCAGACGCAATGTTTTCAACTCTATTCATTAATTATATATTCATTTATAGAGATATTCCGTGTGTTTATCTGGATGTTTTCAGATGTGTTTTATGCGGGAAAGGTTTAATACTTTTGCACGTTATCGGATATCTTTAGATCGAGAGATCTGGAATAACTCATTCATATAAAGCCACGAAAGACGATAAGGGGTTTTGGTTCACATTCATTTTGACATCACATGCCATTGCGGTCAATATGGTATGGAACGCCACAACTGTCTTATGTTGTGATATGTCATGTTATTATGTCTAACTTACATCTTAATTTGTCTAACGTATGTGTTATTTTGTGCACCTGCCATGTTAGTATGTCTAACTTACATGTTATTATGTCTAACTTACATGCTATTATGTCTCACTTACGTGTTATTATGTGTAACTGACGTATGGTATGCTTTTTTAGTTTTTCTTCACAAGTGTTGTCACCAAATAACGATGTAACTAGATTTACAAGATGTTGTGTTTGACAAAGGTCAATCAACCAAACAATCAATACAATGGACGTACGATGAAGGTGCTGGCATGTCGGACTGATCTTTTACACATATTCTACCGAGTCTTCTCTGTTAGCAGGGGATTTATTTGTTTGTATGATATTGAACACCGCTTTCAACAACCTGTAAGTTATATAACGGCATTCCCTGTGTTAGTTATCAGTTCTACTTGTCCAGTTATGTTCACAACAGCGAGTCAGTCGTAATACTCAGGGGCGTAGCTCCCTTTAGGCACTGTAGGCACGTTTTTTCTAAAAACACATCTGCGTAATGTATCGACAAGATCAGCCTGCGCTGTCCGCGCAGACTGATCCGGCCGACACATTCCGTCTTAGGGGGCTAGATAGAGAAGTGATTCCTGAAACAGAAAATCCACAGGAGGCGAAAAGTTTATATCCGGGTATGCCTGTGTGGCATGCTCAGGCTGATCCGGATCGATACTTTACGCAGAGTCCACAATGTTGATTTTCTCACGAGACGGCCTACACATTGATTATTGCCAAGCTACGCCCCTGATACTGACCCCCACAATCCTTAGCGCCAAAGAGGAAAAGCCAATCTTAAATCGGTTGTGGATGGAACCCGCGACCTCTAGCACCCGGCTAGGCGGACGCTCTACCACTACAAAACTAAGCTTGTCATGTTAAACCCTTGCCCACATACAACAAATCTACAGCTGACGACTTTGAAAACATCTGAACAATAATATCGAAAATCTCTCTAAATGCAGACATACGCATTGAGCAATTTCTTTTTTTGTCACTAAATTTTCAAAAGTCGTCTGCCGCAGAGGCGTTTGAAAGCGTCTAAATGAGAGAAAGGGTTAACAAATACAACAAGACCCTTTTTCGTTTGACTTAAATCATGTATCGTACTGTAACTTTATTGGCAGATCGTACCTCTTGTTGTCATGTATTGTACCGTTACTTTATTGGCAGATCGTACCTCTTGCTGTCATGTTCGCAATTATGTTATCATGTGGTGACCTTTCTTATACAGACGTATCTTGGCAAACAGGAAACGATGCAAAAAACTAATACCGTAGCACAGCGCGCTATTATAAGGCGGAAATATGTAAGAGATAATGCAATTATTGTAATGATGAAGTACTCTTATAAAATTTAGTTATTGTTATTATTCGCCGGGCTGAAGGGCGCGACTTATATTTTTAATAGCTTTTTGGAAATCACATGGGAGGACGAGTTATTATTAGAAAAAACAAATTTAAATGTCTTGAACATATTACAATTGTGTTTGTTTAAAAACACTTAGTTATGACACATCTAAAATCAAATAAATAATCCGATGTTTTAAGTATTTGCAGTTTCTTTATTTTGACTCGGATTTTTTTTGTCTTATTTACGAATACAAAAGAGTTCCTGTTATACTTGCTGTTAGACTGTTATGTGTCAATATCGAGATAAAAAATCACGTTGAATTCTCCCTTTAATAGCAATTTTAACTTACTGAATGTTATTTTCATGTTCAAAGAGATGTCTTGATTTGTGTAGAATTCATTTAATAATGTTAATCCATGTATATCTAAAATAGGAACTGTTGCGAAGCTAAATATATCCTGTTGTGTCCCATTTCTCGTGACCTTTAACCACGATTTTCGCACAAGCGCATTTCGATATGAAGAAGCGAGTGGTCTAAATATTATTTTATTTTAGATAAGTATCAACATAAACTGGTAACATAAACAAAAATAAGAAATATTTTAAAATTATGTCTCAAAAATATATGCCTGTTTATCGGTCGTGAACGTCAAAACGCTTTCTCCTCAGTTCGTGACCTAGTTTCATATTGCCAAAATATAAAGGGAAGTAATCGGAAGTAAAATGTAAACTTAGAAAAGCGCTTCCATTACATTGACGAGTTATGCTGACAAAAAATGTCGCTCGAAAAATGTATTTCTTATACGTCACGATACGAAGACTTAAATCATTTTTTTTAACACAAAATATAAAATTCACATAAAAGATAATATGGAAATGCTTTTTTTTTTTTCTCGAATGCAATGGAATAAAACATGCACTAATGCTTTGCCTGATTTTGTATTCACCTTCTTTGATGTCACAACGACTCGATCTTGACACGAGGTCAACATTACGAAAAAATGCTCAAACACCTAATATTACAGATATATAGCTAATATTACACACTTAAATGATTAAATATATGTGATATTAAATGTTTATTTGGCTTGAAACAAATTAAGAAAAGAACAAACTCTGATAAACAATAATTTTAGAAATAAAGAAAATCTGGTCTTTCGCACCCAATTAATTTCATACTTGCTTCCTTTTAAATAGTAATGGGACTCGCAACTGGCATTAGTCCTTAATGAAAACATTATGTGTATGTTTAGACTAATGAAAGTCAAGAATGCATGTGTGTTAAAAAAAAATAATTAATGCAGTCTTTTCCGCCGACATTGATGCGCGTAAATATCCACCATTTTCACAATGTACCATAACTTAAAATGACAACTGTGCATCAAGATATTGGCAATTCGCTAATATGTCTGCACGTTGAATGTAAACTATTCGGTTAGCGCATAATTTACAACAAACGGAATGTTTCTCCAATATATTACCGAGTTATTGAAGCCAAACAAACATGCAATTACGTTTTTGTTAAAAGGGCAATTAAAATTCTTTCAGAATTTGTGGTTTTGGCAAAGTACTTTATTGATGTGAATCTATGCAAAAACAACATCAAGGCACTTTTTACGAACTCAGCACTTATTTAAAGTTTACGGCAGAACATCGACATAGACGAAAATAATAGAAATAACCCGGGTATGTGTTGCTGAGTAAAAGGTTGTCATATAAAGTGGTATATGTTGATACAAAAGGGGCTACAAAGTTTTCTGATGACAGTAGATCAAAGTAAAGTGTTAGTTTAATATAGTGTCACACCTTTTGAAAGGGCCAGCCATTTCAGACTTATGAGACACGTTTGTCAGGAACACATTTTTACTCCCTGGTTCCTATCCGTCTGCCGGGCACCTGGCAGACATTATTAAACTAGTTGGCTCGACTTAGACACCAATGTTCGCGTTATGCTTCCACATGCTATCTAAAAAAAATCGTCTGTTGGTTTAATTGATTGATTGGTTGGGTTTCAACGCCGTTTTAACCCTTTCCCACATACAGCAAGGTTGCAGCAGACAACTTTGAAAATGACTACTCAAACATATGGAAAATCTCTGTAATAATAGGTATAATAACTGATGAAAAAAGTTGAAAACATTGTGTCAAAAGGAGAAATTGCTCGTTTTGAGCAATTTCTCCTTTTGTCATGATGTTTTCAAAAGTCGTCTGCTGTATATGCGTCAAAATGCGTCTACAGGTGGTTAAAACATTCTCAGTCTTATTACGGCGGCCATTTCACCTACCAATGCTCACACAAATACTCGACATAAAAGTCTTTCCAAGCGACTGGCTACTTTTCCACATATACTGTTGGTCCATTGATGGAAGACGAATATCTCTTTTCGCATTGACTTTTGTTAAACGTCGGAAAGAATGTTGGCCTAGCTGGGGTTCGAACTCGCATTCCGTTGAGTGTACGTCCCTACGTCATTACCGACTGAGCTACCGGAGTATCGGCGGCATTGTTTAAGTTTGAAAAGATGTTTCTCGAAAAGCAAACAATTAACGGATAATACAAAATAACGTTTATGTCATGACTTTTTTATCATTTCATTTAAAAGCACTGACTCCTTGATGGCTCAGTCGGCTAGCAATCCAAGGGTCCTGCGTTCGAACATTTGCCTTGTATATCTTCTGAAGCAACGGCTATTTACCATCAATAACTATGCTATCTTTCATACTGTTTTTTCACATTTGGCCTATATGTTTTCAGAGGCATGTACTGGAGTGGTTAAAAGTCTTTCAAACTGTTACTGGTATAAAAAACGTTATACTTCCATCCAATATGTTGATGTCACTTTTTGTTTGTTTACCATATTTATTTGGCATATTATTACACGCTTTTGATTGAAAGGTTGATTCTTTCAGAATAGTTTATACTATCCAAACGTCTACTCCACATGTATAGATGTGATTATTGGTAAATGAGAAATTAATTCTTTCATCACTTCCTTCTTGATCTCCAAATGAGACATGTGAAAATAACAATATCGTATAATATTATTATATTCAAATACATGTATATGTTATGTCACGTGAAATGAGATGATATGATTGCGTGTTTTGTTTTCTTCCACAATATTTTCAAAAATCGTCTACAGCATTCACTACGGTATGGCCAATAACTACTTCATGGGAATAAAGAGAATATGTTAAGAGTTCAATTTTATGATGACTGTGAAGAACAAAAACATCAAAGGAGCCCCGCAATCATTTACAAACGGCCATTATAAGTAAGAACAGACAATCGTGCCATTGAACCAGAAACGAGAGGATTGCTCGTAACCTCTAGCCGCATGATGTCAGCCATGCCACACAAAAATCATCACTCGAGATGGTTTAAATCAACTCAATCCATTGATGCAGACGACTTGTGATGCCTTATGGGGGCAGACGGACGACTCATTCCCCATACAGATGACGTGTGATGCCTTAGGAACAGGCGGCTGACTTTTGCAAACATTATACAGAGGAAAAAAAGAGAATTGTTCGTAACATTTGCAGTTATGATGTACCAAGATACACACGACTTATGATGCTTAATGAAGCAGACGACTTTTTGAAAACATTGTGTAAAAGACAAAATGATTGTTCGTAACCTCTAGCCCAATGATGTGAGTCACGCCAAACGAAAATCAACCTTTGGGATGGTATATATTAACGTTTACTTGATACAGACGACTTCTGACGACTTCTGATGCCTTCTGACGCCTTCTGGCGACTTCTGATGCCTTACGATGCCTTCTGACGATTTCTGATGCTTTATATGAATATGAATCGCGTAACGCGATACTTAATCGATATTCGGGGGGGGGGGGGGGGGGGGGTCCATGTATCGATAATCGGGGAGGCTTTGGGGCTTTCGTAGATAGTTATTCGGGATGTGTTTCTCTCATAAAGACGCTTTCTGACGCCTCTGCAGCAGACGGCTTTTTGAAAACATTGTAACAAAAGAAGAAATTGCCCTTTTGCCACAATGTTTTCCACTTTAAGTCATAGGTTATCCATTAAATTATAGAGATTTTCTGTTTTTTGACAAAATATGTCCTAATTAAGTCGTCTGCTGCAGAATTGTTGTATGAGGGAAAGGGTTAATGGCTCTACGCAACGGACTTATGTAAAACAAATAGGGCTTCGGTGTAATGGGATTTTGTTAAAAGATGCATCTATAACTTAACAAATTATAGGCGGACAGTGAGCGCTACGGTGATTTTTCACTGTAGGCGGATCCAGTAAGACCCTGACATGACGAACATATAATACCTGGGCATGCAGCGCAGAGTCACGTGATTTATCGTGATATTTACCCTAGAAGTGATTTACCCATGCAGTGGCTAATTTCTCGCTCCTCTACTGGGAATTAAAAAACAACACACGATAAGGTATGAAGATATCAAAGATAATTGCGTCTTACGAAATAATGAGGGTTTTTTCAGAAGCAGAGTTTTTTATAGATCGCTATACGACGTTTCGAGTAATTACGACAACCTTTCCCAAGATGTTGTATGAAATAACTAATACCCACTAAGTGTAAGTACATGAATGACTGTATACTGGAAATATATATCACCTAACTTATAACGTGTAAGTGCTTATCGGACTGTAGACTGGAAAACAGTTCATGCAAATAGTGCAGAGATATACTTTAACTAACATTTATAAAATAAAGTCTACAACAGTCAAGACGTCTCTCTAAATCTGAACTGAATTGACCCTGGTGTTCATCAATGAGAATTACTTAAGTAAATAATTGTTTGGTGTTTTATGCCGCTTTTAACTTTCTGTCAGTTTTATCGCTGAGTTTCCTTGGTAAGTTACTAGTTCTTTTAATGTTCGATTTTTGGTACGGTTGTCGATAGAGATCCGTTTCAGAGTAAACACGCGGTATTTAAGAAGCTATTCTGTTCCTAATAAAAAGGCAGCTCCGCCGAAACATATAATTCTAAGCGGAGTATGTTCACGCCAAAAAGATTATGTGATCAAAGCACTGACCGTATTGGTGGATCAAAGCACTGAAAGTACTTATCAAACAGGCGGTTGCAGTTTGGTCTTATTAACATTGAGCTTGATATTCCAAATAGTGACATACTGTTCCAAGTCGGTAATGATTTATTGCAGGGATACTGGATTGTTATCGAATATAACAGCATCATCAGCAAATAAAATAAGGAATAGTTTTAAATCATCTATGTTTAAAATACCATCTATATTTGTATTAATGCTACTCGGATCGCCTTGCTTAACACTGATATGTGAGGGTATGAGGTCGGATTTCCTAGATTTATATTTAACAGATGATCTTACGTTTTCATGTAATAGCTTTTGCCATAGTAGTAATCTATCAATGTTATCAAACATTTTCTCCCAGTCCAGGAATGCTGCATACAATTTCTTTTTATTTGATAAGGTTTTTGTAATCACTGCGTGTAATATAAAGATACAATCAGTTGTTGATTTATTCTTTTGAAACCTGTATTGGTTATCAAGGAATTTGTCGTGTTTATCACCTCTTTTTGATAACCTTGGAACTAATAATTTGGAATATAATTTTGACAAAATGTTATAAAGGGTAATTCAACATTTGCAGCATATGACTTTGAACACAACAATGATAAAATAATAAAACTTCTCTACATGGAACAATAATTATTGAATAAAGATGAAAGCTTTTTCAACAAATGGAGAACTTATGAGCAATTTTTCCTTTTGCAACAATTTTTCAAAAGTCTTCTGCTGCTGAGCTGTCAGAAACCGTCTCTATGTAGGAAATGTTTACTGTTTACTCTTCGACAATGGCTGAAGAAAACATCTGGAAAGTTGGCAGAGTGTTTCATTTACAGTGGATTAACATAACGGGAAATATGTCCATTTGAGAATGTTTTCCTTTTTTTACAATGTTTTCAAAGACGTCTGTATCAGGGAATGTGGTGAAATAAGTGAGGTAAAGTATACTTTTACCAAGCGCAGACGAATCCGCAGTAGATATCTTATGAAAACATTGTGGTAAGAGGAAATTACACAATGCATTGGACTCTTTTCCATGATAATGCTTTAAATTAGATACATTTCCCTTATCTTTGCCTATATGCTTTTCTCACGTTGAGACGCATATGCATCTTGCAGTTTTTGCATTTTATAACAATGTTATATATCAAACTTTTTTTTATATTCTATATTTGCCAATATTTTCTGCGAGTTTGTTGTAAGTGGGAAAGGGAGGATCAACCGTCGCAGATTAATTGTATTTATTGTATGTGAGGGAGGGTTCCGTGTTGTACCAAGACGTGGTATCAATGGCTAATGGATGATATTTTACACGGTGAGGTGAGGAAATTATCTGATAAAACTGACATTCGTCTGTCGGGAGATCTATCTATATATCATCCCACCGTTGCAAGATTTGGACTCGTCCCAATTCAATGTGAAATGGTTATAAAAGCCATGAGTCATTGACTCCTATGTTCCAAGCGTTCTATTTATTGTAATGTTCAATATGTAGAATTATTCAAAAATTAAACTGCATATGATTAACCCTTTCCCTCATATAGACGCTTTCTGACGCATCTGCAGCAGACGGCTTTTTGAAAACATAGTGACAAAAGAATTTGCCACAATGTTTTCCACTTTTAGTCATAGGTTATCCATTCAATTATAGAGATTTTCTATTTCTTGACAAAATGTGTTCAAAGTCGTCTGCTGCAGAATTGTTGTATGAGGGAAAGTGTTAATAACGCCTATAGTTTAAATAGTTTATGTTCGGTTCATATGCACTGTAGTCCAAAGCATAGCATGGCACAGCAAAACAAAGATATAAAGATGAAAGAAATACATCATATAAATAATTCGGCATTCTTTCGATCAGTGTTAATCTGATTCCACACGCAGACGTATCTGAACCACAACATGACAATGAAAGAAAGAAAAAAAAAGAAAAAAATCTGCATTCATTCAATCAGTGTAACCAGGTGTATCTTCGGCAGACGGGCCTTGAAAACAAAAACAACATGACAATGAAAGAAAGAAAATAAACACAAATAATCTGCATTCATTCAGGCAGTGTAACCAGGTGTATCTGCAGCAGACGGGCCTTGAAAACAATTGCAAAAAAAAGAAATTGCTCGCAATCACAAATTCCCACATTTTCACAAGGTTTCAACACTTTAAGGTATAATGGTATTCCTTTATGTCTGACAAGATGCTTGAATAGTCGTCTGCCTGCTGCAGACGTTTTATGCGGTGAGGGTTTAAACGGTTATTAAGTAACAAAATGAACTAATTATTTTTTTCTAATTATCACTAAAAGGTTTTCAACATTTGTTAATTTAAAATTATGAGCTCAACTATCCAACGTTGCTTAACCCTCACCCTCATACAGACGCTTTCCGGCGCCTCTGTAGCAAACGAATTTTGAAAATATGATGGAAAACGAAGGAATTGCTCATGATTAGCAACTCTCCTTTTGCAACAATAGTTTCAACTTTATTCAATTACTGTTCATTCATTAATAGAGAGCTACTGCATATGTGTTGCATGTGGGGAAGCGTTAACTTACGCCGTGCTCCTTGAAATCCGAACTTACTTCATTTGGGACAAATGTAGATTTATAGATGTACGAATATATCGAGGGCTTGTGGTGACACGGTTGTAACTAAAATTGGTATTTTTTTACCAAGGTTAATAACCTCATCATAAAGTATTTATAAGCGTTAAATCATTTTTCTTGGTAAACAATGGAAATGTAGGTGCCATTGCTCGTTCTGAGCAATGGCACCTAAATTTGCATTGTTTACAAGGGGTCAAAATTGCCCCTAAACCAGGGATTTCAAAAAAGGTTTTTAGTTACAACCGTTTCACGCCAAGCCCTCGATATATGAATGAGTCGGTGTGCATTAGAAAAGGTACAAAATCTGAAAAATGTAGGTTCAAATCATCATTTGCTCAACTGCTCAGTTTTCTTTTTCAGAATGAACACAAGTGTACATAACCTTCAAACAAGCTTGCTGTGTACGCAATATAGAAACTGTGTAGATCTTGATCAGACTTTGCGGATTCCATACACAGGTTTAGCTGTATCTATACTGGTCACAACAGCCAAGTTATACCCGTTCCCATGGCCAATCTCATATATTCTCATCGCAGTCTGCAATAACTGTTAAATAGTCAAGGTCATTATCCAAAACCTTCAGGGGAAACATGTAGGTTCTGATGAGGCTGTCCGCTCACTGTTCATAAATATGTGATCTACGTCCAACGTAATTATTAACCCTTCCCTCATACAACAATTCTGCAGCAGACGACTTTGAATATATATTGTCAAAAATTAGAAATTCTCCATAATTGAATGGATAACTTATGACAAAAAGTGGAAAACATTGTGGCAAAAGGAGAAATTGCACGTTTTGTGCAATTTCTTCTTTTGTCACTATGTTTTCAAAAATCCGTCTGCTGCAGAGGCGTCAGAAAGCGTCTATATGAGGGAAAGGGTTAACTGTATGATGGCGTGTCGCTTTCGGATTCACTTAAAAGGTCCATTGACGTAATGCTGGTATTGCAACACTTTGAGATTTTTGTCATAAGAGACATCTACATATGAGCCGTTCCACGAGAAAACCCACATGATGGTCTCTGCGTAATGTATCGTCTCAGATCAGCCTGCGCAGTCCTCGCAGGCTTATCCGGGCCGACACATTCCGTCTCAGTGGAATAGAGATATAGAGTAATGAATCCTGGAACAGAAAATTCACAGAAGAGAAAAATGTGTCTGTTAGGGTTAGCCTACGCGGCATGCTTAGGCTGATCCGAGTCGATACTTTACGCAGAGACCAAACTGTTGGTTTTCTCATGGTACATCTACATATATACCGTACAGGCGGACTGTGAGATGACTCTGGTGAGACTGTGTGTATGCAACAACTCACCCGATAATTCACTATACGCAGATACAACAATACCGTGAAGCGCGAGGCCGAGCCCCGGTTGCTTAATCGGAAGAGACGTGAGGTGTCAATCCAGAGGTTGTCAATTCGAATCCCAGCTCGGTCGACATTCTTTCCGACGTTTGACAACATAAGTTGGGCTAACATTCTGGTGTAAGAAAGCTATGGACGTCGTCATATGACTGACAAAATAAATAAAATGAAACAAAGCTTAATCGTGAGATGCAACTCTTGTGTCTTAGGGTTTGTTTTCCTGTAGCACGGCGCCATTATGCCTACCCTCTGTGTCAGACTTGCACTTAACATGGTTGTTAACTGGTTGGAAAAATCGCAACATGGGATTAGTGCAAAGTCAGAAGTGAACATTCATACGGAATGAATTACCTGTATTTCTGTAGATAAACGTTCTACGCACCAGTTTTAACTGTTTACAGGATTTGATCTGTTCATAGCCGTCTGCTTCGAGAACTTTGATAGAAAGTATGTGAAACATCTAGAATTTATTTAGATATGATTTCAAAACGTTGAAGGAATCTAGGAACTTGCACACTTATGAACAATTACTTTCTGTCCTAAAATGTTTCTGAAGATCGTCTGCTGAAGTTGGCGCCACGAGTAGTCTGTATCAGGAAAACGATTAGCTTATATGTGTTTTATTACCCCAGGGCTGGGTCAGCTAAAATACATTATCGACATGGATAATCAATTAAGATCTACATCGACAATATATAAACATTGTAAATGAATATACACGAGCTAGAGGAACGGTGATTGCCGAATGTTCCGAATGTATAGAATGTTAAAATGTATAGACTAAATTCCAGAGAAACGGTGATTGCCGTATGATCCGGTTGTATAGAATGTTAAAATGTATAGGGTCAATTCGAGAGAAACGGTGATTGCCGAATGATCCGAGTGTATACAATGTTAAAATGTATAGGGTCAATTCGAGAGAAACGGTGATTGCCGTATGATCCGGTTGTATAGAATGTTAAAATGTATTGGGTCAATTCGAGAGAAACGGTGATTGCCGTATGATCCGGCTGTATAGAATGTTAAAATGTATAGGGTCAATTCGAGAGAAACGGTGATTGCCGTATGATCCGGTTGTATAGAATGTTAAAATGTATAGGGTCAATTCGAGAGAAACGGTGATTGCCGTATGATCCGGTTGTATAGAATGTTAAAATGTATAGGGTCAATTCGAGAGAAACGGTGATTGCCGTATGATCCGGTTGTATAGAATGTTAAAATGTATAGGGTCAATTCGAGAGAAACGGTGATTGCCGTATGATCCGGTTGTATAGAATGTTAAAATGTATTGGGTCAATTCGAGAGAAACGGTGATTGCCGTATGATCCGGTTGTATAGAATGTTAAAATGTATAGGGTCAATTCGAGAGAAACGGTGATTGCCGTATGATCCGGTTGTATAGAATGTTAAAATGTATAGGGTCAATTCGAGAGAAACGGTGATTGCCGTATGATCCGGTTGTATAGAATGTTAAAATGTATAGGGTCAATTCGAGAAAAACGGTGATTGCCGTATGATCCGGTTGTATAGAATGTTAAAATGTATTGGGTCAATTCGAGAAAAACGGTGATTGCCGTATGATCCGGTTGTATAGAATGTTAAAATGTATAGGGTCAATTCGAGAGAAATTGTGACTGCCGAACGATCCGAGTGTATAGAATGTTAAAATGTATAAGGTCAATTCGAGTGAAACAGTGATTGCCTACTGATCAGAATGTATAGAATGTTAAAATGTATAGGGTCAATTCGAGAGAAATTGTGACTGCCGAACGATCCGAGTGTATAGAATGTTAAAATGTATAAGGTCAATTCGAGTGAAACAGTGATTGCCTACTGATCAGAATGTATAGAATGTTAAAATGTATAGGGTCAATTCGAGAGAAACGGTGATTGCCTACTGATCAGAATGTATAGAATGTTAAAATGTATAGGGTCAATTCGAGAGAAACGGTGATTGCCTACTGATCAGAATGTATAGAATGTTAAAATGTATAGGGTCAATTCGAGAGAAACAGTGATTGCCGAATGATCCGAGTGTATACAATGTTAAAATGTATAGGATCAATTCGAGAGAAACGGTGATTGCCGTATGATCCGGTTGTATAAAATGTTAAAATGTATAGGGTCAATTCGAGAAAAACGGTGATTGCCGTATGATCCGGTTGTATAGAATGTTAAAATGTATAGGGTCAATTCGAGAAAAACAGTGATTGCCGTATGATCCGGTTGTATAGAATGTTAAAATGTATAGGGTCAATTCGAGAGAAACGGTGATTGCCGTATGATCCGGTTGTATAGAATGTTAAAATGTATAGGGTCAATTCGAGAAAAACGGTGATTGCCGTATGATCCGGTTGTATAGAATGTTAAAATGTATTGGGTCAATTCGAGAAAAACGGTGATTGCCGTATGATCCGGTTGTATAGAATGTTAAAATGTATAGGGTCAATTCGAGAGAAATTGTGACTGCCGAACGATCCGAGTGTATAGAATGTTAAAATGTATAAGGTCAATTCGAGTGAAACAGTGATTGCCTACTGATCAGAATGTATAGAATGTTAAAATGTATAGGGTCAATTCGAGAGAAATTGTGACTGCCGAACGATCCGAGTGTATAGAATGTTAAAATGTATAAGGTCAATTCGAGTGAAACAGTGATTGTCTACTGATCAGAATGTATAGAATGTTAAAATGTATAGGGTCAATTCGAGAGAAACGGTGATTGCCTACTGATCAGAATGTATAGAATGTTAAAATGTATAGGGTCAATTCGAGAGAAACGATGATTGCCGAATGATCCGGTTGTATAGAATGTTAAAATGTATAGGGTCAATTCGAGAGAAACGGTGATTGCCGAATGATCCGAGTGTATAGAATGTTAAAATGTATAGGGTCAATTCGAGAGAAATAGTGATTGCCGAATGATCCGAGTGTATAGAATGTTAAAATGTATAGGGTCAATTCGAGAGAAACGGTGATTGCCTACTGATCAGAATGTATAGAATGTTAAAATGTATAGGGTCAATTCGAGAGAAACGGTGATTGCCGAATGATCCGAGTGTATAGAATGTTAAAATGTATAGGGTCAATTCGAGAGAAATAGTGACTGCCGAATGATCCGAGTGTATAGAATGTTAAAATGTATAAGGTCAATTCAATAGAAACGGTGATTGCCTACTGATCAGAATGTATAGAATGTTAAAATGTATAGGGACAATTCCAGAGAAACGGTGATTGCCTACTGATCAGAATGTATAGAATGTTAAAATGTATAGGGTCAATTCGAGAGAAACGGTGATTGCCTACTGATCCGAGTGTATAGAATGTTAAAATGTATAGGGTCAATTCGAGAGAAACGGTGATTGCCGAATGATCCGGTTGTATAGAATGTTAAAATGTATAGGGTCAATTCGAGAAAAACGGTGATTGCCGTATGATCCGGTTGTATAGAATGTTAAAATGTATAGGGTCAATTCGAGAGAAACGGTGATTGCCGTATGATCCGGTTGTATAGAATGTTAAAATGTATAGGGTCAATTCGAGAAAAACGGTGATTGCCGTATGATCCGGTTGTATAGAATGTTAAAATGTATAGGGTCAATTCGAGAGAAACGGTGATTGCCGTATGATCCGGTTGTATAGAATGTTAAAATGTATAGGGTCAATTCGAGAGAAACGGTGATTGCCGTATGATCCGGTTGTATAGAATGTTAAAATGTATAGGGTCAATTCGAGAGAAACGGTGATTGCCGTATGATCCGGTTGTATAGAATGTTAAAATGTATAGGGTCAATTCGAGAGAAACGGTGATTGCCGTATGATCCGGTTGTATAGAATGTTAAAATGTATAGGGTCAATTCGAGAAAAACGGTGATTGCCGAATGATCCGGTTGTATAGAATGTTAAAATGTATTGGGTCAATTCAATAGAAACGGTGATTGCCGAATGATCCGAGTGTATAGAATGTTAAAATATATAGGGTCAATTCAATAGAAACGGTGATTGCCGAATGATCCGGTTGTATAGAATGTTAAAATGTATAGGGTCAATTCAATAGAAACGGTGATTGCCGAATGATCCGAGTGTATAGAATGTTAAAATGTATAGGGTCAATTCGAGAGAAACGGTGATTGCCTACTGATCAGAATGTATAGAATGTTAAAATGTATAGGGTCAATTCGAGAGAAACGGTGATTGCCGAATGATCCGAGTGTATAGAATGTTAAAATGTCAGATCCAAAATACGTACATCGAACAGTTTGCTTTGAACTCGTTTTTGAAGAAAAATAAGCATTTTCTGGAAAAAGGAAATCAAATACAGTATATAAATCAGTATTAAAAAATCTTTATTGGGTAATGAAAATCAAATAGTTTAAAGTTAAACTAATAGCTTTACTTCATTGTTAAATCATCTGCTGAGTTATCGGCAATGTATTCTAAAGGTTAACACTGAATAATAAGAAATCGTGAACTGTGCTGTACCTCCAAAACTCGATGACTTAATTAAGTCCGTTACGTCATCGAAATATAAATGAAATATTCGAACATTGGATCTAAAAGAAAGGGAAAAACAAAGATCCAATTCCCAGTATCTTTCACATGCATCTACGTAGTCTTTTCAATAATCAAAGCACTGAAAGTACTTATGGGACGGTTGTGTTGGTATTCGTAAATTAAGGTCAGACAGGCGGTTTCATGTGTATGTACACAAGAGGTCACTGGAACAAATCAAATGAAAACTCTGTTAACGGTCTGGAGTCACATATTATACCTAATCGTCCGAGTGTTTGTGTGGATCACCTGAGATTAAAAACAAGGTCAACAGATCAGTTCCAAGGAAAATCTGACCTTAATTTACGAACACCAACACAACCGTTCCAGCAGTAGTGTCAGTGCTTTGATCCCATCATCAGTTTGACGTGAAAATTACTACGCTAAGAACTATTTGTTTCGGAGGAGATGCCAGTGTTATTTGGAACGTAATAACTCCTGTCGAAAACCAATAACTATTACTAATTCAGTCCAGTCTTACGGACAAACGGAGAGACAGACAATAGAGAAGTGACACCAAAGAGAGATCCAGCCAATGCAGGCGACGCACAATAGCTTCCTCAGTATATGTGTATCGTCGAACGTGAACATGTAACCCTCTTCCTCATTTAGACGACGTATAAAGACGTTGTGGGGGAGAGCAGGCAAGCATCAAACGGTCTTTGTAACTCTAGGTAAACAAACTTGCCACTATTAAAGTGAAGCAGTGGTATCACCAAACATTTACGCTTATACTGCTCGATGGTAGTTCTCATTTTTATAATTCTCAATCTTTCATATATGAGCCCCGTCTAGCGACTTGGGCTCTTAACCCTTTCCCACATACAACAAATCTGCAGCAGACGACTTTGAAAACATGGTGACATAAACGTGAAAAATCTCCATAAAAGATAGCTTAATTTCTAAATAAAGTTGAAAACATTGTGGCCAAAGGAGAAATTGCTCATCATGAACAATTTTATATTTGACCGCAATGTTTTCAAAAATCCGTCTGCTGCTATTGCGTCAAAATGCGCCTGCAGCGATGCTCGTATGTCACATGGTATATCGTTCCATATATATTTACTATAATCTGTGAATGACTTCTTCATACAAAGGGTTAATGACACTCCGTTTTGACATCATGTTAAGTTGTATTCGCGTACCACAACTTGGGCTACATTCCAGCTTTTTGTTAGATATTGCCTTTCGTTATGTATACAATATATGCGGATGTCGGAAACCCACTATTGCTAGACCAGACTCATTTCTACATGGTATGTTTGATAACAAAAATGTAAATCGTTAAACTAACAGAATAAACAGATACAGGAATCCGCTGTGGTCGAGTGGTTAGCGTCGGTGTTCCGGGTTCAATCCCCAGTCGAGGCACTACGGTCATGATGGAGTGCCCTTGGGCAAGGCACATTTCCTAGCCTAACACTGGTTTGTTTACCAACAGATCATTTATAAGTGAACTGTCGCCGTGATATAACTGAAATAATGTTGAACACGGCGTAAAACCCCAATAAAACAAAACAAATAAAATAAACAGATACACGACTGTGCGAATATACTACGAATTTCGCTGAATTTGATTAACCCTTTCCCAAAGACAACAAACCTTTAGCAGAAGACTTTGAAATCATTTAGTGAAAATTATGGAAACTCTCATTAAATAAAAGAACGATAATTGTTTAAAGTTGTTTAAAGTTGTAAACATTTAAGCAGAACGAGGAATTGCTTCTCAATTCTCAAACCAATTCTCAAATGCTCATTATATACAATTTCTCCATTTGGCCACAATGTTTTCAAAAGTCATCTGCTGCAGAAGCATCAGAAAGTGTCTGTATGTGAGAAAGTGTTAACGACAGGTATAGCAGGATACGAAAAAGAGTTTAAAAGTCACTCGTACTACTTACATTTAACGTTTCCTCTGTGAACTAATCAGTAATCCTGAACTTTAAAAGAAATCAAAATTCCTCCGTTAGATATCCTCTCATAGAAAACCTACAGAAACACTCCAGATCCAGTGATCTAGATTTCGGAAATTGTGAGAAACAAGTCCGCCCTTCAGAGCGAGGGAAAGTAAGAGTGCAAATGTAATTCGTGGTTTACGAAACAAGCCAGCCTTAGTGTTTCTGGTTCCCCTGTGATAGATCAACTGCAGTTTTCATATCTACCTGGAATGAATATTGTGCTCTGCTTGGTGTAACAATGCGGTACCCGGTTTTGGATAAAAGCCCAGTTAGATTATACCGGACACATATTGTTTCTTTTCGGCAGGGGAGTGTGTGGCGTCCACAAAAGTTGTCCACCCTCTACTCTGAATCATCCTCGTCCGTTGTTCATCAAACTTACTGTGAATATGTATGGGTACATAATCTTTATACCAAGAGTTATGACCCCTATCCCATGAAACATTGACCAAAGTGTCGTTGTAAGCTCTCTCTTACTTGCAAGGTTTTCATCCAAGCCCACTTAGTTAGAGTTGCTGTGAATGTTTCCAATTACAAGCAATAGCACTTCTCCCAAGTAATAACTCTTAACCCTTTCCCTCATACGACAATTCTGCAGCAGACGACTTTGAACGTATTTTGTCAAAAAACAGAAAATCTCCATAATTGAATGGATAACCTATGACAAAAAGTGGTAAACATTGTGACAAAAGGAGCTATTGCTCGTTTTGAGCAATTTCTTCTTTTGTCACTATGTTTTCAAAAACCGTCTGCTGCAGAGGCGTCAGAAAGCGTCTATATCAGGGAAAGGGTTCAACCAATAAATTGAGACAATTAGCAGTGAGCGCTTTCCTTTTCAAACCATCCATCAATTACACACACATCGGAGGACGTGTTTTGTTAAAGTTGGGACTCTTATTTATTATAATCAGTATTGTAAAGACCAACTTATATTGATCCTTTTGGCAAAATACAAATATCATGTTGTACTGTGGTTAGACTAAACTAGTCATTCATTATGATTTGCGGAGACCTAAAATAACATTTAAGGTCTCTGTCAAACGCTATCTCGCCTTCTGATTGAAATGATTGATAGAGTATATTAACTGTTCCTAATAGGACCGTCCTACAACAAATTGAGCACACTCGCAATCAAATAGTCACATTAAGAAAACCTGACTTTCTGGAAGTAGCTAACAGAATGGAGAGAAAAAAGGTTTTAAAAAACCTTCCACATTTGCACTGTCTGTTTAGAACTGTCCCTGTTCGCTGCCAAGTGATTGTAGTAATATTGAACTTTAAGGGACCGCCTATTTGTCTCGAGAGCGTGTGACCATGGTTCGATCCCCGGTCGGGTCATACCAAATACTTAAAAAGTGGTAGAAGTGGCTCCTCTCCTTGACACTCAGGGTTGCGGGGATGGCAATACGACTGCCGGACTGGTTATGTGTCATGATATGATTACCAGCAGATGTGACACAAAACAATGTTTCCATGAAATACGACTGCCGGACTGGTTATGTGTCATGATATGATTACCAGCAGATGTGACACAAAACAATGTGTCCATGGCAATACGACTGCTGGACTGGTTATGTGTCATGATATGATTACCAGCAGATGTGACACAAAACAATGTTTCCATGGCAATACGACTGCCGGACTGGTTATGTGTCATGATATGATTACCAGCAGATGTGACACAAAACAATGTTTCCATGAAATACGACTACCGGACTGGTTATGTGTCAGGATAGGATTACCAGCAGATGTGACACAAAACAATGTTTCCATGAAATACGACTACCGGACTGGTTATGTGTCAGGATAGGATTACCAGCAGATGTGACAACAAACAATGTTTTCGTAAGTCATCTGTTTCCGTGAGTCATCTGTTTCCGTAAGTCATCTGTTTCCGTAAGTCATCTGCTTCCGTGACATAAACACCATTACTTTGCGATTTTATTTTAAAAGTTTATTCATTTACTTTAGCCCACATTTCCTGATACAAAAAAATAGTGTAGAAGAGGACTTTTTAACCATTACCCTGATATAGATGCTTTCCGACGCCTCTGCAGCAGACGGATTTTTGAAAAACATAGTGACAAAACGAGCATTTTCTCCTTTTAACTCTATTTAAATATTATTAGTCTTTGGAAAGGAGCCGGCGACTATATGTTTAAAAGTTTTTCCGAAGTCATATGGGAGGACAAGTTGTTATTAGAAAACCCAAATGTAAGTGCCTCGAAAATATTTAGATTGTGATTGTTTGAATCGCTTAGTTATGATATATTTGAAAAGAAATTCATGTTTCCTAGGTTATAAGTTCGTGCTTGATTAACCTCGTATTTCATTTTATTTCAAGCTATTCGGGATTAAACATGGAAATGGTTGAATAGCAGTTGATGTAGATCTAAATCCCAAACAGCATTAAATTTCTGACAAAAAGAAATCCTGAAATTTGTATGTGGAATTTCAAAAATCCTGAAATTAATCCTCAATGAAAACAGTATGTGTTTGTTTAGTCTAATGCAAGTCAAGAATGTATGTGTGGTAAAAAAAAAAAAGTTAATGCAATCTTTTCCGGAGACATTGATGTCTTGCATCAACTTTCTCTTGTATTTTCATTTATGTAGATTGTCCATTCTCATGCACGGGTGAAAGATGCAGTGATATGAACCCCCTGGTCCTTTCCCACCCCCTTCCCACAATCTACAACCCCAAAAACTTAAAAAATACATGATATATTTGTCATTTGCAATATGTTGCTCAAATATTTAAAAAAAAAAAATTGTATTTTATAGTATATATATACATACAATTTTTTTTTTTACATAGTATATGAGTCATATTTTGCAAATAACATTGATTCATAGGGACCAGGGGGTTCATATCACTGCATCTTTCGCCTGTGTTCTTATGCCGAGATGTTTTCAATGTCGTCTTCTGCAGATTTATTGTATGTAGGAAAGAGTTAAAGCATTATTACTAAATGTTTAAATTGAAAGATGAACACGCAAACGAACGTAAAGCTATACTCTTGTTTTTTGATACGCGACTTTAAACAACAGTTACGTGCGGACGCTATGATTTGTTGTAAAAAATGTTTAATTAAAGATGGGCAAATGTGTATAATTTGTTACATATGATCATATCCGGGGTTTTCTTTGTAAATATATAATGTGTTTGATTGCTTTTATCAGTGATATAGATTAAACCAAAAATCGAGATCATGCTGAAATGGAATCTCTTTGTAAAGTGTTTTAACGACTTTCCTCTTTATATCATATCTATAGATATCAATAACGAGAATTGATGGATTGATTTTCCGACAAGTAAATGTCTTTTGACGCATCTGCAGCGGACGAAATTTGAAAACATTGCAAGAGTAGAATAGGTTGCTAGTAACTAGCCATAGGTTTTGCTTCAATTATATTCTCTCCTTTACAATCGATTGAAGGGTCATGGGTTCTAGTTATTGTTTGGCCTCTTCATTTTCTACTTTGTAAATTTCAACAGTTTTCCATGTGCCATACTACGAGGCAAATGATCCATGCAACATTCTATTCTGTAGGGTACTTGGAAGGGGCAGAACAATTTAAATAACAAATAAACAATAAGTGTATATATATATATATATATATATATATGTATATATATACAACACTTTTAATCTTAATTTGTTTCTAGTAATTATATATATATACAACAATAATACTAATCTATAACAAATAAGTTAAATGGTTTTTTTTCTTGCTGTGTAAACAGTAAAAAGCAACACATATTGAAAACATTGTGGGAAAAGGAATTGCTTATTTAAACAATTTCTTAATTCCCATAACCTTTCTTTACCGTCGTATAAACCAAATTTGTATTTGAAGGCTGTTATAAGTAAAAAACTTAAATGTTGCCAATTTAATCACATATCTTATCATTATAATAGCCAAATAATTAACAAAAGTTACAATTAAAGTCCGCATCTGTTGTCGAAATATCCACAGGTGCATTAACACAAGATTTGTGAAACCAATGTGTGCATATATCACATTGTACCATGATGGTATCGACAAATCCCGGCAAGTTACAAATACATAAATGTATATGATAGGTTTATTGGGAAAAGGGGTTACATTTATAATTTGTTTGGAATGACACTCATACACAATGGTAATTAACAGTGTATGGTCACGCATCCTTAATTGATTTGGCAAGCTTAAACACCCTTTAAAGGAAACAGCGGCCAGCTTATGTGTATACTGTAGAGTAAAATGTGGACGGCACAGGTATTGGTTTTCTCTGGAGCATTTAATTCTTTTATAATGCAAATGAATTCAAAAGCCTCTGAAGTCTGAAGCATGTTTCTTTTAAAGTGCTCATATAAATATTAGTACTGCCTTTTTCCACAATATTTTCTACATGATTTCAATTACTCTTTCATTTGGATAGATGTTTCTTTTTTAGCTCACCTGAGCACGAAGTGCTGAAAGTTAGTTATTGTGATCTCCTTTTGTCCGGCGTCTGTCGTCCGTCAACATCTTCTCCTCAGTAACGAGTGGGTCAATTGGGATGAAACTTCACAGAAAGCATCCTCTCATTGACCTCACCAGAATTCCTTCAAATATTTGTGATTTATGCAGAATTATGGTTTCTATGGCAACGAAAATAAAATAACTTTAAAATTCTTCTTCTACCAAACTGGTTGGCAGATTTTCAAATTATTTTAAAGAAGTGTTCCTGGGCCGCCAGGGAGCGGGGCTTTTTTGCCTTATATGGCTATAGTGTAAACTCAAAAAAATCTTCTCCTCCAGAAGTGTCAGGCCGATTTTCAAATAATTTTGTAGAACTGTTCCTAGGGTGACCCTCTATCAGATTCCTTCCAGCCAAGTTGATTGGTCGAAAAACATGGCCGCCAGCGGGCGGGGCTTTTTTGCCTAATATGGCTATAGTAAAAACTTGAAAAATCTTCTCCTCCGAAAGTGTTTGGCCAATTTTCAATTCTTTTTGTAGAAATGTTCATTGGGAGACCATCTATCAGATTCCTCCAAGCCATGTTGATTGGTCGAAAAACATGGCCGCCAGGGGGCAGGGCAATTTGGCCTTATATGGCTATAGTGAAAACTTGAAAAATCTCGTGTTAAGCAGGAAGCTTTTGAGTAAGATTTTAGAAAACCCTTGGTCAATTGTGATTTTTTTTGTAACAAAAATTGGTAAATACTTAGATGAGTGAGTCGGGGCCATAATGGTTATCCATTTGTTTTACATATCTTTTGAAACTTGGATATTATATGCCTGTACATTTTTCGGTGAAATACATTCAGATTGACATGCGCAATTCAGACACGACGGGTTGTGACGTCAGACAGTGCGCGGACTACTTTCAGCGAGGTTCCCGTTTTGAATCCGCGCTACGTAGTAAAATATGCAGACAACCAGTACTATTTAGGAAAATTGTTTCTAGTGTATGTATCGAAAACCTAGCGTCAAATTTAATAAAACCCGCAAATAAAGATTATGTTGTTATTTTCTCCCACAAAACAATGAAAATTTAATTTGATAATGTTATTGGGTGGGACCTACGTATTAGCATACTTTCTAGGGGCGTGGCCTAAGTATTGTAGTAGATATTCATCTGCCATTCATCTTTTCAATTTAAGTTTTCAAAATTGTATCCCCAATACAAAATATATTGAATCTGTATATTTGTTAGTATTTTCGCTCTTCATAGATCGTATGTATATAATAAAAGGAATATTACGTTGCGGGAGCGATACATGTGTTCGTATTGCACGACTCGTAGCGTGGGAAAGTCCATATCTAACTCGACCTTCGGTCTCGTAAGATATCGATTTTTCCACGCTACTTGTAGCGCAATACGAACAATTGTATGGCTCCCGCAACGTAATATTCCGTATATATACGACTTTACACAACATTTTCGTATGCCGTTACATACGACTTTAATATACATATATATATACGTATGCCGTTAGATACGTCCTTTAAAAATAAGTATACTTGTGCCGTTATATACGACTTTAAACAACATATACTTGTGATGTTACATACGACTTTAATATATATATACGTATGCTGTCAGATACGTCCTTTAAAAATAAATATACTTATGCCGGTATATACGACTTTACACAACATTCTCGTATGCCGTTACATACGACTTTAAAATATATATATATATATTATATATATATATACGTATGACGTTAGATATGTCCTTTAAAAATAAATATACTTATGCCGTTATATATACGACTTTAAACAACATATACTTATGCCGTAATATACGACTTTAAACATTATATACGTATGCCGTTATATACGACTTTAAACAACATTTTCGTATGCCGTTACATACGACTTTAAAATATATATACGTATGCTGTTAGATACGTCCTTTAAAAATAAATATACGTATGCCGTTATAACCGACTTTAAACAACATTTACGTATGCCGTTATATACGACTTTAAACAACATATACTTATGCCGTTATATACGACTTTACATAACATATACGTATGCCGTTATAACCGACTTTAAACAACATTTACGTATGCCGTTATATACGACTTCAAACAACATATACACGACTTTAAACAACACTTACGTATGTCGTTATACACGAATTTATATAAAATGTGCTAATATCGCAGACCAAAATATGCCAACACATTCGTGCATTCTAATCGTGGTCTACATTGTCAGCTACTGATGTAACAATGTAGTGCAAAAACTAACCCAATAACTTGTAAAAACGTAATACTACTCAAGGTTGATGAGCTGGGCTGAGTAATTCGGCGTTAACCGATTTAACAAGGGTTACGATGGTTTTATGATAGGATAAGACGTTTAAACTGGCCGAGTTCCAATCAAAATGAAAGCTTCTTGTTTATGATAAGGCCTGCTTCCCGTTTTTATTTTCATTTGAAGTTAAAGTGATTAAAATTCATCCATTTGATTTATTTTTGCATGCCTCTTGAAATGAAGACTTTAGACGATTTTCTTTTATTTCTTACCCATATACAACAACTCTGCAACAGGCGGGTTTTTAAAACATCAAGGCATACGTTTAAACACTCCCTTTAATAAATGAAAGTACCAAGTAAAGTTTAAAATGTCTCCTTTTCTAACAATGTTGGTTTTGCTATACATAGATTACTATTTAACCCTTTACAACAAACCGCAAATCTGCAACTGACGACCTAGATTAAAAGTCATCTAGGAAAAATAATAGAAATCACTACGAATAAATGAAAACTGTCGAAAACATTGTTGGAAAAGTCGTCTTTTTATCACAATGTATCCAAAAGTCGTCTATTGCCTCTATATTTTGGAAATTGTAGAATAGAAAACAACCGACATTTAGTCAAAATAAATCATCAGCAGGGGCGTGGCTTTGCAATAATCAATGTGTAGGCCGTCTCGTGAGAAAATCAACATTGTTGACTCTGCGTAAAGTATCGACCCGGATCAGCCTAAGCATGCCACACAGGCCTAACCGGATAGACACTTTTCGCCTCCTGTGGATTTTCTGTTTCAGGAATCACTACTCTATACAACTATCCCCCTAAGACGGAATGTGTCGGCCGGATCAGTCTGCGCGGATAGCGCAGGCTGATCTGGTCGATACAATACGCAGATGTCTATCGCCGCAGCTGTATTTTGGGGCATTTTGAGAAAACATGTGTAGGCACGTGCCTACAGGGAGCTACGCCCCTGATCAGTTTGAGATTGAGCATAACTCATTCTAGAAATTAGGAAAAAGAAATTGTTCAGTCTGGGCAATATCTCATTGTTACCTGTTGAAAATGTCTTCACCGTCAGACAATCGGATATATAGTCGGTAACACGTGCATGTTAACCCTTTCCCACGTACACCAAATCTGGAGCAGACGACTTTGAAAACATACATACAAAAATATGGAAAATCTCTTTAAAATAATATATAACTATTGAACTATTGAACTAAAAAAAAAAAAAGTTGCAAATGTAGAAATTGCTCATCAATGTTTTCAAAAGTCATCTGCGGCAGATGTGTCAGAAAGCGTCTATATGTGGGAAAGTGGGTTTAAGAACGAATTATTTAGGCTACCACCCAAGATGGAATCGTTTCATCGTTTATTCAGTTAACCGTTTACCTGGTATAGCTCATGGGTCGTCTGCTTCGAAAACAAATTGAAACATCTGAAGAATCATACAATACCAGCAAAAAATGAAAGACATCATGTTTTTTGAAATCGTCTGCTACAAAAATATCAAAAGTCGTCTGTAACAGCTGTACCTCCTTGGCGCTCAGGATTGTGAACGACTGACTCGATTGTGTCAGGATAAATGGACCAGTAGTACTGGTAACTTACCCAGGAAAACACCGTGATATAACGGAAACATTAACCCTTTTCCCACATATGACAATTTTGCAGCAGAATGACAATTCTGCAGCAGACGGCTTTAAACATATTTTGTCTAAAAATAGAAAATCTCTTTAATTGAATGGATAACCTATGACTTAAAGTGGAAAACATTGTGGCAAAAGGAGAAATTGCACGTTTTGTGAAATTTCTTCTTTTGTCACTATGTTTTCAAAAAACCGTCTGTTGCAGAGGCGTCCGAAAGCGTCTATATGAGGGAAAGGGTTAATAATAATAATAATAATAATATCTTTTATTTTTTGAAGGTAACATTTAAGACACATACATACATTCTTGCGGCCCTTCTCTGAATTGAAAATATCTTAGCTGTGTATGTATTGGCGCCATGTCCCCAGACTACACATATGCATAATCAAACACTGGGAGTATATAGGAGTTTCTCATTAAGGTAATATATAATAGTCTTTTCAATAGCGCTATTTGAGTGTTTAATTTTTTGAATACAGAATCAATTTACCAATTTAACTTATTATCTACATAAACACCCAAGCTGTTTTGAATAGAAACATTACTCAGTGGTTGACTGTTGAAAACATTGCTGAAAAAGAAAGTAACAGTGGTGTTCCTCTCGTGGATATATACATGTACTTATATACTATAACATGACTTTCTCCGAAATAAACGGTAAAAATACTCAGGACATTTATTCTTTTAATTACAGTTCAACTGCACCTCTAGTTGGATGTCACGTACGGAAGCTACTATCGCACAAAGAAAACAAATGGGGAATCACGAGAAAACCAACATTGTGGACTCTGCGTAATGTATCAACCCAGATGAGCCTGCGCATTTCGCGCAGGCTAATCCGGCCCGAAACATTCCGTCTAAGGGGGATAGAGGTATAGATGGTTATTCCTGAAATAGAAAAAAACACAGGAGGCGTAAATTGTCTGCCCGGATTAGCCTGCGCGGCATGCTTATGCTGATCCGGATCGAATCACGAGAAAACCAACATTGTGGACTCTGCGTAATGTATCAACCCAGATGAGCCTGCGCAGTCCGCGCAGGCTGATCCGGGGCCGAAACATTCCGTCTAAGGGGGATAGAGGTATATATGGTTATTCCAAATAGAAAAAAACACAGGAGGCGAAAATTGTCTGCCCGGATTAGCCTGCGCGGCATGCTTAGGCTTATCCGGATCGATACTTTACGCAGAGTACAAAATGTCGGTTTTCTCGCGGAACGGCTCAAATACTTAAGCTGCACATGAGTGTTTGCAACTGCAGCGAAGATAAGATCTGGTTTTAATGAGATTGCAAGTGCCTTTTATATGTTACTAAGATGATTAGTGTCAAGAATATGCCATCTCCGAATCACGCGCTTGGATTTCGAACGTGATGCATGACACCACGGTAACGTGGAAAGATCCAGAGACATATAAACATATGTGTTTATATGTCTCTGAAAGATCTAATCCATTGTTGTATCGCATGCCTTGGTAGGGTCATATTGGTACACTTTTCCGTCGCCTGTCCGCGATGCGTTCATTAACTGACTAATTAGAACACTTGTTTTACATATAGCGGCTTCATTTGCGCATCGAAGCTAAATGTGTAGCTTAGGTAGCGAAGCAGTCTGTCAATCCAGGGTTTGTGAGCTCGAATCCTAGCTCGGCCAGCACTCTTTCAGATGTTTGATAGAAGTCTATGCGACAAGTGTCAATTGGTTTACAGTATATGTGGATAAGCAGCCAGTTGCTTGTAATACTATTGTGTGGAGTACTCGTAAGAGAAAGCCATGAACACATGGGTAGGTGGACTGGTCGCCGTGATGTGAGTAAAGAATCACTGAAATCGCGTTAAACGCTTAATCAATCAATCAATCCATATAAAGCAAAAGAAAGGACAGAGCTGCCGAAAATACAGAACAATTGAAACAATTTTCCATTATTCACAATCTAGGAAACAGATGACACCTGGAAAAATATAAATAATGATAATGCACCTCCTCTCAAATCTGAAAGCTTACCATAAAGTTTCGTTGAAATCAAACCATTTTCTGAACAAGCTTATAATGTGTATATCTCCTCTTGGAATTAAATCTTGTCAACGTTCTCGATCATGTCATTACATTCTGTCATTACTTTATCTTAGAAATACGACACTGCTATACAATGAGTGTCAACACGAAACCAAACATGTCCGTACTTATTACGCGTGTGGGAAAAGGCCAACCTGTACAACCATGCTGACTATCAAAATGGATACTGCTTTAACAGTAGTTTCTTAGAACGTCTGTGATTAATCGGCGAAAATGTAGAGCCAGTTCGGACTGATTGCAAATGGCTTACGACTTGTTAACGCAAAGTGCCGCTCAAATTAATATGGCTACGAATTATGTAAACTCTTTAGTTATTAGGTATTGCAGAAGATGATCAAGTAATTAATTGTCTTGAGGAATATATCCAAACGACATTGCTCAATGTGTTCTGTAACAACAGCGTACTAAACATCATCTCGATACTAGTTAATAATGTCAAAGGCAACAAAACGTCGAAAAGGTTTTATGCATAAACTTTCTGGATATGTATCGAGCTTATTATCATACCGTGTAACACTTTCCCACATACAACACATCTGCAGCAGACGACTTTGAAAACATACCCGAACAAAATTGAAAACTCCTTTTAAATGAAAGTACAATCATTGAATAGAGATGAAAACATGGTGACAAAAGGAGAAATTACTCGTTTTGAGCAATTTATACTTTTGTCAACATGTTTTTTAAAAAGCCGTCTACTGCAGAGGCGTCATAAAGCGTCTATATGAACGAAATGGTTTATAATGGGCATGGAATTCGTACGCTTCGTTTACATAACCGTCCAATCAGTTTCCTCTGATCTTCTATTGTTCTAGTATGTCGACAACTTATATTTTTCTAGTTTTCGAAGCTTTTTGTATGACAAGATTCAATCTCATTGAAATAAGACCAAAATACCAGGATGTGCGTATATTCAAGTTTGCTACCGCAGCTAAGCTTGGGTCTGGTTTTAATGAGATTGGACATGATTGGCACGCGAATCCTGGTCTATTTTGCCTCATCATTTCTGGTATCAAAGCCACTGTTGCATTCGTACAGAACTTTATAGAACGGGAAGTTACCGTGTTTAAATAATTCGTATCGGAATAGGTTATTTCCCTTGAGCAGACGTATAGAAATGATATTTAAATATTTCCCGCATACAACACATCTGCAACAGATGTCTTTAAAAACATCTACGCAAATATATTGAAAATATGGATGAATAATCACATAATTATATAATCGAATTGAAAACACTGTGGCAAAAGATGATTCATTTCTCATTCTGCACGTCGTCTGATGCAAACGTGTCTGCCCGTGGGAAGGGTTACGAACGCTTCCCGACACCTCTACAATAGTCTTTTGAATACATTGTGGCAGACTGAGATAAATGTTCATGATGATTAATGTATTGTTTTTGCCATATTGCTTTCCGACTATATTTAATACTTGTTCTTTCATTTATGGACAGTTTCCATATTTGTAAAAGAACCTTTTCAAAGTCGTCTGCTTAAGATGTGTTGTTTGTCGGAGATTTTTAAAACAAATACACTTATTCCAGGCCATCTTAAAAAGAACAAATCATGACATTAATTCTAATAATTTGCATAAGCAATTGTCGATTTTTCCTGTAAAAATATGTATTGACTTGCAGGTGAAGCTCAGTCTGTAGGCTGTCAATCCAGGGGTTGTGAGTTCGAACCCCAGCTCAGCCAACGTAGTAAACGACGTTTGACAAAAGATAATGGGCGAGCCTCATTCGTCTTCTACCAATGGGATAACAGTCAATGTTGTAAAACAGCCAGGTGCTTGGAAGGACTGTTGTGTTGAGTTATAGTATGAGAAAGCCAAGGAACACATGGGTAAGTGACCTGACTGTACACTTCTTAAAAATGGCGTGAAACCCCAATCAGTTGTTTATCCAAAAGAACTGAATTTTTAACAAGCAAAAAAAAGATTTTGCCATGTAATTCTACTTGCATCTCATTGTTTGAATGTTGATATTCGACAGTATTTTTAGTTATATCAAGACTTGTGTCTGTGTAAACAAGAGGGCCATGATGGCCCTGGATCGCTCACCTTAATTATACAATGTACTGCAATGCAAAACACATCAAGACAATTATTCTGAATGCAACCTCCACAGTGTTAACAATATTTTCCTTCATTTGGCCTAGTGATCTATATTTTTTTACCTGATATGACCCATATTCCAACATGGACTAGATATCACCAAGACAACATTCTGACAAAGTTTCAACTTGCTCAAAGTAAAAATGCGGCCTCCGGAGTTTGAACAATATTTTCCTTTATTGACCTAGTTTCTGATCCAATATGACCCATGTTCGAACTTGACCTAGATATAATTCAGACAAGCATTCTGACCAAATTTCAAGCTGCTGAAGCAAAAAATTTGGCATCCAAAGTGTTCACAAGATTCTCCTTCAATTTGATCTAGTGACCTAGTTTTTGACCCAGCATGACCCATATTCGAACTTGGCCTACATATCATCAAGAAAAACATTCTGATAAAGTTTCATCATGCTGAAATTAAAAATGCAGTATCCAGAGTGTTAACAAGATTACCCTTCAATTTGGCCTAGTGACCTAGTATTTAACCCGGCATGACCCATATCCGAACTTGGCCTAGATATCATTTAGACAAACATTCTGACCAAAGTTCAAGCTGCTGAAGCAAAAAATGCAGCATCCAAAGTGTTAACAAGATTTTCCTTCTGACCTAGATATTTTTAAGACAAACATTCTGACAAAATTTCAAACTGCTGAAGCAAACATTGTGGCCTCTGGAGTGTTAACAAGATTTTCCTTCAATTTGACCTAGTGACCTACTTTTTGACCCGACGTGACCCATGTTCGAATTTGACCTACATATCATCAAGACAAGCATTCTGATAAAGTTTCAACATGCTTAAGTTGAAAATGTGGCCTCCAGAGTGTTAACAATATTTCCCTCCAATTCGACCTAGTGACCTAGTTTTTGACCTCATATGGCCCAGTTTCGAACTTGTCCAAGATTTTATGGAGATGAACGTTCTGATAAACTTTCATGAAGATTGGATGCAAAATGTAGCCCGTAGAGTGTTAACAAGCTCAAATGTTGACGACGCACAACGGACGGACGCCGGACAAAATGTGATCACAATAGCTCACCTTGCACTTTGTGCATAGGCGAGCTAAAAAACCAGCACTACTTAAATCATTTGTCCCGACACTGTTTGTTTGGAGTTTAACGCCGCTTTCAACAGCTTTGGTCATATCACGGCGGTCAGTGCACCTACCCACGTTTTCCTGGCTTTCCAACACCAGTACTTACACAACATTCTTTCGAAGCCACTGACTACTTTCTCACATAGATCAGAGGTGAGAGGCAATGGAAAACATCGCCCGAAAGAATGTCGCCGCAACCGGGTATCGAACCCGTGACCTCCAGGTCCCGACACTGGTGCATCAATTGTAATTATATTCCGTAATCCCGAGCATATACGAGGGAAGCCATTACTATAATGTTTAATGTATTTTGTTATGTCCGGACCGGGCATACAAACCCGGATCTCCCATTCCCGAGGCTAAAGATCTAACCACACCTTGGTTTTGAAAGCCTCTGAAGATTGATTGATTTGGGGTTTAATGCCATTTTTAAAAAAAATATGTGATATTACAAGGCCAATTCACTGACTTTCTAAGTCACAAGTCTGATTGATTTCAACATAAACTGTTAGGCCATTTTGTCGCAATGACTTGAAACGTAGCAAAGAATGTTGAGCAATGTAATGAGAAAGAGCAATTGTCAATTGTTTATTGACTTGCAGGTGAAGCTCAGTCTCTAGGCCGTCAATCAAGGGGTTGCGAGTTCGAACCCCAGCTCAGCCAACGTAGTAAACGACAATGCGCGAGCCTCATTCGTCTTCCACCAATAGGATAACAGTCAATGTGGGAAAGCAGCCAGTTGCCAGGAAAGACGGTTGTACTGAGTAATAGTATGAGAACGTTAGGACAAGGAAAAGTGAACCGGTCACCGTGATATGACCGTAGAACTTATACCATCCCTTAAGTGTTAACAAGATGTTTCTCACAAATCTGCCTAAGGAACTAGTTTTTGACCTGGTATGACCCATATTTTGAACTTGGCCTAGATATCATCAAGACAAACATTCTGTCAAAGCTTCAACATGCTCAAGCTAAAATTCGTCATCAAGTGTTATCAAGGTTTTGTTAAATGTGGCCTTATGATCTAGTTTTTGAACTGTGAAGACACAATTACCAACTTGATATCACGAAGATCAACAAACTGAACAGCATTCAAGAAATTGGATGCAAAATGTTTTCCTGTAGAGTATTAACTGATGTTAAAGTATGATGGACGAATGCCAAGCAAAAGGCAATCACAAAAGCTCACCCTGAGCTTAACATGTTTGTTTTGTTTGGGTTTTACGTCCTTTTCAACATGTTTTATTACAGCGACAGTTCACTTATTCATGATCCCTGGGTAAACCAACCAGTACTAGGCTAGGAAATGTGCCTTGCCCATGGACACTCCAGCATGACCGTCGCGCTGCGACTGGGGATCGAACCCGAGACGCCCGGTTTCAAATCCCCATTCCTTATAACTCAACCACGGCGGATTCCAAGAGCTAAAAATGTATAACCTTAATGTTGTTTGTAGAACGCAGGATATATGTGACAATCAAAAAAGTAATAAAGAATATAGAGTATTAACTCAAAATTTATTCAATAAAAAAAATCACAGCATTTTGTCTTTAACCCTTGCCAATTTACAGACATATTTTGACCCATCTGTTGCAGACAATTTTTGAAAACATTGTGACAAAAGGAGATAAGTGCTCATAATGAGAAATTTCTCTTTTTGTCACAATGATTTCAACTCTATTCACTTAGTTTCCTTTCATTTATAGACTTCATATATATTTGTACATGGATATTTTGAAAGTTGTCTGCCACAGATTTGCTGTATATGGGAAAGGGTTAATGATTCTGAACATTTAAGTTTCGTCCCTTTTAACAATGATTTCATGTTAAACCAGTCAACAGACAATAATAAAGACTCTGTTTCACAGACTTATCCCAGACCTTTAATAAATACATTGGCAATAAAAATTCTCATGGCACATACATTAGACTTGAGCCTGTTGTCTATTGTTGCGTCTGTAAATAGTTATAACTCACTTTGTCGAGCCTGTGCATACATACTGTCTCACGTCAATATTCACTGCCATCATCCATGTTAAGTTCTTGCATATTTAACCCTTTTCCACATGAAGACACATTTTGACAATTCTGCAGTCGATGACTTTTGAAAACATTCTGGCAAAAGGAGGAATTGCTCATGATGAGCATTTTCTCCTTTTACCACAATGTTTTCAACTATAATCAATAAAAAATATTTCAGCTCCAGAGATTTTTGCCTAGATATTTTCAGAGATGCTGCAGATTTGTTGTTTGTGGGAAATGGGTCACATTTCATATGATCATTTGTTTTTACTTGGTATGATTTCTATATCAATTGATTATCAGTGTCTTTCATATTCACAACTTATATATATATATGACAGACTATTGACTGTTAAGGATATTTAATTCTCTCCGCATAAAAACCTTCACAGGCTTAGATCGGTTTGTTTGATGCAGTTTTCAACAATTTTTCAGTCATATCAAGGCTGCCAGTTCACCTTCCCATGTATTTCCTGGTTTTTTTTCGGTTACCAGTACTCCACACAGCAGTCATTCCAAGCAACTGGCTAGTTTGCAAGTTGCAACATAGTCCATTAGTCCATTTTCTGGAAGACAAATGACGCTTGCATCCAAGTCATAAAGAATATTGCTGAGCTGGGGTTGTAACTCACAACCCCTGGATTGACAGCCCGCGAAGCTATCAACTGATCTACCAGGCTGGTCTCAGATGTTTTGAATCACAACTGTGATAAAATTTCATTCTGTGTACATATTATTTGTTTATGGTAATTAACATTTTCCAGAGACTAGCAAACAAACAGGGAAGATCCTCATAAGAATGTGCAAATGCACAGGCTGAACTGAATCTTTACTGGTCATAGAATGTTATAGGTCAGTTTCCATGCACATGTAATGTGGCCCATTTCAAATTGAAAACATCTGCAAAAAAGAAGAAACCACTTAAACTTCAATTTTGAGATGATTTCATCGCACAATTAACCCCCCTTCCCACTCATGCATTTTGACACATCTGCAGCAAAACAACTTTGGAAAACTTTGTGGCAAAAGAAGAAATTGTTCATTGTGAGCAATTTCTCCTTTTGCCCCAATGTGTTTTTTTAACTTGATATCTATTCAATAATTATTCATACAATGTAGACATTATCAATATGTTTGATTACTTGTTTTTAAAGTTGTCAGCAGCAGTTTTGTTTAAGGAGATGGGGGTTAGACCGTTAGCAGTTGAAGACAATAGATTATTGTTAGTTAGAGTTGTCTCCTTTGAAAGCACTTGAGAAAATTAATGTATCATGTGGCAAAATTGGAAGTACACTTTTGAAAACAGTTGAAAACATTATACGAAATGGATTAATTGATCCTTTTTGAATAATTTCTCCCTTTTCCACGATGTTTTTAAAAGATTGTCTGTATTAAGTTAAGTGATAAGGAACATGGCCCTTATATAAGTCCCTGAGATCACTTCAGTACATGTGAATCACTCATGAATTAAAGGTAGTCCCTGGCTAGATGATAATCTGTATAAGCTATGGTCATACATCTGGTCTATACACGTTCCGACATTTCTCATAAAATACCTGTAAAAGAGAACGGAACAAAATCAGTATTCATAAACTTTAACACAATCATATGTTAAATCACGAAAAACAGACCTTTTTGGCAAAAGAAGAATTTCCCCTTTTGCCGCAATGTTTTCAAAACAATTCAATATTTTTTATTTTATTTTTTACTGATTTTTCATTTTTTTTTTTAAAGTTGTCTTCAAAGAAAGTTATCTGCTTCAGATTAACTGTAGGGTCAATATGCGATTTTAAAATACATCTGATTTCGATGCCTCTGCAGCAGGTGAATTGTGAAAACATTGTGGCAAAAGAAGAAATTGCTCAACATGCCCATTTTTCCTTTTTTTCAACAATCATTTCTGACTCTTTTTGTTATACTTGCACTTTCATCTATAGAGATTTTCCAATTTTTTGCCAAGATGTTTTAAAGTCTTCTAAAATATAAATTTGGAAATTCAAATATTTTGTACTGGGGAACATCAATAATAAATATTTTCAATGAAGATTTCTGACAGTAAATATAGATTTATCATGAAAAATGCTCCTACTCATATTTTAAGAGTTCTGTAACGTCACAAATACATCAAGCAAACAGCGTCATGTGCCCAAAATAACGGCAAACTTTGATTTCTCGTCATATCCAATCTCCCACAACACTATGTAGTGGTTACTCAAAAGAATCCTCTCAGACACCAATCCTTTCTTTCGAGCCTACATCAAAGGATTTATTTATCCCTTTCCCACCTGCAGACACATTTTTGACACATCTGCAGCAGACAACACTTAATTACATTATGGCAAAAGAAGAAAATGCTTATTTTGAGCAATTTCTCCTTTTGCCACAATTATTTCAACTCTTTTCAATAATTATACTTCCATTTACATAGATATTCCAGGGTTTTTCCAACACATTTTCTAAGCTGCCTTCTGCAATGTTTGCGTATGGTGAAATAGGGTTAAGTAAAAGGTCTGAAAATGTTAACAAACATCCCCTTTATACCCCCTATACCTGATCTCTGAAGATCAATCTCTTTTTACCTTTAATGATCTATCTTTAACAACTTCATCTACTTGTAGTTCCTTTTGCATTAACCGTAACTGTAAAATAAAAAAATTAAACTATTACTACACTTCAATGTATTAAGTTAAAATTTAATTTAAAGAAATTAAAAATAAATATACAAAGACCATTATCAACTGTACTTGTGTGATTATAAAAAAAAATGTCACAAGAATGGGTGGGATGTTGTCAGGTCTAAAAATCAGTTCAAAGTTGTTATGATTTAAAAACGATCCTTTTGAGTGACATCTTTTTAATATTGATTATTCTCTTTATATAAGATACCTTTCTATTGACTTTTAACCCTTTCCCACCTATAGAGGCATTTTGGCTCATCTGCAGCAGATGACTTTGAATTTCTCCTTTTGCCACAATGTTTTCAAATTTTTAAAGTAGTTGAGTGGAGGCTTAGGAAGACTTGCAATGAAACAAAATACCACACAAGCTCTTCCACTTTAAAAACACACAGAATGATTACACATGTATAATGATAATTTAAGAGGACCAAAATGGCCCTACATCGATCACCTGAGAGATAGTATGGAAGCAAATGTGTAACTGCTAATATCAGGGAAAATAAAACTGCAATGAGTTGATACTTTAGAATTCAAAATAGAACCAGCAAAGGATAACGGCAGATATTGGTCCAATGGTTTAGGAGAGAATGCTGTTTAAAACTAAACATTCCTTTTACCCCTTTTCTAATGCTGTCTGTATGCTATCTTTTAGGCTTGAACAAATTTGTGTAAAGGAACATTTTTGCCTTTAACTAAAGTTTTATATAGAATTTATAAAACATTTTTGAAAGGAGACCATATAAGGAAGAATCCTGTGAAGTTTGGTTGAAATTGGTCTAGTGGATTAGTGAAGCATAAAGTAGATTAAACCCTTTTTCTGGTTCACCATGTTCTACATAAATGTAAGGCATAACAGCACTGCCCCCTGGTGGCCATGTTTTGTGACCAACCAACAAAGCTTGACGGAATCTGATAGAGGGTCACCCAAGGAACATTTCTACAAAGTCATTTGAAAATAGGCTAAATACTTCTAGAGGAAAAGATTTATAAATGTTTCATTATAGCCATGTTAGGCAAAACAACCCGCCCCCTAGTGGCCAAGTTTCGACCAATCAACATGGCTTGAAGGAATCTGATAGTGGGTCACCCAAGGATCATTTCTACAAAAGTATTTGCAAATTGGCCAGATACTTTCAGCAGGACAATTTTAAAATGTTCACTTAAGCCATATAAGGCAAACCAGCCAGTTCTTTTTGTACAAGAAGGTTTTTAAAGTTTTCACTATATATACAGACATGTATTTACAAAAACCAGCCGCTAGACTCACCCTGGTGGACATGTTTTTTCAACGGATTGTAATAATTTCACGAATCTTGGTACAGGGTCAGCTAAAGAACATTTGTGCCAAACATTTTTCCAATCAGGCCTGTACTTTTGGACAAGAAGAATTGTAAAGTTTATACATTATTCCCGAGCAACCAAAGTTATACAATAAGGAAATTCTTTGAACATCTCTGAAAGAAAACCACCCATGGAACATTCATGTAAAATAATTTTGAAATTGGTCCATTGGCTTAGGAGAAGTTATAAGTAGGAAAATGTGAACAGACGGACAGACAGATGATGACACAGACTCTGACTGATCACAATAGCTCACTCCTGTGTATAATTCAGAGGACTAGATAAGGAGGAGTAAACAGGTCTTTCTTCCATAACTCTGTTAGCACTCAAAAAAAATCGTCTCACTGACGATTCTTTTGAGTACCCACAACATAGGTTTTGGAGGTCAAATAAGGATTTTAGATTATGTAAAACGCTTCTTATCTGGTGCTCTGGTATGAGCTCAGGTTCACGAGCTAAAAAGCAGAATTTTTCTCACCGTCCACTGTGTGTCTCTCAGTTGTTTAAATACAGTTGCATCTTCATGATCCAGTCGTTTTTTCTCTCGTAAATCTACCACCTCATTTGATACTTGGGTTATACACCTTTTTATTGCATTTTCTCTCTCTTTGTAATTTTGTGTTAGCTGAATGAATAAAACAATTATTAGTTCAAACAAAATGCAAAGTACAGTAAGTTAAAAGTTTAATAAAATAATTTATCTCTTTAGCACTATCAACAAATCTGCAATGATGACTTGGAAAACATCTCATCTAAAATATGGAAAATCTCTCTAAATGAAAGGATAATTATATTGAACCCATTTCCCACCAACCTTAAGACGACATTTGAAAACGTAGAAAATCTCTATAATTGAATGGATAACCTCAAAACGAGCAATTTCTCCTTTTGCCACAATGTTTTCCACTTTTAGTCATAGGTTATCCATTCAATTATAGAGATTTTCTATTTTTTAACAAAATATGTTCAAAGTCGTCTGCTGCAAAATTGTCGTATGAGTGAAAGGGTTAAAAAGATATTGGAAATGAAAAAAATAAGAAACTTCCAATTCCTTTGTTTGTCACAATGTTTTCCACATTTTCATCTATAAAGATTTCCCAACGTTTTGACTAGATGATCTCAATGTTGATTGTAGCAGATGTGTTGTTGGAGTACCCACAGCATACTATACAATAGAGCAGTAAGATATAAGCTTTCTGACGCCTCTGCAGCAGACGGCTTTTTGAAAACATAGTTACAAAAGAAGAAATTGCTCAAAACGAGCAATTTCTCCTTTTGCAACAATGTTTTCCACTTTTCGTCATAGGTTATCCATTCAATTATAGAGAATTTCTATTTTTTAACATAAATGTTCAAAGTCGTCTGCTGCAGAATTGTTGTATGAGGGAAAGGGTTAATGCAAAGCTGGACAAGTCCATTTAAAAAGAGTTATGTTGGAATGGTTACCATCCCTATGATCTAGACCTCTGCAAATAACAGTTTCAGTGAACTTTTCATACCTGTTCATACAGTGATTTACACTGGCTTGTTGCATTGACATCTTTGGCAAAGGATTGAGTTGGTACTATTTTATTCAGTTCATAGACAATGCGATCATCTTTGGACCTCATACTCTTCAAAGCATCCTGAAATAAGGAAATATGTAGTACATGTATGTATTTATCAAACATGGTATACTACTATTTACCAGTAACTTGGAAAACAGAGGACTAGTAGATAAGGAAGAGTAAACTGGTGTTTTCTCACCTATAGTCCTCATATGATTCAACCAAACCCTATGTTGTGTCTACTCAAAAGAATCATCTCACTGAGATGATTCTTTTGAGTGCCCACAATATAGGGCTTGAGTGTCAAATAAGGGTTTTGAAATTTGAAATACTCATCTTTTTTAGAGCACCGAATACTACATTTTGTATTAAGTATAGAACACCATATTTGAATAAAAGAAAGTATATTCTTCGGGTGGAGCTGAAAATATTGTGAGAAATGGTGAACTGCTTAACCCTTTCACAAAAGCAGAGGCATTACTCCTTTTGCCTCAATGTTTTAAACCTTTTTGTCAATACAAGTGGGCCATAGATTGCTCACCTCAATTATGCAATGTGATTTGTTATGCCTACCACAACCAACATGCCTTGGAATTAATCTTGTAGATGGTCACTAAAGGAACATTCCTACAAAACTAGATGGTTTTCACCAATACCATATTAGACAAAACAACCATGGTGGCCAATGTTTCAACCAATCAACATGACTTGAAGGAAAATGATAGAGGGACACCCAAGAAACATTTCTACAAAATTATTTGGAAATCGGACAGCTTTTTGGAGAAGAAAATTGTCAAAGTTTTCATTATAGCCATATAAGGAAAAACAGCCACGCCATCTGGTGGCGATGTTTTGCAACCAATCAACATGGCTTGAAGGAATCTGATAGAGGGTCACCCTAGGAACATTTCCACAAAATAATTTGGAAATCAGCACAATATTTTTGGAGAAGAAGATTTTTAAAGTTTACACTATAGCCATATAAGACAAAACAGCCCCGCCCCTGACAGCCATAATGTTTGACCAATTAACATGGCTTGAAGGAATCTGATAGAGGGTCACCCAAGGAACATTTCTAAATAATTATTTGAAAATAGGTAATCCAGTTTGTGAGAAGAAGAAGTTTTTTTGTTTGGTTGCCACGGAAACCAGAATTCTGCATGAATCCAAAAAAATTGAAGGAATTCTGGAGAGTAAATTGAGAGGATGCTTGCTGTGATGTTTCATCCTAATTGACCGACTGGTTACTGAGGAGAATATGTTGATGGATGCATGATGCGAGCTGAACATAGGCACTTTGTGCTCACGCAGAGCTAAAAAGAATAACTAGTATGGTATAACATGTAAAACGTATGTTATAATATAAACATACAATCTATGGGATGCAATGAATGTTTAATAAATTACAGCTTCTAAAGTTATTGAGCTGACAATACCAATTTTAGGTAATTTCTACAATTAAAGGGCGAAAACTCTCAATTGACTTAAGCGATATGGCTAGTTATCAAACTTGTCCGAGATATTATGCCAATACACATTCTGACTAAATTTGGTGATGATTGGGCAAAGGCTTCTAAAGTTATTGAGCTGACAAGACCAATTTTGGGTAATTTCTATAATTAAAGGGCGATAACTCTTGATTGACTTAAGCGGTATGGCTAGTTATCGAACTTGTCCGAGATATTATCCCAATACACATTCTGACTAAATTTGGTGATGATTGGACAAAGGCTTCTTAAGTTATTGAGCTGACAAGACCAAATTAGGGTAATTTCTATAATAAAAGGGCAATAACTCTTGATTGACTAAAGCGATATGGCTAGTTATCGAACTTGTCCGAGATATTAGCCCAATACACATTCTGACCAAATTTGGTGATCATTTGACAAAGGCTTCTAAAGTTATTGAGCTGACAAGACCAATTTTGGGTAATTTCTATAATTAAAGGGCGATAACTCTTGATTGACTAAAGCGATATGGCTAGTTATCAAACTTGTCTGAGATATTATCCCAATACACATTCTGACTAAATTTGGTAATGATTGGACAAAGGCTTCTAAAGTTATTGAGCTGACAACATACTGGACGCCGCCCGCCAACCCGCCCGTATGCCGCAGGTAAAACTATAATACGATCCGTTTTTTCAAAACAGGCGTATAAAAAATGATTCAACGAAGTTGAAAAACATTGTGGCAAAAGAAGACATTAATCCTATATCAAACAATACTACAAATCTTCCGCATACTTTGAAAACCATGATATTGGATAAGCAATAGTACCTAGTGTAAACAACTAACAATCAATTCACTAATGATTAGAATAGACGTATTCATTAAGTATTTAAAACAGACTTTTAATACAATTATCACACCAACCTCAACACCCATACAGAAAATAATAATCATTTTATTTACATTATCAAAATAATGGAGCGAATTTAAAACATACGAAAGCACAATCATTATTAATACAACATTTTTATTAAACTGTAAACATACATTTTTATTATACGAGTAAAAAAATCGACGGCGATGTTTCCCGTCAATAGGTAATGTGTATGAACTTTGCAAAACTTTGCTATACCTTCTTTCCAAAAATTGTGTCCAGAGTGGATTTTTCTATGCAGTCACGATTCTGCTACGTTTTGATTGGATGAAAAGAAAATATCGAAACAAAAAAAACTTCTAGAGGAAATAATTAAATACGATAATACGTACTCGATAAAGGAATGAGCACAATTAATTTTATGTTATAACACTCGTCGTCTATTTCTAAAACGAGTTCAAATAATAACTCAAAAGGTTTTTTGACTTTCCGGGAGTTACAAATCCAAATTCCTGGAATATGACGACGGTGACGTCATTCTATTAGCGTAATTAACGCAAATGATGAATAAATAACCAAAAGGAACGACAGAAAGTATAGGTTTGACTTGTCACAAATGAAGTTCCGTAAATTATGGAATCGTTTTATTTGAAGTACTTTATGAAGGGTAAGTTGATTATTTGTTGTACCTGTCATCAAAATGTCACATGTATTTAAAATCTTGGCTATATTTTAAAGTTAAATATAAGCTTAACCTGATGATGATTTTTGTTTTCTTTGCTTAGGTCGGTAGGACTCTTAATTGACGTAAATAACTGATCATGCTGCAAGCAAGGGGCTAACTGCAGTTCGCAGGGAATTATTTACCAATCACAAAAGTTAATAAATGTTTACTCGAAATAGGTAGCACCTATACTCATATTAATGTTAACATACATTATTATTACAATTACCATTATCAAAATGTAGTGATTATACAACAAAAGAACCATCATCCATTCACACCTATATCAACTGGGGTCTAAATTGGGGTCGACTATTCTGGAACCCGAAAATATATATTGATCAAAGGATACGTGGTGGTTTTCAGCTCCACATTGAGGGTTTAACATTTCAAACCCCAGACTAGAATTGCAGGTTCCTCTTCCTTTAAGTATTTCACAAACACATATATATAATATAATAATAACCCAACTTTTGTCCTCTGCGCACTAGCAAAGGGCAACTTGACTAAGACACTAGTGTCGTAGTGAACTCAATTGTAATTGACATGCCATATAATTGAGTTTATTTGAATAGTTAGACAATCATTACCAACTTTAAAGAATAATTTAACTTTTATTGTTACCTCAAACAGCATGAAATCATCACATGGACAATCTATGGTACAATTACCAGCATTGCCGGTGGAGGCTGCCATCTTTGATTTGAATTCCCGAGTAAGTGAGAATTGTATGAACGAGTGATCATATTTTTGTTTTTTGTTTCATTTTATATAATTTTTAATCTAAAACTAATTGATATATTGTTAGAGAATTAAACCATGATCAGTCGTAAATACAAGATTTGTAAAAATAAAATAAAAAAGAAATCGCGCATGCGCAATTCAAACCAGCTGAAGGAAAAAGAAAGAAGTAGTGGGAACATAATTGACCAATATACTCTGAAAAGTCGAAATCATAAGCTCTTATGCCATTAGATGTATGTATAATGGTTCTTTTCTTTATCTATTATAATTGCATCAACGTTTGTTTTGCAGCAATATCCTTTACCTGTGATCAGTTAACTAAGAAAGGTTTCCAACTTTGGCACATGTGGTAAAGTAACCACCACGTCCTGAAAGTTTAGTGTTGTTTAATTTTTTGATGAAACTCTCAAGAAATTTATCCATACCTTCTGATGAAACTCAATTTGGACATATTTACAGGTTATCTTACAACTTTTACTGAACAATGTGTTGACGACTTCTAAAGAATGGTCGAGAACGACTAAACATTTTGCGTTGGTGATTCTTCTTTCAGTTCCAAAACACATTGGGAAAGGAGATCTTGAAGTTAGGTAGATCATTTTGCTAGTTGTAATATATCTTTATGTCCTTCCTTTTTACGAAATAAAGGTTTGGGAAATAAGATTCTACAGCATACTATGACCTAGTCTCTTGCTCGTTGTTTATTTGGTAACCGCAACTTGATTGAAAAATCCTATCACATTAATGATTTATCAGACTGGCTCGATCAAGGTTATCATGACATCAACATTCTTGAGAGCTATCACATCAATAATGTAAATCCTATTTTAACATTGAAAAGAGCCTCAAAAGTATGCAGCTTTACCTCCTTACCACTTTAAAATTAACTAAGCATGTTGATTAAAGATGGATTAGATGTGAAACATGTGACAATATTTAACAATTTGACCGATAGGCTTATTATAGCAACCTCAGATGATTTTTTCAAAACAGAGTATGGAATATGAAAATATATATTTATCAGAGAGCTCAAAAAGTGCTTTACAAAACACTTTAAATTTTTGAAATAACCCAACTACAACAAAAGTTATAGGAAATTGAAGTCGCAAATTTTCATCGCCATTTATGAATCTTCACCATTATAAAATCGTCATTCGTGACAGTCGCGCGGCGGAACCATTTTTTAACAATTATACCATAAAAGTCTTATAACTTTTTTATTTCTTTATCTATCTTAATGAAATTTGCCAATCTTATGTACATATTCCTGCTCTTTCCAATGCATTAATCAGTTTTTATGTACCACTTAGGGGTTCAACATTATCTTTAAAAGACTGGTAGAAAAAATCGCAAAAATGAAGGTGTAAGTGACATAATATTTTATTCAAGTTTAAACGTAAATTTTTTCGATATAAATGACATATATTCTTTTTAAATAACAATATAACAAACAACAAATGTTTTATTTACAAAGCTGATTATCAATTTCATAAATGACAGACATATATTCAATCAAAATAATGTTCCTTGTATGTCTGATACAACTTATCTATCACACCAAAGTCTTTAAAAAACCATTGACGCCCAGAATTGCAACAGTCTGGCACAAGTCCTTTTTTTAAAACAAATTGTTTTTCTACATTTTGTTCATCTTTCCTTGTCGGCCACATAAATGTTCCTGCCTTCCTACAGGGAGCCATAAAGTTCACTGTTGCTTTTGTGTCTGAAATAACATTAGTTACACACCCTGGGTACCAGGAGTCCTGATAAGCAACAATAACATATTCGTTGTCTTCAAATTTGTCTTCAAACTTTGGAAGTAGTTTTTCCATAGGAACAGTTATTTCATAATCTTCTTCATCTATATCGAGATCTCTATCATTCTTTTTCCTTCTTTTCTTAGGCTTTTCGCTATACATGATATTGAAAATTTCAGTGTTAATATCCTTTTCCTGCGTTCGATGCCTCTTTCTCATGTCGCGTCCTCCAGATCTGGCAGTTTTCATAATATCCAACTGTTCCTTTGCTGGCATTTTTTCTAACCATTGAAAGAGTTTACGACGGTTTCTTTTCATTAACTGTACTGAAGTGTGGTGGTGAAAGGAAGCATTTGGGCGTCTTCGTTGACTGCTGTCCAAGTCACCAAAATGGTGTTCACAGCCAAGATTGGTGACTTGCGCGTATGATGTTCGTTGAAGATCTTCTTTTGAGGGCGTTTCACTAAATTGACCACCTTCTAAAAAGTCTACAAGCTGTTTCTGCACTGTTCGAAGCATAGCTGCAGACATTGTCTTTAAGAGAGTGGGAAGTAAGGTTGTCACTTTCATATTATGTAGCATGTTCTCGAACTTCTCAATGTGTGGTACATTATATTCATTATGGTCTTTGTTAATCCATTGTTTTTCATTTTTCAACAGTATTTCAGGTCGACTTACACCTTCTTGTAGATAAGCTTCAAGCTTTCTTATAGTTGGCGATAGTTCAAGATAGCTTACAGTTCCTGAAGCTACAAGCCACCAGTACGGACCAGTAACTTGAACATACATGACTGATAAAGCCTGTAGCATCACTTGCACATGTTCACTTTGAAGGTCTGCTTTCACAGCTTTCAGTTTTAGGTTGGGATTGGCAACGGTTTCAAGGACATTCAAAAACTCTGTGCGGTGCAATAAAATTTCAGCTGCTGTTTGAAACAGCGCATTGAACCGGTTGTCTTTGTAATTTCCGATTAACGACTTAACACCTTTGGATGCACAGTGGGCTTCCCACCTATCACGTAAACCCAAGTGATCACCAGCTGGTCCAAAGGTATCAGCAGCTGTCTTCGCAATTCTCTCCATGACAGTTTGTTTTTTCGACCACATTTTAAAAACAGGGATGCAATCGCGGCCTATAGGTCCTTCTTTTTCTACAATTTCTTTCTCGACTTTCTTAATATCGTCACAAAGATACCTATGAAAACCTAACAAAACATGTGCCATGTAATGAAAGTTTAATACTGCTGCCCGTTGTGTTTCATTTTCACATTTACTTAAAACATCACTTCGCCAGTCTGCTAAAAGCTTATCTGCCAGCTTTTCATTACTAGCCCTGTCGCTCATGGTGAATGCTAATTTCCCCAGTGATTGTTTTATAAATTCTTCATTTGGTTCATTTGATTGTGGCTGGTCCTTTATTTCAGAATGTGTCTGAGCAAGTTCTTTGAAGTGATTTTTGGTAACATCTGTTATTACTTGTGCAGTTTCTCTTGAAACTTTGGTAAACCCTAAGCTTATTATTTCACCTGTATCCAATGTAACAGCCGTGTCCACAATCTTTTCTTTCCGTCTTGTAGTTCCATCGCGACTTATACCGAAGCTTTCTGTTTGTTCAATTTTTTCAGCAATAAAGGCCTTTGCTAGGTAGTGACCCTCATCAATTATGTTTTGTGTAGTCGAATTAGTTGGAAGATCAGACTTCCCAAACTTACAGTCAAAAATATGTTTTCCAACCGTCTCTATTGCATATGCTATCTTTTCAACAGCTATTTCCAGTCCAAATAATTCCATAACACAAAGTCGTACATTATTTCTGAATGACCCATCATCATTTTTGGTAGAGCATGTGTGATCTACAATTTTTTCTTGTAGCATTTCCTTTTCAAATATGGCATATCCTAACTCATATGAGTTATCATCTTTCTGTTTTAATTCACGTTTTAAGTCTAAAACTGATTTACTTGAAGGACTGTCTAGTCTTAACTTCTTAACTGTTGACCGATAGTAGCTGTTCAACTTTTGTGCGTTTTCTTTTTTTCGGCTTTCATTGTGGAATCTTTCATTTTCATTTCTAATTAAAAAAATCTCATCATTAACTGCTGAGAAGGCAAAATTCAATTCATCATTTTGTTGTTTTAACAGCCTGTTTGTTTTACTTATATTGTTTATTTTCACGTTTGCAGCTCGTAGAGTCTTTCTAGTATTACTGGCATTTTCATCTCTTTTTGTAACATTTCTGAATGAAAAGTGACCTTTGACTGATTTTAGATGTTCCAACTTTTCTTTTTCTGTTTCTACCATGTATGATAATTTCTTCAATGTCTTTTGCTTTTTGTTTATTTCATAATGTAAGTTATTCAACTGTTTTGACAATTCAGAATCTGTCTGATTCTGATTATATATTTTGTCGGCCATAAACACAGAACGGGGAACAGTGTCACACATCGAAGACTCCGTACCACAAGATATTATTTCAGATGTGTCTGTTTCAACTAGAGGCATTTGAGTCTGTATCATGTTTATTGGAGACAAAGGACACTCAGAGCACATTTCATCTTTGGTTGCAGATGTGTTTGTCTCATTTACAGGTGTAGGGTGAGGGATTCGAGTTTCTGTTGTGTCAGAATTTGACAAAAATATGTCATTTTGAAAATCTGCAGATGTCTTGTATTTTCTTGACTTCTTCTTTCGATTAAAATCTTTTTGTGTTGCCAATGTTCTTGTTATGCGAGTTCTCACAAAGTCATATTTTAATTTTTTCAAGTTAGGCTGTAAATAACAAGCCCATTCAATCACTTTTGCTGACTTAAGATTTGATTTGTTTGCAAAGCTTGCAAGTTCAACAACAACACCATTTTTCAAAGTTCCTTGAGCAAGTACAGGGATTGTGGTTTTATTTATATCATCACATTTGAGGTTGATTTCTTGACAGAATGGCCCGGGATATCTTGCTGGATCCATTATGCAAGTGAATGCAAACAATAATGTACATAACACCATCAGATTCTGGAAATTAACAAAAAAAATACATGTTATAAATTTTGCTATTGAATCATTTAATGGTTTATGACTTATAAGCAATTTCTCTTTTTCCAACAATGTTTTCAACCCTAATCAAATTTAAATAATACATTTTCAAAGGTTTCTGCTGCAGGTTTGTTGAGTGTGGGAAAGGGTTAATTAAAAAATAATCGAATTACTGTACACATTTGGATTTTACGATGCACTATCCGAAAAAGCGGTTGTCCGAATACTACGTACTTCCAGTGCAAGCTCTAGGTGTCCGATTTTTAAAAACGTTTCGAAAACGTAAAAATATTGAATATTTTAAAAAAAATGATGTACGATTATATCAAGCAGGTTTTAAGCAACAAATAAATATATACATTAGAACTATAAACCAAAAACTACGATCGAGAATTAAATTTTTCGATCACAGGAATTTTCGGGAAAAACACACGTCTCTACCGACGTGCGTGATCGTGAAAATATACCTTTTGAAGATTGATTAAGTATAAATTTCATTAAAAAGATAATAATTATTACAATAGTAATATATAAATTGTTTTAAAACGTTTTATTTTGACGTATTTATTGAACTAATCGGACTTTGAAAACGACTCGTCATTGTGTTGACAAATAATTCAAAATGGCGGCCGGTTCAACTCGCGATTTTCAATGCCTCGAACTAGAATTAAAATGCGTACGTCAGTTTAAAACCGATTTCATAAATTGATATATTAATATAAAGCTAAGATTATAAGGTTTAATTTGATATCTGACCCGAAAGAACATACCTTGTAGTTTTTATGCAATCACTGGCCAACTTCACAGAATTGTTACGACGCCATTTATTGTCGGAATACGTTCGTTCAAATTTCTCAACAAAGTTCGATTTCTCATCTGATTGGTTATTAAATATCATAAATATTCATAATGAAACCATCTACGCATGCGTGGTCAACCCACGTGACCGTATTAAACATGCATCAAAACGGTGACCTTTCTTGACCCCCTTGAAACTGATAACAAAATAGACTTATGTAAATCCTGTATAAATTGTTACAAAATCAATATTTCAAAAATTTATATCGATGCAAAGAAGATTTTATAAGCTTTCACAGCAACTAAATAATTTTATTCTGAGACAACTATAAGATACAACAAAATGCATTTAAAGACCAGTACCCTTCAATATTACCTATATTCTAATGGGATTATTGGCTTATCAGGGGTTGCTACTTATTATTGTCAATCTCAACAATGATAAATCGGAGCTTTACATGTTACGATCAAGAAATTGATTACTAGTCTGGCCGCTCTGGCACTAGCTATTTATATGACATTTTGGAATTTACGTATACATTATTACGACAGGTCGACCAAACAAATAAAATCCAATATGTTTGTAAATTTTAATTAATGTATGCCTGCGTCAAACTTAAGATTTTATTGATGCAAAAATATGGAAAATCTCTTGAAATTAAATTGTAATCCTTGTATACTGTTGGAATAATGTGGCAAAAGGAGAAATTGCACATTATGAACAGTATTTACTTATGAAATAAATTCTTTTAAAAGATGTCTGTATTATTGTTTGAAAGGGCTGATAGAACTATTATTCATTTCAAGTAGTAAATAATGCCAATATATGTGTGGGTAAAAAATTGGCTCCAGAATGACAAATTTGGCGAAAGTGATGGCGCAAGAAGAAAAAATGTCCCGGTTGAACCCTGAAGTCTCTAACTACGACCATAAATATTGAGTTTAAAAATGATTGATATTCTTTGATTTGAGTTTTTGCATGACCGCTTTATTTGATACAGAGACTTCATACACAATTTGAAAAGATATAGGCGAAACTATAAAATTTCTATATATAGTATATAAATAAAATAATAATGAAAAATAGATTGGAAAAAGGAGAAATATGTCATAATGAGCAATTCCTTCTTATGCCCGAATGTTTTCAAAATTTATCTGCTGTAGATGTTTCTAAATGCGTCTGCAGGTGGGAAAGGGTTGACAAGAATTGAGACTTTTTCATATATCATTTTTCTTTCTTTCCAGATGTCTACAGAAGGGGCAAGTCCAGCTAATCACCGTCTTAAATCTTACAAAAATAAGGCGTTAGATTCTTTAGAACTCAGAAGGAGAAGAGAAGAGGAAGGAATACAGCTTAGAAAACAGAAGAGAGATGAACAGGTTCCAACTTATTTTTCAACACTTTCAAAGATACTTATTTGACTGTTGACATTGATCAGCATACATACTACTTTTTAAATCCGTAGTGGCTGAGTGGTACTGTAGTCACATAGTGTTGGGAATTTAGAACCAGGTGCAGGGTTCGATTCCCATTTGCAGCATGGTGGTATATATTTCCATGCCTTGTACTGGTTGGTTTACCCAGGGGTCGTTAATGGTTATTAAGTGAACAAAAGGAGAAATGCTTCAATGAGCAATTATTTCTTTTCCCATGATGTTTTCAACAATATAGGTAAACCCTTGCATTAATTCTGGACTCTTCGCAAGTGAATACATCTCAAAATCAAAACATCAATATTGGCAACAGTTACTTTCAAATAAGCTTCATTAATGGAGACAACCTAACAATTAGAAAAGGTTAAAATGTTTATAATTTACTTTTCTGTCTATTGCCAAGATTTTTGTCATCTCTAGTTCTCTTTGAGGGATTCACTTACAAAAACATTGATTGATATATAAACATTTACAATATGAAGAATTTGAGGTCTTGGGGCATTCTGTGATTATGTTGACAGACAGCCTTGGCAATTAAGGATCAGTTCTGTATACTAATGTCTGTCACAATTTAACTAACTGGCAGGTAACATTACTTGGAACAAATGTCATTCATGATGTACCAATTGGCCAACAGTATATTTTGCAAAACGGCCTGTTGTGTGGAGTACTGGATTGAGAAAGCCACGAAGCACATTGAACTGGCTGCTGTGGTATGACTGAAACATTGTTAAAAATGCGTTTATCTTTGACTTTAGAACTTATATCTTCAAATTATGTGAAAATATATTGGACTTTTGTTGATTGATTGATTGGGGTTTAACGTCGTTTTCAACAAATTTTTCAGTCATACCACAGTGGCCAATTCACCTACTCATATGTTTCTTGGCTTTCTCACACCAGTACTTCATACAACATTCTTTCCAAGCAACTGACTGCTTTTCCTTTTAGACTGATAGCCCATTGGTGGAAGACGAATGATGCTTGTCACAATGACTTTTGTCAAACATCGGAAATAATGTTGGCCAAGCTGGGGTTCGAACTCACAGCCCCTGCAGGCTTCCCGAAAGTCAAAAATATCTGCCTGTCCTTTGGTCAGGCAGATGGTTAAAAGTTGCCTGACCAAACATATTTATACAGGACCAAAAGAAATCACAAGATGAAGAACAAACAAACAAGTATTATTGTAACATAACTATTGACATTCATTAAAGCATCTTTGTTTTGTTTTTATATGATATTTATTCTCTAGAAAACTCATAGAGTTTTTGGACGTTGATCATTTCATCCTGGAAGTCGAAACAGTCTTCATCGAAGTCAATATCATCATCAATTTTGTCACACATTAGATCAACTTCATTCTCATAATATACAGAGGTGTTTACAGCTGCCGGGATACTATCATCATCATTTTCATCAGTGTCGGACTCTGTTTCATAGCCCTATCCTTTCTTTTTAACTCGTATTCTTTTGATTTGAGTTGCTTCTCTGTCTCGGTAAGAGAAGTTTTCCTTTTTTTGCCCGGTTGGGCCCCTTCGACGTATCTAAGGAAGGACATTTTTGTTTATGTCATTCTTTTAACGTTGTTTATATCGCGTAATTTAATTGGAGGATCATGAATCATCCAGCCAATCAAATCACTCGATTCAGAAAAATACTTTTGTAACAAAGGGAAATAACTCTAAGATACTTGTTAAAAACGGGTGCGAGTGAGAATGCATTTAGGTAAACAACGCCGAGATTACATGATTTACACCTACAACTTCACGATTACAACAAAAAACAAACAGAGACTTTCAATGACAATTTTAATATGAATATCTAGTATTTATATATCATAAGAGAATATTTTTCGCCGGTCATTTGGTCCTGTACAATTTCAAATGTTATCGGACCGGGTCAATAAATACCGGTCAAGTCCGACGGTCCGCGTATTTCGGGAAGCCTGCCCCTGGAATGACAGCCTGCGTCGCTTCCGACTGAGCTACCGGGGCTCGGCTTTGACCTTTGTACATAATACTTTTAAAATCTCAAAATGCATCCATGTTTGAAAACTGTTGATTTTTGTTGCAGCTGTTTAAGAAGAGAAATGTTACCTTACCAGATGAAGATGAGGAAGTAACGGGGAATGATGTCCAAGAACAGTTTGTGTCCTCATCTAATGTGAGTATTGTTCTGAACCCTTTCCCGCATACAGATGCTCAAAACAAGCAATTTCTGCTTTTCCCACAATGTTTTCATTAAATATACTTTCATAATTTTGAAACTATTCAAATGTGTCTAGATGTTCTCATATTTTTGGAAAAACACCTTCAGACTGTTGGATTTCACAAATTTTATGTATCGAAACCATCCTTTTTAAACGGAGAAGTTGTATTCTATAATCCCAGAAAGGCTAAATTTGTTCATTTTTCAGAAATATTGTATAAAAAATGCAATAAAATGATAACAAGCCCTATTAAATTCATGCCCATGTTATGATTTTCATAACCGAAAATCAAATGTGTGATGAACAGGTTTTAAGAAATAAAACGTGATTTTCATACGAAATCTCTTAAAAGTGAACAAATTTAGCCTTTCTGGGTAAATAGAATGCAAATTCGCTGTTTATAAAGGAGGGTTTCTTAACATAAAATATGAGGACATCTAGACATATTTGAACAGTTGGAAAAAAATCTAAATTCACAGGGCTGATTTGGTGGGTAAATGACTCTTGTTCTTTGAAAACATCTCTGAAAAAAATGTGAAAAATATCTAAGTTAAAGTATAACTATTGAATACATTTGATGATCAATGACCCCTTTTGCCACAATGTTTTGAAAAATATTTTTGCATATGGGAAAGGGTAATTTATAGCTGCAGAAATTAGATGAATTATTTGATTAAAAAATGTCATCTCAATAGGACAATCATTGTAAATATTGTTGTTGTTTTTTCCAGGGTGGTATTACACAAGAGATGGTTCAGGCTTTGTACAGTGAGAATAGGGAGGAACAAGTACAGGCAACCCAAAAGTTTAGAAAATTACTTTCTAGAGGTAAGAGTTAAGTAGAATGTTTTGTTTGTATTAAACTGATATACTTTCTAATATAGCAAAGACTGCTGTGAAATATTTTGGCATAAGTGAAGGATTAAAATGCAAATTAACCCTTTCCCTCATATAGACGCTTTCTGACGCTTCTGCAGCAGACAGCTTTTTGAAAACATAGTGACAAAAGAAGAAATTGCACAAAACGTGCAATTTCTCCTTTTGACACAATGTTTTCCACTTTTAGTCACAGGTGATCCATTCAATTATAGAGATTTTCCATTTTTTGACAAAATACGTTCAAAGTCGTCTGCAGCAGAATTGTCGTATGAGGGAAAGGGTTAAAAGCCATGCTTGTAGAAATCTGATACACAGCTGAAAGCATTCATTGTGAAAAAAGAAATTGCTAATTTTTTAGCATTTTTTTCAATTCAGGCTTTCACACATTATTCTAATTACAGCATAATATTATATGTCAGAGAATTGGTCAATAGTGGAATTACATTTCGATCATTCTTTGATATTATTTAAAAGCAGGAGAGGAAAGACGGAAACCTGTGAAAACAGCAAAACAAAGCTTGTTCTTATTCTTCTTGAAGTTAATACCTTGCAATATTATATAGTTTAAAAACTATTTTCAAATTGGTTTAATCATACTATTTACAGTCTCCTGTCTTGGCAGGGAGACGAGAAGGTATTGCTTCTCTGTCAGCTGTTATTCTCACTTTCATTTATTAACAGGTGTTGCATGTGTTTGTCTAATAAAGATGCATTTGCTTTTAACAAAGTTCCAGAAAATGTGGATAATTAATTCACTAAAATTGTTATTGGACTAAATCCTATGTTTTGAAGGCTCAAAAGAATAATTTTGCTGAGAGGGATTACACCCATCAATTTATGCCTCCATTACATATTCCTTGAACTTCAGTTTCTAACTATTGACTTTGTCTTATTCCAGAACCGAACCCACCAATTGATGAAGTTATACAGACAGGAATTATTCCTAGATTTGTAGAGTTTTTGGAAAGAGATGAAAACTATAATCTTCAAGTGAGTTTTAAGAAACATCACAAGAAAACCTTCGTACTTAATACTTTATAAAAAAAAATTATTATTATTATAAAAGATGGATTTCATAATATATTTGTTAGATTTCTGAAATAGATTTTATTAACCCTATCCCACATAAAACAGACAAACCTTGAAATCATCTGAACAAAAAAGTGCTAAAAAATTAAAATACTAAAAATCAAATGGAAATGAAAACATATAATACATGTTGTCAAATAGTGAACAATTTCTCCTTTTGTCATGATCTTTTCAAAAGTTTTCTACTGGAGATGTCTCAAAATGTGACTGCATGTGGGAAATTAAGCCTTTATTTGTATAATTTCCCGTTTTGTGACAATGCTGCATATGAATGTAATAAAAAGTAAATACTTACTAGGATGTAAAATGGAGAGCATGGACTGACAGAATACTCTTATGTTTTTTAGTTTGAAGCGGCCTGGGTGTTGACGAATATTGCTTCAGGATCCTCCCTACAGACCCGAGTAGTTATAGCAGCAAATGCTGTACCCATCTTTGTTAGATTACTTTGTTCTGACATTGAGGATGTCCAGGAACAGGTAACTTTAAACTCATATTTTGATTTTGATAACATTTTATTTCAAGCTTTAGTTGTGGTCTCATTATTTTGATACTGAATTTAAGGTTGTGTGCATTGAAAGCATCTCTTTTATAATGATGACAGTTAATGCTAATCTGGAAAATTGTGAGATCAGTTTACTTTTTTGGATAAAGTTGCATAGTGGGTAAAGTAGAAATCTTCTTTTACCTCAATGTTCTCAGTAGTAGTTTGCTGTTTAGGGTTCAAAAATAGTTCTTAAATTGCACTTTTCCTTTTTCTCCTAATATTTTAATAAGTGCAGTTTTAATACCGCATAGATGTGACAATTAAGCATGGAGAGTTACAACAAAAGTTGTGTGTTGTTTTTACAGGCTGTGTGGGCATTGGGTAATATTGCTGGAGACAGTCCGGAGTGTAGAGATTATGTTCTCAGTGAAGGCATTCTTGTACCATTGTTACAGTAAGTCATACTTTCATCTATTCTTGTTCTCATTACAATGAAACAATGGCAGGGTTTCCCCCAAATGCAGATGACTGATGAGTTGTTAATGCATCGGCTAGAGACCACCTTTGAACAATTTGTGGTGAAAGGATAAAATTACTCATAGTAACTCTTATTTAATAATTATACATTCATTTAAAGAAATGTTTTGGTTTTGCTATTTTCAAATTTGTCTGCTGTGTCTGTGGAAATAACAAATTTACTAACCAGTAATTCTTATAAGTGGTAATAAGTAGAATTAGAAAACGCATTTAGTAACATATTATTGTACATAATGCCTAAGTGCTTAGAGTTGGGGTATACCTGGTCTGATCCCTGCTTGTTACATTTTTCCTAAAACAGCTTTAAGCTATGTTCAATCCAGATGTTATTAAGCTTAACAATGCAGGTTTCACAAAATCTTTTGTATTGTAGTCGCTTGATCGGTGGCATGGGTGCTTAAACACCATCTATTTATTTCTTTGTTCAACCAATTATTGCATGAAAATTGTTCAGTCTGAAGGAATATTTGTGAGTCCGGACTGACGGTTATGTGAAGACTAACCATGCACATTAATTTAAGCTGCAGAAGATTTAAAAGAAAAAGTTTTGTTCCGTATTATAATTTATTTAAAATACATATTACTGGAAAATAATCCAGCATTAATCTTGCAATGCTTGTCTTATTTCAATGATACTTTTCTGAGTGTAAATATTTTTTTAACACTTCATGCTAATGGAATATTTCTGTATATTTTAGGTTATTAAGTAAGAGTACAAGTTTGTCAATGACAAGAAATGCTGTTTGGTGTTTATCTAACTTGTGTAGAGGGAAGAATCCTCCACCAGATTTTACAAAGGTAGGTATTTTGAGATAAATGAACATTGCTCAACTAGTATCACTTCATATAAATAAGCAAAAAATACAAAAAGCTGAAGCGGTGAAAAGGGTCTTGTTGCATCTGCCAGCTATGAAGGTATTCTCGGTCATGTCAGAACTTTCATTGCTTAGAAGAGCCATGGATTTTACATCTGATAAAAACCTTACTTCATAACTAGTCCAACTAGTTTTCACACCCATTTACCTTTATATGAGCCTGTCCACCAAAAAAGATATAACATAATCTTAGACCAGCCTGCACATTCACACAGCCTAATCTAAAACTAGTTTTCGTCAATTATTTTTGAATGCTTTTTCAAGGCTTCTGGCGAGTTATGAAGATTTGGAAAACTGCCATCTTTTACCTTTATTGGATGAACAGGTTCATATAATGCCCAATTCGAGATGTTATAGGACCACTTTGCCCGTATGTGGCGCATAGGCCTGAAATAAAACCAAACTGGCACTGCGCCTTCAACACAATGACATTGTTCTCCAAATTCATTCACCAGCTTGTTTTCTGTGTGGAAACCCATCCTCAGCTTGAAATAAGAATGGTTTAGCTATAAAGTGTATAATTCTAGACCAGATCTCATTCTTTGATGACCTTTTTAAATAAGGAAACCAACTTCAAATTAATTTATGCTTAATTGTATTCCAGATTTATTTGTTGTCTGCTTTAAAACATCTTAACATCTGGTAAATGGAATGATAAATAGTTGAAAACAGTGTGGAAAAAGAAAAATTAATTGTTTTGAGCAATTGTTCTGTTCACCACATTGCTTGCACAAATTGCCTAGATAGAGGAAAGGGTTAATGAAGCAGGCCTTGTATCGTTTTGTTATCAAACTATTAAAGACATTCATTTTTATCTTACTAGGTTTCACCCTCACTCCCAGTTTTGGCACGGTTATTATTTCACACAGACAAGGATGTATTGGCAGATGCGTGTTGGGCTCTCTCCTACTTGTCTGATGGTCCCAATGAGAAAATACAGGCTGTAATAGACTCCGGTGTCTGTAGGAGACTTGTAGAACTTCTCATGTAAGTAATTAGCTCATTCATGCAGACCTGGTTGAGGAGAAGAAACCAGGTCTTTGTCCAACATTATCTACTTGATCATTCATTTAAATCCTATGTTGTGGTACTTAGAACAATTGTCTCACTGAGAGGATTCTTTTGAGCACCCACAACATAGTTTAGAGATTCACTGTACTGAACATACATCGGGAGAGTGTCGTAAACCTTTTCTACATTCTTTTTGTATGAAAAATCTCCATAAATGAAAGTTTCATTATTGAATAGAGTTAAGTGATTGTGGAAAAACGTTCAATTGCTCATTATGGGCTAAAATGTGTTCATTCAAGCAGTTAAACAGTTATGCATTATTATGAAATGTGCATTATAATACTGCTTCTCTACTTCAGGCACAACCATCAAAGTGTTGTCTCAGCTGCATTGAGAGTTGTTGGCAATATTGTAACTGGAGATGATTACCAAACACAGGCAAGTGTTAACTTATAATTGAAAATGTTATTACAAATACTAACTATCAAATCAAAATGTGTTTTGAAATTGTCATAAGTTGGGTTTCATAGTTTGTTTTGATTCTTCAAAAAAGTAAGTTTCTTAAATTGACTTATCCCATTCTTTAATAATGCTACACTATGACACATTCATTGCTATTAAAGTGAAAAAGATTTACTTGAGACGATGTAATATATCAATATCATAAAAACAACAATGAAATGGTAAATCGTTATTTACATGCCAATGCGTCCGCAGCAGACAATTTTTGAAAACATAAGGAAAAGGATAATTGTTTTTCAACTCTGCAAATATTACACACACATTTATAGAGAATTTCCATATTTTTGCATGTGTCTTTTTCAAATTGTCAAATTGTAAGTTGCAGATTTGTTGTTTATTCTCCCAATAGATTAAACCCTATATATACAGCTGCTTTCTGACACTTCTGCAGCAGACGACTTTTGAAAACATGGCAAAAGGAGAATTTGCTCATTATGAGCAGTTTTCCTTTGGCCACAATGTTTTCATCTTCATTCAATTATTCTTTAATCCATAGAGTTTCCATAATTTTGACTAGTAGTTTTTTTTGAAGTCCTCTGCTGCAGTTTTGTTGTATGTGGGAAAGGGTTGAATGAATTTGTTCTCTCATTTCAGGTTATTCTCTCATGTTCAGCCCTGCCCTGTTTGTTGCATCTGTTGAGTAGCTCTAAGGAATCTATAAGGAAAGAAGCTTGCTGGACAATCTCAAATATTACAGCTGGAAACAGAATGCAAATTCAGGTATGGAAATTAACACCATGGTTTGTGTTAATTTGAAGATTCTAATCAAATCTGTCATTTCCCCCCCCCCCCCCCCCCCCCCAAAGGCAGATCTATGTGATATTGGTTTGACTTCGCCGGTTTATTCATCCGGATCCATATCTAATGCATGGTTGGGTGGAATTGATTAAAACAATATGGAAACATTAACTTCCATAGGGAAATCTCAAAGATTGCCTCAAAAACACCAGAGTTATGTCCCCTTGAACTAATTGTGTCACACTGCGTAGCATGGTAGGCACTTAGGGATTACTTTTTTGTTGTCCTCTGTCTGTCTGTCCGTCACACTTTCGGTGACACACATGCTCCGCGGAGCACTCCATTCTAGTTTTGTATATACTGTTTATCATTTAACTTACACAGAAAGGAAAATAACCATCTGTTAGATCTATTTTGGATTGTAATAAATTACATTAAGTTAAATCAATCGTTTACAAAAACCTTTAGGGGGTAGGCCACATTTTATATCCAATCTTCATTGAAATTCATCAGAACATTCATCTTCACCAAAACTGGGTCATGTGTGGTAAAGAACTAGGTCACCAGGTCAAATCAACAAAATGACTGTTTGTTGTTGAGAACTGTTTTTTCAGGACAATCAACTTCTGAAATCATGTGTCCTCCAATTAATTAATGAGGATAAATGCAATGTTGATAAGGAACAATTGACTTGGTTAACTTTTCCATAAATCTTTCAATCTCCCTGGGACAGCAGATAGCTACTTGTCAAGACAAAATCAAGATTGTGGATACTCTTTATATTTATAGTCATCACCCAGGGATCATGCGTATTAATACCGTTATTTAACTGAAATACAGTTGCAAATAGTTAGACACTATGAGATGAAATGACGCCAACAAATATCCACAATGATATCTTTTGTGTCTCCTGCCTCCTCTGTTGCCAGGGAATCCGCTGTGGTCGAGTGGTTAGCGTCGGGGATTTCGAAACTGGGTGTTCCTGGTTCGATCCCCAGTCGCGGCACTACGGTCATGGTGGAGTGCCCTTGGGCAAGGCACATTTTCTAGCCTAGTACTGGTTTGTTTACCCAGGGATCATGGATAATTAAATTTAATTGCGCGCTAAATGACCTTAGCTGTCGATGCGCCATAAAACAATATACATTCATTCATTCATTCCTCTGTTGCCTGTCCATCTCATCTAAGTGGCTTATTGGCAGGCAGCACATTAGAACACGCATGTTCTCAGTAATACGGTTTCATCTTTTTAACTCGCCTAAGCAGGAAGTGAGTGATGAGCTTTTGTGATCATCTGGCATCCATCGTCATCTGTTCATCCGTCTGTTAACAATTGCCTACAAATGACTTCTTATAAACCAATGGACTGATTTCAAAATTACTTTCAAGGAAAATAATTTGGCACAAATGTTTCTTGTGTGAACCTCTGCCAAGGTTGTTCAATTTATTCTGATCCAGTGAAAAACATGGCCACCAGGGGGGTTGCTTGTTTTCCTTATATGTAGAGAATAAAAACTTTGAAAACTATTGAAGTTCTATTAAATCAAGTGAGCGATATAGGGGCATTGTACTGAAAAAGGATTAATTAGAGCAATCAATTAGAAATTTTACAAAATTTAAAAGGCAACTTATCTTGGAATAACATGTTTAAAAATAAGGCAGTATCTTATTTTAAAAATATTTACAAATTCATCAGCAAATTCTGAATAGGTGTTTAAAAATAGTAAGGAACCGGCCATAGCTGAGTTGTAAGTGTGGTGGATATGGTACTGTGTTCTGTATTCGATCTCTTATAAGCGGTCGTGTTTGATGTTCCTTGGGCAAGGCACATTTCCTAGTCTAGTATTGGTTTAAGGAATAAGAATAAGTAACCAATATAACTGAATTGATGTTAAAATTGGCTTAAAATTAAAATATAATATCTTTTTCTATTGCAGGCTGTTATTGATGCAAACATTTTCCCGGTTTTAATTGATATTCTTGGTAGAGCAGACTTTAAAACGAGAAAGGAAGCTGCATGGGCCATTACCAATGCCACTTCAGGAGGCTCACCAGAGCAAATTAGGTAAGGATGCTATTTGAGAATAATGCATTTATCTCTGGAATTTCTGTTATTAGTTAGCCCTTTCCCACATGTATATGAACGCATTTTGACGCATCTGCAGTGGACGACTCTTGATGATTAATTTCACCTTTAGCCACAATGTTTTCAATTATATACAATAATATACTTTCATTTATAAAGATTGGTTCCATATTATTGCATATATTTTCAAAGTTGTCCAATGCAGATTTGGTGTATGCTGCAACGAGAAAGTATCATATTTGACAACCATAATTATTTGGTTGGGTCAAGTTAAAATAGATATAACTTTTCTTTAGAATTAATGCATCAGTAAACTATTAAAAAGATCTAAGAATATTGTGAAAGTGGCATTTTAAAGGTTTAAAGATACAAAGAGAGGTCTTCTCCCTATTCACTGTATTGGACAAGTCTTGAATAAGATAATAATAATGTCAGTTCATGTAAAACTGTCTGGTAACAAGAGATGCAAACATTAAAGTAAAAGGAGAAATTTCTCATTTTACAAAGATGTTTTCAACAGCTGTCTTCAGTAAGAACTAAGATGGTTGTCAACTTTAGAGTTTATATTTGAAATGAGTTATATTGATTATTTAAATAGATCCCTTCAGTTGTGTTGCCTGCTTATTCTTTCTGACGTTTGACAAAAGTCGATGCGATAAGTGTCATTTATCTTGCATCTTGCACCAATGGGTAAAGTCTATTTGGAAAAGCCGCAAGTTGCTTTGAAAGGCGTGTGTGGAGTATTGGTGTGAAAAAGCCAGGAAGTCTTATGACATGAGTGGAAGATTGTTGAAAACGGCGTTTAACCCCAATCAATCACAAAACCTTGTCATTTCTCTTCAAACTTAGTTGACATAATAAATAACAATATACAAACGCAGTTTAGATTGGTAGCATCATGATTCAAACTGTAATTTAACTTTTTCAGATTTTTGGTAGATCAATCATGCGTTCCCCCACTCTGTGATCTGTTAACAGTGATGGACAGTAAGATAGTCCAAGTAGCTCTCAATGGACTTGAGAATATCCTTCGTCTTGGAGAACAGGATGCCAAAGTTAATGATGGGACAAACCCATATGCAGTCATGATTGAAGAATGTTATGGTATATATTTTGGTTTCAATATTTATCTTATTTTAAAAAAAAAAGAAGTACTCTGTTCTGAACATGTCTAGAAAATATTATAATGTCTGCAAAGCAGATTATAAATTTGATGAAAATACTGATGGAAAAACAGAATCTGATCTATTCTCATTTGTGTGTAAAATCTTATTATTATGTATTGGTTCAAATTTATAGTGAAGCTTTTTTGCTTGAGCATGAGAAAACTGTCAAAATGTTTGTCTTTGTGATATCTAGGCAAAGTTAACAACTAGGTCACTAGAAGCTGCATGTTTGACTTGTTTATCAAATTCTTAAGTTTTATTTATGAACACCTAATCATACAGTGTTAGGTTCTCAGGTGAGCAATACAGGGCCACAAAGGCCCTCTGTGTTTTTTTCATAGATCAGGTTTTACCTAGTGCAGAGATCTGCCGAGGCTGCGTTTTTGCGCCATTGGCGCAGTTTAATTGAGAATGGCGCAACAGAATTCCCACAAATGGGCCCTGGGCGCGGCCGAAATTGAGGCTTAAATTTACTATTTTGACTTAAAAACAGGAATAAAGTCGAAAGGAGAACACAAAAAATACGAATTATCAGATGCCATATAAATATCCGACCTTTCATGAGACAAAATCCCAGACATTTGAAAACATTTTCCAACTCAAAACAGTATTTTGATTAACCAAAACACTAGTAAATAATGTAGTAGTCGCCATTTTCCTATGACATTGTGCCTCATTTTAAAAGTGGGCATCCCCACGCTTGGGAATCTCCGCGCACCTGCTAAGCATGTGCATTGTTTCGTTCCCATTCGTATTCGCGGTTCTGGCGATTCGCCCCAAATCGATATGGGGCGAATCGCCAGAACCGCGAATACGAATGGGAACGAAACAGCATTGGTAGACAATGACGCTTATTTCAATATGGCGGCGAAACAAAAACTGTCAATGTTATTGTTTAATTATTTTAATGACTATGCCCCAAAAGAGTAAACAATGGATAAAGATGATAACAGTAACATTGAAAAAGTGTCTGTTTTATGTAAATCGCGTGATCGAGTGTCAAATATCGAATTCGTTAACCTGTCAGACACGATTGACTTGTCCACAAATCCATCGACGTCGTCTGCAGTTATGGTATTACAAGGCCTACAGAGGCACACTTATCAAAGGAGAATGTTGTGAAAATAACGTCCGACGTTTCAAATTTTTTTTTTTTTACAATGGCCCAAAGTTTTTGAAAATGGCCCACCTTTTTCAGACTCAGTGGGCCTTGGGCCCAATGTTTTCAAAATCTTGGCAGATCTCTGCTAGTGTAGCAAAACTGCACTTAACAACTTTCAAAAATTGGAACTTTTTATAAATGGTGTTTTTATTCAAAGGTTGTCTACTGCAGATGTGTGAAAAATGCAACTTTAAAACTCAATACAACTATTACATTTTACAGGTCTTGACAAGATCGAGTTTTTACAGAGTCATGAAAACAGGGAGATTTACCAAAAAGCGTTCGATATGATAGAGAGATATTTCAGTACAGAGGAGGAAGACCGTGCCATAGCCCCAGAAGTTGATCAAAATGCAGAACAGTTTCAATTCCAAGCCTCTGAGCCAGCTGGCGGATTTCAATTTTAGAATTTATCTCATTTGATCACAAAGTAAATAACTGGTCCCCCCCTTCATCCATTGATGGACGACGAAAGAGACGTCCACAATGAAAATTGAGGTCCTTCACCCATCGACGAGACAGAGACGAAGTTTTCGACAAACAGACATCCTGGACCATCCCAGACGACAGGGAGAGAGAAGAGAGGGAGATGACAATCATGAGACGAGAAAGAAATAAAAACAGGACGGAGAGAAAGGGTTACTGGATACCGGCAAACTGTGATGAAAAAGACACACAGATCACACAGGCTAACCATAGCTTTAGAGCAGAATGATGATACAAGGATATTTCCTTTATACATGAATATGTATTCATCGTTCTCAACTTGGATGTATCCAGTTGGATATTGGAAGACGTGAGAAAGCATTTCCTTGTTCTAGAAACAATATATCTATGACTGGAGATTTGTTCAACTTGTGCGACTTGGAGAAATGTAATGAATAATGTGATGCAATAGTGAAGTGTTTTGTAAATGTCTACCATTTTATCTAGCCAGCATTATACTGACAGCCTTCGTGTAAACAAAGAGGTGTTTCGAGAGTTGAAACCAGCATTAGATTAATGTGAAAAAGGATCGTTACCAAGCCTTTACATGAAGAAAATATTTAAGATCTTGATCCCACTAAACTAGAACAGGAAATGGACATGGACAATGGAGAGAAAGGCCGAGAGATAGACTCGTGGGAGATAGCGTGAGAGAAAGGTGTGTGAAACACACATAAACGACTTTACTTGACATGTGTTCATATTGAACTTTACTGACATTACGTTCCAATTGTGTTTATTGTGATCAGTATATGTGGACCTTTGTGTGGCTGGATAAATTACAAAGAAACTGACATTTAAATGGACAATGGTAATGCACATAGTGTAGTTGTGTTTATTCCAGCTTTAATTTGTTACAGAGGTGTTCCTGCAGTCACAAGAAGGTTCAATAGATGCAATAAATCATGACATTTGTTCGATGAGTTGCTACTTGTCAACTTTGACATTGCCCCCTTCCTTGAAGGATGATAAATGTGATAAAATAAGTAATTTGATACTTGCAGATAATTTTTAAACCACATGCCCCCTTTCAATTTGTCAAATATCATTGTTTTTTAGCTCACCTATGCACGAAGTGCAAGGTGAGCTATTGGGATCACATTTTGTCCGGCGTCCGTCCGTCGTGCGTCGTGCGTCGTGCGTCGTCAACATTTGAGCTTGTTAACACTCTACAGGCTACATTTTGCATCCAATCTTCATGAAAGTTTATCAGAACGTTCATCTCCATAAAATCTTGGACAAGTTCGAAACTGGGCCATATGAGGTCAAAAACGAGGTCACTAGGTCAAATTGAAGCGAAATCTTGTTAACACTCTGGAGGCCACATTTTCAACTTGAGCATGTTGAAACTTTATCAGAATGTTTGTCTTAATGATATGTAGGTCAAGTTTGAACATGGGTCACGTCGGGTCAAGAAGTAGGTCACTAGGCCAAATTGAAGGAAAATCTTGTTAACACTCCAGAGGCCGCAATTTTTGCTTAAGCAGTTTGAAATTTTGTCAGAATGTTTGTCTTAAAAATATCTAGGTCAAGTTCGAATATGGGTTATGCCGGGTCAAAAACTAGGTCACTAGGTCAAATTGAAGGAAAATCTTGTTAACACTTTGGATGCCGCATTTTTTGCTTCAGCAACTTGAAATTTGGTCAGAATGTTTGTCTTAAAGATATCTAGGTCAAGTTCAAATATGGGTCATATTGGGTCAGAAACTAGGTCACTAGGCCAAATTGAGGGAAAATCTTGTTAACTCTGTAGAAGCTGCATATTTTGCTTCAGCGGCTTGAATTTTGTTCAGAATGTTGAGCTGAATGATATTTAGGCCAAGTTCGAATATGGGTCATGCCGGGTCAAAAACTAGGTCACTAGATCAATTTGAAGGAAAATCTTGTGAACACTTTGGATGCCACATTTTTTGCTTCAGCAGCTTGAAATTTGGTCAGAATGTTTGTCTGAATTATATCTGGGTCAAGTTCGAATATGGGTCATATTGGATCAGAAACTAGGTCAATAAAGGAAAATATTGTTCAAACTCCGGAGGCCGCATTTTTACTTTGAGCAAGTTGAAACTTTGTCAGAATGTTGTCTTAATGATATCTAGTCCATGTAGGAATATGGGTCATATCAGGTAAAAAAATATAGATCACTAGGCCAAATGAAGGAAAATATTGTTAACACTGTGGAGGATGCATTCAGAATAATTGTCTTGATGTGTTTTGCATTGCAGTACATTGTATAATTAAGGTGAGCGATCCAGGGCCATCATGGCCCTCTTGTTTTGTTTTTTATTATAACAGTTTGTTGTATGAATATATATTTAATTGATATTATCATGAATCTAAAAAGGAAGGTAATTTAGTGATAGTGTACATAAAAAATTAAAATGTGGAGAGACTATAGAAAAACCGAGATGCGTCTATCCAGGACTACATTTTTAGTTTTATAGAATCCCAGAATAAACATGATTATTACGGAAATAATAATAATAATAATTACATGTATAATCTTTTCCAACATACAGCAAATCTGCAGCAGATGATTTAGAAACTATTTATTCATAAATATGGAAACTCTTTAAAAGAAAGAACACTTTTTGAAAGACGATTTTAAACATTTTGGCAAAAGTAGAAATTGTTCTGTTTTCCACAATTATTTCAAAAGTTGTCTGCTGCATAGACGCCACTAAAGTGTCTGTATATATCATATGTGAGAAAGGAATAACAGGATTGGACTAAACATCAGCTAAGCTTCAGGAAAATCAACAGTAGTGTATAAATTTATGACATTTGTATATAAAGGTATGCCTGCACGTCTGATCAATCCGATCTCTGAAGAAACGTCTATCGGTAATGTTTGGATATGTTACATCACAAAAGACTGGCTTGTTAGTCACAGTTTACAAGCAAAAATGGTTCTTTATCCTTTTATTCTATTCATGAAACTGAATGCATTATCAGTATGTGACATTTGAAGATGTTTGAAAAGGAGAAATTGTTTCAGGGAAACAAGGGAGGAATGGTATATGTGTGGAAAAATCCACCAATGATGAAACCAGAGACGTTCAGAACTCTTACTTAGTTCCCACTCTCAAACGCATTTCTGAAGTGTTTGCAGAGGATAACTTTAAAACATTGCAGAAAAAGGACTAATTGCTCATTCATTCTTTTGTCACCATGTTTTCTACTCTATTCTAAAACTGTCTTATGTTTAAGAGACCTTTGCCATAATTAATCCAAGATGTTTTCAAGTTGTCTGCTGCAGATTCTTTGTTTGAACAATTTAATTAGTTAGTGCAGAAGTATAGACTTGTGAACTTATTGTAGACTTATGAAGGTTATTTTGTTACAAGTTTATATATTTCGGTCAATGTCTAATGATAATCTTGATATTTAAGTTGTTGAATATTTTGTTTTGCACTGAAATAAAGAGGCCTTTAACGAGGACTATTTGGACTTTGATGAAGTTATAACATAATTGGACACATTTTGTCAAAATAGAGTCCTAACACATGCATGAATGACTGACGAGTCTGTGCCATATTTAGTCTGTCCAGAGGCTTGACTGCCCATCTTAAAGCTTTCCCAAATACAATAAAATGTGCAGCAGAAATGATTTTATTATTATTGAATATCTAAAAACAACAATTCTGCAGTAGACGACTTTGAAAACAACCAATTAGAAATATGGTAACTGAAGATAAAAGTTCAAAATTTAAAATAGTTTAAAGCCTTATGAGCAATTTATCTCTTTGCCATATATATTGTTTGCAAGTCATCTGCTGAAAATATGTCTTTAAGTGGGGAAAGGTTACTGTGAATCTGGGTTGGTTTTAACTTCAGTCAAGATACTGGACTGTAAGAGAGTGTAAGTGTAACCTCTTTGGTTTCACTCTTGTACTAATGTGATGCTGAAATGGAAATGCAACCAGACTCCTTTGTGCCAATGGTGCTCAAACTGTTCGAAGTATTTTTAATAACTCTTTGCATGCCAAGTTGTTTTCATCTGCTAAATTGTCTTATGTAAAACTTTTGAAAAAAAAAAATTCTGCTTCCAAATTTTTGTCTTAATAGTGTCAAACAGTTTGGATTTCAGATCAGGCACCACATTTTGTGGGACCTGATCTGGATAAACTATGTTTGCAGAGTTTACCCATAGTTGTGGAAATCCGCCGCTAGCGTGCTTAGAGTTAAGTAAAATAAAATGAAAAATTGTTGGCAGGATTCTGTTAAACCTATTTCCTGATTATTATTACACCATATAACAAATCTGCTGTAGATTTGTTAAAATGCGTCTGCAGGTGGGAATGGTCAGCAGGTCCGATTTAAAATGTTCTGAAGAATATAATGTGCAACACCTGGACAAATTTCAATTTTATCTTGATACAGAATTGAAAACATTGTGGAAAATGTAGTGGGTATGGGGTTGAGAGGTTTCTGTACTGTTGTTGTCTTTCAAATTATGGCCTATCACAAGAGTGAGGCTTATTTTATTTTTTTTGTGGTGTTTTCCCCTGAAAGATTTTTATATTAAGAAGTATTGTTGTTGTAACAAGTTGATAGATTAGATGTAGTAAAAAGTGTAGAGAACTGATCGAAATCTTTAGTTTTATTTAGTTTACCCAGCTGTTAAAAAGCTGTTGGTTGTCTCAAACTCTCAACATGGGCTGGTTTCCATTCTAGATTCATCCTTGACTAACAGAAATAAGAGTATAAATTTAAGAATTATTTGCACTGATTATTTAAACCGTTACCACCCGCAGAAGACTTTTGAAAACAATGTTTTGAACTATAATGCCACTGACACACTCGGATAATACCACTCTGTGTCCCGGGAATGTGGTCATTATAAGATAAAAAAAATGCAGTGTTCGCATTCTTTCTTAGTCCTTAAAATACTGCCATGGTCTTACAACAGATTTGAATATGTGCAGACTGTTTCCATTTCATTCTAACTAAGGCCATTCATATCTTAGAGATGTTTATCAAACATTATGCCCCCCCTGAGCACCATGTCAGGAATATTTGGACAAATGAGTAAAATTTGCATGGACCGAAATGCCAGCTGATTTGTCATTTCACATCGGATGTCTATGAGTCGGTTATAAGATTATGTACAATGTTCGTTCAAAGTTTGAGGATGGTAGGTACAGTTCTTAATCACATTGTGATGTTGACTGATATTTGCAAATAAGTATGTATCCTCCAGGTCCAGGCATTGTTGAGTTATCAGTCGGACAAGCTAATAAAAGGTTTTTGTGTTCATGGTCACTAAAATAAATAGGGTTCATCTACTGGTCGGGCCCAACCTCCAATTCAAGTTTGAGGACCAGCTTTGGTCTACAGACCGACATGTGCGAATCAATATACCCCTCTTCTTCGAAAGGGGCGTGGTTACATAAACCTTGTGCAATTCCATCGCGCGACAACAAGGTTTAAAATAATGCAGATATCCTTATTAGAATTACTGACTTTTTCGGTAAATGAATGCACATCCATTTTGTTTCAAATATGTCTAATAACTACATACAAGTTACGATTCAAATGATAAACTTCCTTGATTGCAAACTGATAAATAAAATGGATCAGAAATTTATTAAGTTCTTTTGGGTCCTTAAAATCTAAAAATTCCTGGAAATATCCTTGAAAATTCTTGCAGATCAGTTTGAAAACGGATCGATACATTCTCGCATAGATTAATTTTTGAGGTTATGTTAAATTTTCGGTGATGACAAGGTTAACACAAACACAGATGAACTCAAAATGGAGCTGAAGCAGACTTAAAATTTTGAAAGTCTGTTAATGAAATGATTATTGTTGATAATATACCTCATTTAAATGAGACAGTTAAATTTTTAGCTTGACTATTCGAAGAATATGAGAGCTATACTACTCGCCCTGGCGTCCACGTCACACCTTGGTTAAGTTTTTGCATGCAAGTACTTAAATAATACATGTATTGCATTGAAACTTGCTACAACCCTACCAAACTATCAGACCTATGTAGAATAACTCTATCCTGCATTTGAACCAAGTTATGGCCCTTTTTTACTTAGAAATTCTGGTTAAAGTTTTGCGTGCAACTTAATTAAAGAGTCCATATCTCGGTATTGACTTGATGCATTTCATTGAAACTTTTTACAACTTTTTATCACACCTGTGTAGATTATCAAGTTAGATAACTCTATCCTGCAAGTTATGGCCCTTTTTTTAATTTAGAAATTCTGGTGAAAGTTGTGCATGCAACTACATTAAGAGACCATCTCTTAGAAACTACTTGATGCATTGCATTTAAACTTTATATAACCCTTTCCAACCATCACACCTATGTAAACAATCAAGTATGATAACTCGATCCAGTATATTTTGCAACTTGCGGCCTTTTTTAACTAGAAATTTGGTTAAAGTTTTGCATGCAACTACATTACGAGTCGATATCCTAGTATTTACTTGATGAATTGCTTTGAAACTTTATACAACCCTTCCCAACTATCACACCTATGTTGATTTTCAAGTTAAATAACTCTATCCTGCATTTTATGCAAGTTATGGCCCTTTTTGGACTTATAAATTCTGGTTAAAGTTTTGCATTGTAACGTTATACAGCCTTTCCCAACCATCACACCTATATAAACAATCAAGTATGATAACTCTATCCAGCCCTTTGGAATTAAAAATTCTGGTTTAAGTGTTGTAACTACATTAAGAGTGTAATCGCAGTAACAACCTGAAGCATTGTAATGAAACTTTATACAACCTTTCCCAATTTCACAACTATATACACAACCAATTAAGATAACTTGATCCTGCATATTGTGCAAATTGTTGCCCTTTTTAGCTCACCTGAGCTTTGCTCAAGGTGAGTTATTGTGATCGCCTTTTGTCCGGCGTCCGTCGTGCGTCAACTTCTTCTCCTCAGTAACCAGTGGGTCAATTGGGATGAAACTTAACAGAAAGCATCCTCTCAATGACCTCACCAGATTTCCTTCAAATTTTTGGGATCCATGCAGAATTCTGGTTTCCGTGGCAACGAAATGAAAAAAACTTCAAAATTCTTCTTCTCCTAAACTGCTTGGCAGATTTTTCAAATAATTTTGTAGAAATGTTCCTTGGATGACCCTCTATCAGATTCCTTCAAGCCATGTTGATTGGTCGAAAAACATGGCCGCCAGGGGGGGCGGGGCTATTTTGCCTTATATGGCTATAGTGAAAACTTAAAAAATCTTCTCCGACGAAAGTGTCCGGCCTATTTTCAAAAAACTTTGTAGAAATGTTCCTTGGATGACCCTCTATCAGATTCCTTCAAGCCATGTTGATTGGTCAAAAAACATGGACGCCAGGGGGCGGGGCTATTTTTGCCTTATATGGCTATAGTGAAAACTTAAAAAATCTTCTCCGAAAGTGTCGGGCCGATTTTCAAATAATTTTGTAGAAATGTTCCTTGGATGACCCTCTATCAGATTCCTCCAAGCCAAGTTGATTGGTCGAAAAACATGGCCGCTCGGGGGGCGGGTCTATTTTGCCTTATGGCTATAGTGAAAACTTAAAAAATCTTCTCCGAAAGTGTTGGGGCCCATTTTCAAATAATTTTGTAGAAATGTCCCTCTATCAGATTCCTTCAAGCCAAGTTGATTGGTCGGAAACTATGGCCGCCAGGGGGCGGGTCTTATATAGCTAAAGTGAAAAAATAATAATCAGGTGAGCGATTCCAGGGCCATCATGGCCCTCTTGTTTTACTTAAAAATTATGGTTAAAGGTTTGCATGCAACTACATTAAGAGTCCATATCGTAGTAACTACTTGATGCATTCCATTGAAACGTTATACAACCCTTCCCAACTTTAAGAAATTGTGGTTAATGTTTTGAATGCAACTTTATTAGAGTCCATTATCTCAGTAAATTTAACTAGAACTATCACTAAAGGTGATTAATACCCCCGCCCCAACCCCTGACACATATTATATCTCACAGTATTATATTTGACTCGGACAATTTGAATATCAGTATCAAAAAGAAATACTAAGATGATATCAAAAAGCAATATACAAATCTAATTTTAAAGACATTTTGTCAGGAACATTTTCTAATGCATAAAATACAATCCGCATAAAGTACTATTTCCTCATGAAATAAGTTTTGATTTAGTTTTCTAGTTTCAGAAAACAAACCACATTCTTTATTCAAAGAGTAACAAGGTTTTTACTGTAAACTACTGAATATTCGCGAGGACCTATTTTCGATATTTATCATGATTTTGATATTTTAATTTTGAGAATAAGTAGCAGAAGTTTAAATTTCACTTCTAATCAATATATTTTCGCGAGGAGATCAGCTTGCGAATATAAGGGAATATAAAATCCTTACGTAATTTTGGTAGTTTACAGTAGCTATAATGTAATATAATATCATGTTCTACCTCTTGACACTAGCACAGCTTCTTGAAGGGAACAGCACCAGACACAATCAAGTGGTCACTGTAGTATGTTGGAATGACATGACGCTCCAGATTAGATTTTAAGAAAAAAAATCCTATTTCAAGGTCAGAGGTGAAGGTCACAGGGACATGAAATTTGCGTCTTGCACATCTACTACTCCTGATTAACATTTATGCCAAGTATGAAGTAAATCAGGTTGAAACTGAAGGAGGAGTACAACAGATTAGAATTTAACAAAGAAAAAAATCCTATTTCAAGGTCACAGGGACATGAAATTTGCGTCTTGCACATCTACTACTCCTGATTAACATTTATGCCAAGTATCGAGTAAATCGGGTTGAAACTGAAGGAGGAGTACAACAGATTAGATTTCAAGGTCACAGGGACATGAAATTTTCGTCTTGCACATCTACTACTCCTGATTAACATTTATGCCAAGTATCAAGACAATCGGGTAGAAACTGAAGGAGGAGTACAACGGAATAGATTTTGCGGACAGACCGACCGACCGACAGGCTGATTCCAGTATACCCCCTTCAAACTACGTTTGCGGGGGTATAATAAGGGGTGAAATAGTCAAGCACGCTGTCCTCCGACAGCTCTTGTTACAAATGCAGACCATTGATATGTTGAAGAATTTGGGTTTTATGTACACCGATTGTACTAACGTTTTAGACATAAGAGATCATGTTAGCATATGCCAGTTTTCTTCGTCGAAGCGAAGCAACCGAAATACGATGTAACAATGTTAATTTCAACAAAGATCACATAGTCATAGAGATCAGAAAAAGTAAAACTAACATTTAAAAAGACGGATCGGACGTTGTCATTTGCAAAGATGTTTCAGAAGTCCTTTATCATTGTTGTATGGATATATATATATATAGATTATAGATAATCAGATGATTATTTATTTTAGTCAGGGTTCTGTTTGAAAAATAGAGTATCTCTTGCTAAGAAAAGTAAACAATTAAGCTATAACAGAGCTAGAGAAACTTAAAATGGTTGCACTGATTTGAAACTGGATACCCATTCCCCGAGAGGAAGTGGGGAACATCTTCAGCAAATAGTTTAGTTATATCTGAAAGGTGTTTGAAAAGGCATGGTCGGTGGATGGTTATATAAAGGATTGCACAGATTGTCTGATTTAAACCTTAAGTTAGTAGAAATATTATTTACAAATGCATATCCAATTTGAATTTGTTAACACCCCTAAACTTTGTATGTCTCCCTGTACGCATAGAGTAGTAGTGTTGTTTTTATGTTTTGAGCAAACTAAGTAAGGACTTGCTGGTACTTGACGGTACCTCACGGAGGGAAGCTACAAAACTTTCAACTTTCTGTCTTACCCAAAGAGGACATGCTTTCTCGCTAACAAATGGGTTAAAATTTGCCACAGATATCGCAAAAGGAAGATGGGACATGGTCAGACGAAATTCAACAAATTTCATGTTGTAATAATATTTTTCTACAAAGGTCAAAACTGTCGAATAATACTCTGTAAAAAAAAATCATAACTCGGCCGTTCCACAATGTTGCCCACATATTTTTTGGTCAAACAAAGCAGACAACTAAAAACCATCAGGTTATAATATAATATTGACTGATATAATTGAATGAGAATTTTAATCTTTGTTTTTTGTACACATGTAGCCAACTTACAAAATATAACTATTTAATACTCACAAAAAATACATTCAGATACTTGTAACAAAAAAGGAACTGATAACATTTAATGAAAAAGCAAAATACTGAAGTTAATATAGTTTTCATATAGTTTTAAACTGTTCATGGCAAAGGATCACTGTATCAAAAAGATGCAGACAAACTCAACCTAATTGGAGGCATACTATAAACAATTTGGAAATCTTACAGTGCATAGCTCGTCTTTTCAATGCCTATAATGTCACATGTGTTCAAGGTAAATTTGCTAATAAACAAAAGAGATTGCAATCACCAGGTTTGCCTGTATGTCTTATAAGGTTTCCGAAACCAGCAACCAGATTATTGATCCCTTACTTTGTTCTTGTACATTGTATATTGAGTTTACACACACAATATTAATTTAAACAATATATAAATACAACTTTGTAACAACTTACTGCTGAAACAAAGTTGTAGTTTATCACAGACAGTTTATATAAATAATATTGTCAACATTTTGAAAATGATGTTGGTAGTTGACATAATATCTTACATTTTTATCCCAGAAAAGATAATAACAGTTGTGACAAAGTAAAGCCATTTCTTGATGCATTTCAATGTGTCGCCTGCCAACAGTGATAGTGTGACAGATGATGGAGAAGTGATCTGTGTGCAACCTTTGCGGTTTAAAATATCTGAAATCGGATTTGCTATTAAAAAAAACCACTTAAACATTGTATTTTACATTCAATTAAACCCTTTCCCTCATATATATATGCTTTCTGACGGCCTCTGCAGATGGCTTTCTGAAAACATAGTGACAAAAGAAGAAATTGCTCAAAACGAACAATTTCCCCTTTTGCCACAATGTTTTCCACTTTTAGTCATAAGTTATCCATTCAATTATAGAGATTTTCTATTTTTTGTCAAAATATGTTCAAAGTCATCAGAATTGCCATATGAGGGAAAGGGTTAATTTGAAGTAAGATATGAAAGGTATTGCAAAGGGAAAAATTTCTCCTGCAAAGCATTCGTTTCTTTTCCATAAATGTTTCTCTTATCTTCATAAGTGAACTTAAAAGGTTTTTTGATACATCAAGTTGTTGTTACTCATTTGCCACGGCAGATGATTATCATATCAGATAATAGATATGTCGAAAAATAATGAAAACAAACAGAAAGTCACCACATACAATTCATTTAAGAATTTCTAGCTTTGTTAATATAGCAGTAATACTGGAATAAAGAATACACAGTGTTTGAATACAAACATGACTACACTCTAGACTATATAGACTAGGACAAGATGAATAGAGCAGAAACACAAGTTGAGATAGGAGGAACAAAACATGAATCCCTTTTCAACATACCATTGTTTAACCCTTTCCCTCGTACGACAATTCTGCAGCAGACGACTTCGAACGTATTTTGTCAAAAAATAGAAAATCTCTATAATTGAATGGATAACCTATGACTAAAAGTGGAAAACATTGTGGCAAAAGGAGAAATTGCACGTTTTGTGCAATTTCTTCTTTTGTCACTATGTTTTCAAAAAGCTGTCTGCTGCAGAGGCGTCAGAAAGCGTCTATATGAGGGAAAGGGTTAACATTCTTCCCCAAAAATTCAATATCTATGACAAACTGTAGATACATCTGCAGCTGGCAAGCATTAAGACAAAAGAAGAAATTGCTCATCATGATCAATTTTTCCTTTTGCTACAATGTTTTCATCTTGATCCTATAATTCTATTTTCATTTTTAAAGATTTTCCCTAGTTTTCAAAGTCGTCTGCTGCAGATTAATTGTAAGGGTTTACTTGCTCTTATATATGTTTTGTTGAAAATTATGAAAAATTATTTATAGATTCAACCCATTTCAAATATAGGGGGAAATGGGTTTAAATGAATAGTATACTATCATTATAAAGCATCTAATAAGTAGGCCTACATTGTATTGAAATAATACTGAATTAAAGCGTAAATGATCTGTTCTTTATCCTTTCCTACATACAAAGCATATGCAGCAGAAGCCTTTGAAATCATCTTGACAAAAAAAAAAAATTTTTTTTTTTTTAAACTGATCTGCTGCAGATGTGTAAAAATGTATCTACAAGTGGGAAAGGGTCAAACAGATCACATTAACCCTTTCCCTCATATAGACACTTTCTGACGCCTCTGCATCAGACAGCTTTTTGAAAACATAGTGACAAAAGAAGAAATTGCTCAAAACGAGCAATTTCTCCTTTTGCCACAATGTTTTCTATTTTTAGTCATAGGTTATCCATTCAATTATAGAGATTTTCTATCTTTTGACAAAATATGTTCAAAGTCATCTGCTGCGGAATTGTCTTATGAGGGAAAGGGTTAAGTTTATCACAGACCTTTCCTTTCCCGCATGCATCTACAGCAGATGACATTTTAAAAACCTTGTGGCAAAAAGAGAAATTGCTCATAATGATTAAATTCTTCTTTTGAAACAACATTTTAAACTGAATTCAATAATCATACTTGAATTTTTTTTTGAGATTTTGTATATATTACCTAGATAATTTCTACATCTTCTGCTGCAGATTTGTTGTGTTTGGGTAAGTTTCAACAGGTCTCATAAAGTCTTTCAGAGACACCGTTTTTTAATGCAAAATATATATATATGTGAAAAACAATTCAGTGAAACAAGTTACAATAGTGAAATTATTTATTTTTTTCAAATTGCCATCACTTGTTTTTTGAATGTAACCCTCTTCCTCATGCAGACGAATTTTGAGGCTCATGCGGCAGACAACATTTATAAACAGTGAGACAAAACGAGATATTGCTCATAATTAGCAATTTTTCCTTTTGCTACAATGTTTTCATCTCAAACTAATTATTAAAGTCTCATGTACACCGATTTTACATATTGTTGTGAAGACATTTTCAAAGATTTAACATCACAAAAGTAAATTTCTCCCATTCATACGATATTTTCTAACTATTTAAAAATGATAATGCATTTCCTTTGGAGGAACTTGAAAAACTGTTGTTTTCTTCATTCTTAAACTGAAAGATGAAACTATTGCCTACTTAAAGCAACAACTCACTCAAGCTTGAAACAAACATCATGAATATTTAGAAAAATATTAACAAATAACCAATAGAGAAATATGTAAATTATTAATCAAAAGAATTTTATTTCAAATCAGATAAGACATTTAAAAAAAAATAGATTTTTAAAAACTGTGTGACATGTAATTATTTTAAACCATTAATCGTGATCCGGGAATATATCTTGACTCGCTCCACAAATTGGATTCCCCACAATTACGCACAACCCGCTTACACTGAGCACAGCGGTTATATTTATCACATTGTTCATGAAGTAGCATACCAGGGCTCAAGGCACGGATGTGGTCTTCCTTCAGGCGGTCTTGTTTAAGCATAACCGCTCTTGTCCAATCATCCTCAACCCTTTTTCTGGCATGCATTCTTCTGTTAAATCGGTTGGCTCTATCGTCACATATACTAGAATAAAAATTAAGAGACATGTACCTCACATGATATTTCTAGAGCAAAATATGAAACATCGCAAAAATTAGAAGTAGAATTTTTGTTCAAGTTGAAAGCAGGAAGGGAAAAGGAAAACAATGAGTGATTTCTTCTCTCCCACAATGTTGGCTTCTGTAAAGATGCGTGCAAAGTTTTAAACCTCTAATTGTTCTCCTGCCACATGCAGAAAATTCAATAAATCTATATATCTAGCCAGTAGTCAATTTGACTCCTTTTTTTTAAGAATCATTATTGAAGATGATTGTGCTCCTTATGGTAAGCTTTATCATTGTACTTAAATCAAAAAGTTATCAAATTCAGCGGCATCAAAGGTTAAGAACAAAATTGTTCTAAGAAACATGTGTCATCTGCCAACAGAGTAACTATTACTAGATTTATTGATTGAATGATTGGGTTTTTACACCATTCTTCAACAATTCTTCATATCACGTCGGTCAGTTCACCTACCCATGCGTTTTCTGGCTTTCTTTAACCAGTACTCCAGTTTTTCTTCGCAAGTGGCTGCATTTCCACATAAACTGTTAGCCCGTTGGTGGAAGACAAATGATAATTGTTGCAATGACTTTTGTTAAATGTTTGAATGTAATTTGGCCAATCTTATGTTCAAACTCACAACCCCTTGGATTGAGCTAGCAGGTCTCGACACAGATGTACGAAAATTAATCCCCAAGTTTCACTCTATCAAGGCAAGCTACGTAAAAAAAAACTTACTCATTTTTAGTACTGTCTAACACCTGCTCCTCCTCCTTCTGTTCTGAGAGCCGTTTCAGAATGTTCTCACGCTTTCGTTGTGCGACAAGGTCCTGTTGATCTTTAAACATATCATAGGCTCTTCGTCGACGTTCAGCCATCTTTTCATTGGTCATATCGTCCTTACCAAACACCTCGTGGTCTGGCTCACGGGCTGGTACCTGAAGTGGCTTGAACCGTAACTGAAAAAGAAACAAAAAGTTTATTATACACAATCATTTATTGAATTGTAATTAAAAGTTATAGGATTGTAGTCCTTTGAAATCTGTTTTACAGAATTTTGTCTTTCGTCATCAAAAAAGTAACTCAATAATTGAGCTACGATCTAGAAAAACCAAACCTAGGGGGCATTAACTCTTTACAACATACAACAAATCTGCAGCAGATGACTTTGAAAACATCTAGAAAAATATATGGAAAATCTATGAAAATGAAAGTACAACAATTGAATATAGTTGAAAACATGTTGACAAAAGAAGAAATCGGAGCTTAAAATATTTCAGCATTTGGAAAAAAAATATGTCACATAGGATAGGGTAATGTGCTAATAATAAGCAATTTCTTCTTTTGTCGCCATGTTTTCAAAAAGCTATCTACTGCAGAGGCGTCGGAAAGAAAGGGTTATCCTTCATTGAGTCCAAAACCAAAAGGGGTTATCTATTCAAAGGAAACCATTTTGAATTTGACGACCCATACAGAAGTGATTATTTGAAAACTGCTAGACAAACCTCTTTCCAATTTGCAGACAACTTTAAAAATATCTAGGAAATGGTAATTGATAAATCTCTACAAATGAAAAGTATAATAATTGAAAAGAGTTGAAAACCTTTGTGGTGAAAGGAGAAATTGCTGATTATTTGACATTTATCACAATGTTTCAGATGCATCTGCATGTTAGTAAGAGGTAAAAACAGATGATCAAACAAAAAACCTTGATACAAATAATACAAATCCTTCAAGTACATAAAGATTGCAGTTTTTCAATTTCAAAATAATTATTTATTTCACAAAAAAAAATCACAACAAGTTTTTAACAACAGGCACACTCACAGTATTAATTACTTTTAAAATGAGAATGTTTCTGAATACCACTGGTAACTAAGAACCTTTAATCCTTTACCACATATGACAAATTTGCAGCAGAAAACTTAAGACTGGACTAAAAAAGGTAAAACAAGCTCAGCTCGTTATGAGATGATAACATCTTTCGACGATAGTTCTATTATTGAAAAGAGCTTAAAACATTGCGACAAAAGGAGAAATTGCTAATTATGAGCAATTTCTTCCTTTGCCACATCGTTTTCAAAATCGTCTGCTGCAGAGGCGTAAGAAAGTGTCTACATAATGGTTAACCCTTTCCTAAATGCAGATGCATTTTCATCAATGTGCATCAGATAACTTTTAATTACCTTTCCAACATGCAGACGACTTTTGAAAACATCCTGGTAAAAGAATAAATTGCTACATTTATGTAGCATTGTTTTGTACATAAGTTATTCACTTTCAGTTGTAGAGATACCCCATTCTTTTCAAAATCGTCTGCTACAGATTTGGATATTTCTCCGAATCGTTAAGATTCTTTTTAACACTTTCCCTCATACGACAATTCTGCAGCAGACGACTGAACATATTTTGTCAAGAAATGAAAAATCTCAATAATTGAATGGATAACCTATGACAAAAAGTGGAAAACATTGTGGCAAAAGGAGAAATTGCACGTTTTGTGCAATTTCTTCTTTTGTCACTATGTTTTCAAAAAGCCGTCTGCTGCATAGGCGTCAGAAAGCGTCTATATGAGGTAAAGGGTTAAAAAGAAAGAGAAATGATAAATAACATACATATACAGATACTTTCCAACGTTTTTAGATTAGTTGTATGTTAGAAAGGATTTATATTGAAAAACATGGACTTCAAAACCATTTAAAAATCAATAGGAATCTATCAATTACCTTTTAAAAACACCTTTAATCAATATTATTGCAATTGAATGTAATCCATTTGATAAAGATCTGCTTAGTCATGCAAAATAGTTTTGAGTGGGATCATATAAGATAACAAAATAACTTGAAAGGTTTTCGAATATTTATGATTAGCAATTTCTACTTTTTCCACAATCTTTTCAACTCTATTCAACAATAGTACTTTCATTTACAGAGAAAATTCTTATTTTCCAATAAATGTTTTCTGTCTGTGAATGGAAAGGGCTGAAAGGTAAGTGTATCGGTTTTAGTCAGGATTGCATATCCCTCCCTTTTTCGAATTAATACCAGTGATCACTGGGTCACAAGAAACAATTCTGATCGTCCAGATAGGATATAAACCTAGGACCTTTGGTCCCAGGCTCAAGGCTAGCCACTAGATCTGGATCCCTGAATATCCTAACACTTTCCCACATACAGACGCTTCTGCAGTGGACAACTTTTGAAAACATCTTGAAGAATTTTTAAAAAATAAAGAAGTAAAAAACATACTTTTTCTGAACAGATAACTTTTACCATAATGTTTTTAAGTCTTTTGTTTTTCAATAATTAAACTCTCATTTATGGAGATTTTTCACGTTTCTGACAATATGTTTTCAGAGTCGTCTGCTGCAGATTTGTTGCATGTGGGAAAGAGTTGTTGCATGTGGGTTAAAGGATTTAATTCCTTGCTTTCCCCATAAACAGAGCTTTTCTGACTTAGAAAAAGCAGGCTATTGAAAACATTGTGGCAAAAGAGGAAATTGTTCATGAGTAATTTTTCCTTTTGTCATTATCCTTTCAACTGTGTTGAAATCCATATTTTAAAAGTTGTCTGCTTCAGATTTGTTGTATGAGAGGAAAGGGTTAACAATATTAAGAAATTACCTCTTTTGTAACAAGTGTGGATTTGATAAACCTTGCCATATCATTATTTTACAGTGCAGTATATGAATTATAATTTGTTGTCTAAAAACGTTGGAAAGTATCTGTATATGTATGTTATTTATCATTTCTCTTTCTTTTTAACCCTTTACCTCATATAGACGCTTTCTGACGCCTATGCAGCAGACGGCTTTTTGAAAACATAGTGACAAAAGAAGAAATTGCACAAAACGTGCAATTTCTCCTTTTGCCACAATGTTTTCCACTTTTTGTCATAGGTTATCCATTCAATTATTGAGATTTTTCATTTCTTGACAAAATATGTTCAAAGTCGTCTGCTGCAGAATTGTCGTATGAGGGAAAGTGTTAAAAAGAATCTTAACGATTCGGAGAAATTTCCAAATATATAAATCTTATAAGAAAACTTTCCAGATTTTGTCAATATGTTTTCAAAAAGCCTTCTGCTGCAGAGGCGTCAGAAAGAGTCTACATGAGAGAAAGGGTTAAAAACATCTAGATCAATATATGGAAAAAGTTTAATGATTGAGCATTTTCTCCTTATCACAAAGTTTTTAAAAGTCGTTGGCTGCAGAAATGTCAAAATGTGTCTTCATGTGGGAAAGCATTGAAAAACAATGTTAGGGTATAATTTGATTTATTTAATGCTAAACGATGAGATACTGAGTCCTATCAGTGAGATATGATCCATATCACCCACACTGTGAGTGATATAGGTATGGCGCCAAAGGGATTAACGTTATGACGTCAAACCGCTGACGTAATGTCATTTTCCTAGTATTCGGTCATGTTATACTACACACGTTATATATAAAGAAATACGTAAAGGATATATTATTTATTCCTTATCAATTATCATTAAATAAAAAGAAAATTTGTTTGTTTTGAGTGTATATGGAATATATTTCAACTCAAAGTGATACAATTTTAACATTTTCACTCGCGCTACGCGCTCTTAAAAATATTCAATTGTATCACTTCTCAATGAGATATATTCCATATCCACTCAAAACAAACAAATATCCTCTATATATTATTTACCCTGGCAAATAATGGCTTCCAATCCTCATTCATTCGAGCTGAACTTTCATCAGAGAAAGGTCTGATAGTCTTAGACTGAGATAAATAGGGTAGACGTAACGGAGGGGTGTAAGACAGAGGAGACTTAGACAGAGGAGTGTGCTGTCTCATCCTCTTCATCAGGTAGAACTGATTTTGAATCTAAACACACACACACAGATAAAGAAAGAAAGAGAAACATAGATAGAGACACACATAGATAAAGATAGAGAAACATAGATAGAGAAAGATAGAGAAACATAGATAGAGACATACATAGATAAAGAATATAAGATTACACACAGATTGAACATTGATATAAAAGCTTGAAAATTATGTTAGTCCCTCTGCTAAACAAAAGCCTTCATATGTATTATGCATAAGACTTTTGAAAAAAGGAGGAAGTTCTAAAAATGATGAATCGATCATGTTCCCACATTGTTTTCAACTGTGCATCAACATTTCTGTTAACCCTTTCCCTCATATAGAAGCTTTCTGACGCCTCTGCAGCAGACGGCTTTTTGAAAACATAGTGACAAAAGAAGAAATTGCACAGAACGTGCAATTTCTCCTTTTGCCACAATGTTTTCCTCTTTTTGTCATAGGTTATCCATTCAATTATAGAGATTTGCTATATTTTGACAAAATACGTTCAAAGTCGTCTGCTGCAGAATTGTCGTATGAGGGAAAGGGTTAATTTTTCTGAATGATTTTCTGATGCTTTCAAAGAAGATGACTATTGTATCAGTTAAACAGTGAACATATAAAATAAGTATATGCCTGAATACAATTTATGAAAAAATAAAGAAATGGCAGATTATGAATATTGATGAATATTATACTATTACATGATAGGGTAAGGAAATGAATGGAAAATAAATAGAAGCCATTTTGTGAGAAATCGGGAAAAAAAATGTTCCTAGTAATTGCTCCTTTGCCAAAAGTGGCCTGTTGAAGAGACATGAAAAGCCATCAGTATCAGGGAATGGTATTCACATGAAAAATATAACTACCCATTTCCCTCTTATAGATGTATTTGAAAGCATTTTTAACAGATGTCTACAAAAACATTGCCATAATGTTTTATGCCACTTTCAACAATGATATCACAGCATTTCCAGGGCAAGTTACCAGTCCATTTATCCTTACACCAGCCAGTCATATAGTAACACCGCAACCCTCAGAGCCAAGGAGGGCAGCCATTACAGCCATTTTTGAAGTCTTTATACAATAAAAAACTTTCATTTATAGAGATTTCTCTAGATGATCTCAAAAGTTGTTAGTGCAGATTTTTTTGTATGTAGGAAAGGAATAAACAAGATTGACGATGAATTGGAGAGGAAAACTGACCTGTGAATCAAGGGCCTTTTTATATTTGTCCTGTTCCTCCGATTTCTCTTGTAGGAAAAGTTCTCTTTGAACGGCCAGACTGAAAAAAAGAAAGTATTCTCTGTGTTTATTTTTTCATACAAAAATTCTGCAGCAGACGTGTCTGGAAACATACTGGCAAAAATATGGAAAATCCACATAGATGAAAGTATAATTACAGAAAAAAGTTGAAAATTGTGGCAAAATGAGAAATTGCTAATTTTGAGCAATTTCTTCTTTTGTCATATTGTTTTCAAAATTCGTCTGCTGCAAAGGCGTCAGAAAGCATCTATATGTAGAAGAAGGTTAATCCTTTCCCACATAGACACAATTTGAGGTTTCTTCAGCAAACAAATCTTCGAAAAACATTGTTTCAGAATGAGAATTTTTTCCTTTTATCACGATGTTTTCAACTTTATTCAGTATATACTTTCACTTGCAGCAATTCTTTCACATTTTGGTCCAGATGTTTTCAAAGTTGTCATCTGCAGATTTGTTGTATGTTGAAAAGGGGGGTCAAATGAACTCTAGCAAGCAAATGACTAGTATCGAGAAACTATAAATTAATGTTTAATTATAGAATGGAGTTGAAACATTGAGAAATTTCTCCTTTTACCACAATACTTCCCTCTGCAAATGTTGAAGACTAGTTTGGCTACATATTCCAATTCATTTATAAAGAAGAGGACCATGATGGTCACAAATTGCTCAACTGATTTAATAGAAATCACAGTTTTTGATGTTCTTACGATATGCATACAAGGAAAACAAGCTATGCCACCTAGTGACCATATTTATAAATGGATAGTAATAATTTCAACAACCTCATTAGAGGGTCACCCAAGGAACATTTGTGATAAATTATTCTAAAATCAGGCCTAAATGTTTGTTGAACAAGATTTATTTAAGTCTCACTATATAAACATATAAGGAAAACAAGTCCTACCCTGGTGGCTATGTTTTTCAAAGAATCAGAATAATTTGATCAATCTTGGTAGACCCAAGGAACATTTGTGTCAAATTATTTCCTTTTCAACCCAGTTTTTTTGCATGAAAATATATTTTTTTAGGTTTTCACAATACATAGTAAAAAATAAAAAGCGCTTCCCCCTGGCGGCCATGTTTTTCAATGGATCAGAATAATTTGAACAATCTTGAAAGAGGGTCACCCAAGGTACTTCTGTGCCAAAATCTCCTTTAGCTACACTGTTTGCAAAGTCATCTGCTGCAAATGCATCTGCATTTGGGAGAGGATTAAATCATTAAAATCATCTCAAGTACACAAGTCAAAACACTTCTGTTCCTTTGGAGTTGTGTAAGCCTTGTGGATTAAGTAAAATATGGCTCATATTTAACCCTTTCCCTCATATAGACGCGTTTTGACGCCTCTGCAGCAGACAGCTTTTTGAAAACAGTGACAAATGAAGAAATTGCTCAAAACGAGCAATTTCTCCATTTGCCACTATGTTTTCCACTTTTAGTCATAGGTTATCCATTCAATTATAGAGATTTTCTATCTTTTGACAAAATATGTTCAAAGTCGTCTGCTGCAGAATTGTCATATGAGGGAAAGTGTTAAAAGTCATCTGCATTTTTTGGGTCTAAACCTAGCTGTATATGGGGAAGAAAAGTGTTACATACTCTTCAGCCAATTGGACCTGTTCAAGTCTCTCCAAGAAATCTTCGTCAGTTCTTCTTTGATTCTTTGAAGACTCCTTTTCAACAACCTGTAGAATTGACAAGATTAAAAATATGAACAAAATCATATCTAGAACAATTTTCAACTTAGAAAATGTTTAGGATGACACAATCTGATTAACCCTTTCCCTCATATAGACACTTTCTGATGCCTCTGCAGCAGACGGCTTTTTGAAAACATAGTAACAAAAGAAGAAATTGCACAGAACGTGCAATTTCTCCTTTTGTCACAATGTTTTCCACTTTTAGTCATAGGTTATCCATTCAATTATAGAGATTTTCTATTTGCTGACAAAATATGTTCAAAGTCATCTGCTGTAGAATTGTCGTATGAGGGAAAGGGTTAAGCCCTTTTCTGGATAAAGATGCCATATGCAGCAGACAACTTATCAAAACCTTGTGAGAAAATGAGAAATTGCTGGCTTGGAGTAATATCTCTCTTTCCCACATAGTTTTCAACTCAATAAAAATTTACTTCAATGCCAGACCTCGTTTCATGTTTCAAAAGAAGTCAACACATGATATCAGATAAATGGTTTAACCCTTTCCCACATACATAAAATCGCAGTAGACAACTTAAAAAACATATTGGCAAAAATGCGATAAATTTCTATAAATGCGAGCAATTTCTTATTTTATCTGCTGCAAAGTCTTCAAACAGCATCTATATATGGGAAAGGGTTGAATCCTGGAGTTTCAATGCCCTGGTTAATCTGAAACAGCCTGCAAAATTAGCTGTGATTACTTTAACCCTTTCCCACATACAACATATCTGCAGCAGACAACTTTGAAATCATCTAGACATAAACACGGAAAATATCTCTATAAATGAAGGCATAATCAGTGTAAAAGGTTGAAAACATAGTGAGCAATTTTTCCTTTTCTCAGAATGTTATCTGCTGCAGAGGCGTCAGAAAGCAACTAAAATGTGAAAAACCTCTTTCATGATGAAAGTATAACTATTGAACAGAGTTGAAAACATTTTGGCAAAAGTTGTCAGCTACAGAGATGTCAAAAATCAGCTGTATTTGAGAAGGGTTAAAGACCTCACCAATTAAAAACACCTCAAAACAAACAAACATTTGACACTGCAGATTTACGGTGCAATACAGTATACAGTCCCTTGCCAGACTTCAAACAGCAAATATTCAGTCTACCCAATATGCAATATTTAGCTTTGTGTAAACACAAGCAGCTTTTTTAAACACTGAAGTAGAAAATTGAATTGCATTGACTGCTGCAGCACTAATAGCCAACACTATGATTATGAGGAAAAAGATGACAATAGTTCTTCATGTGTGATTCAAGTTTAACACAGTTCATAACAATTGTGTTTCCTTGTTTTCTCACATCAGTACGCCACACAACGGTCTTTCCAACCAACTGGCTGCTTTTTGACAAAGAGTGTTAGTCCATTGTTGGTAGACGAATGACACCTGTCTCTTTAACAAACGTTGGAAAGAATGTTGACCGAGCTGGGGTTAGAACTCACAACCCCTACCAGTTATTTATCATTAATCAAGTGCAGATGCATCAAAATGGGTCCGAATGATGAACTAGATACCCACAGGCATCATGTCGAGCTCTCTCCAAATGTTGTCAGACATAGTGCTCTTTCATGCAATTGCAACACAGACTGCCAAAGAGTTGACCTGATAGAAGTTATTTAAGTGCCTTCTGTGAAGTTGTAAAATGTCAAAAAGGTTTTTATTTTTATTTTTGAGATACCATAATATTCTGAAGTTTAACATACATCATTTTAGTATGTTTTGTGTATGAAAGGTTCAGGCATACTTAACAAAGGAATAATTTTACACATTGACACATGTGGGTCAGACAAGGTAGTCCTAACAAACATTTCTCATTTTGACCTTTCACCTCTAAGTGTGACCTTGATCTTTGAGGTACAGGTCACGTCATCATGGTGAACAGTTGTGCCCAGTAACTTGGGAATCATATGATGCATGTTTTTCTCATTTTGACCTTTGACCTCTAAGAGTGACCTTAACCTTTGGGGGAAAAGGCCTTGGTCTTGTGTGTCACACTTCACCTCATCATAGTAAACATGTGTGCCCAGTAACTTGAGAATCCTATGATGCATGGTTGAGATATATACGGGCCGGACAAGGTACAGTCCTATCAAACAGTACTCATTTTGACCTTTGACCTCTAAGTGTGACATTAACATCATCGTGGTGAACGATTGTGCCAAGTTTCTTTGAAATCCTATAATGCATGTTTAAGATGCGGCCCTGGCAAGGTTCTGACAGATGGACTCACATAACCATCATTGTGACAGCTATGTCGAGCTCCGTGTAAGCTGGATCAACAAATATGATAATAGTATTGATTATGAAGTGTTTCTAGTTATACCTGTTTGGCCAAATCACCGGAGTATTCTTCTTGTTTAAAAAACCTAGGTGGTGTCAGGGGTCGTCTTTGGAATATATACGATCTCTGAAAAAATAAAGAGTACATGATTAGCGATTTCTGAAAAGATTTAGCATCTTTTTATTTATTTGCATCAGTATTTATATTAAAGTTGCAGTCTTTAACTAAACCAGTCAAACTTACAAACAAGTTCAGACGCAGAAATCTTTTAAAAACATTGTGTCAATAGGAGAAATTGCTCATAGTGAGATATTTCATAATTTTGTGAAGATATTTTCGAAGTCATCTGCTGCAGATTTATTGTATGTGGGAAAGGGTTAATTTTCTTCTTGAGATGTTTTGTCTTTTGATGAGACATTTAATGGATCAATTCAAAATACAAAACATGACAATTAAGTTAAATCTGCTTGATTTAACATTTACTGACTTGCAGACCCATCTACACAGCAGAACTCTTTGGAAAGAATTGTGGCAAAAGAAAGGATTACATTTATCCTCCTTTTGCGACACCACTTTCAATTGTTTTCAGTAATTATGCTTTCATTTAGAGATATTCTCCAAATTTCAGTTTTGATCATGGATGTTTTCAAAGTCGTCCTCACCATCTGCATCTAGATCTTTATTCATTATTAATTTACCAGATTTTATATTTTCATCTGCTTTGAAAAACTTAAAGCTTTACCATCTGAAAAATGGAAGTGAAATTTGATTAATAGTTAAAAACAATGTTGGAAAAAATGATAAATATAAAGGAAAACAAAATTATAGTCTGCTTCAAAAGTTCAAAGGCGTCAAATGTTTTCTGTTTCAGGTAAAGCATAGGAAAGACTTATATAAAAGTATATTCAAAATCTAATTTGAAAGTACTAACTTGTCTCCGTCTTACCATTAGTATATGAAATCAATTTTAAGAGCTAAACCACCATGCTGTGTGAGAGATATTTTCTGTGATAGATCAAGAAATGTGGCAAAACCGAGATGTACATGATGACAGTGTTGTCCCAAGCAATATTATTTAAAAGTATGATGAAGAATTATTAAGAAATATCAAAATTATTGCCGACTTGAAGTTTTCATTACAAAATCTAAGTACAAAAAGGGGCATAACTTTTCAAATGTGAGATTGGCGCAAAGATTTTGGTTGCATCGCAACCCTGTTGTCATAAACAAACTAGCAGTAATAGCTTAGGTTATGTTTTTGTGATAAAATCTAAGTACAAAAGGGGCATAACTCTATAAATATGGTTGACAGAGTTATATGACTTGCTGCAGTTGTCTATATTGTCATAAGAAACAAGTATGCCGAGTTTGAAGTAAATATGTTTGATGGTATAGACGATAATAGTATTTGTAAAATACTTTAACCAACGCAGATGCAAAGTACCAAAAGGGACATAACTTTGTCAAATGTGACGCAAAGATTTTAGTTGCATCACAATCCTGTTGTCATAAACCAAATAATTTTAAAGATTGATAAAGAAATATTGAGAAATGGCAAAGTAATAGCTTAGGTTATGTTTTTTTGTGACAAAATCTAAGTAAAATAGGGGTGTTACTCTTCAAGTTATGTGACTTGCTGCTATTGTCTATATTGTCATTAGAAATATGTTTGATGGTATAGAAGATATCAGTATTCAACCAACGCAGATGCGAGGGCGAGTGCAATAGCCTCCTTATTCTTCGAATAGTCCAGCTAAAAGGGCTTAATTTGTTGTAACATAGAGTAGAAAAACAAGTTATTAAACAACAATTTATCCACTACATTCCAATAAAATAAAAATCATCAAAACTAACCAAAATAAAAATAAATGGATCTTCATTCTGATGCTTTAAGAAGTTTCAATATAAATTTAGAATATGACATGCAGTGTTCAAGTTGCTAATTTTACAGAATATTCTATTAAAAAAATGCTGAAATAAAGTCATGATTTGATTTCATTTCAATATTAGAATAACTGGTGATATAGGGTAGTAGCTACCTTTGACATTTTCTTGAGACTTAAACCTTTCCCATTTATTGCAAATCTGCAGCAAAATACCTTGATCTCCACACTGTTTTGAAAAGTTATCTGCTGCAGAGGCATTAGAAAGTATCCGTTTGCGGGAAACGGTTAAGTACAACCAACTTATACATTTTCATATTGACAAGTGAATTATAATACTTATACCTCTTAAACCTAAAGTTTGTTTGTTTGAATGGTGTTTTAACACTGCTTTCAACAGTTTTTGTTATATCACAACATTTTCTAAATGACCCATACTACTGGTAAGCTCCTCATGACAACTCTACATCAGTCATAAAACAATCTCCAAAACTGTGAGTGCCAAGGAGGGAAGCTATTACTAGTATATATATAAAGTCCTTGATTGACCTGACTGGGGACTGAACTTCAAAACACTTGCAGTGTCTCTAACACTGCACTATATTGGTTTGTATGGTGTTTAATGCCATTTTTAACAATATTTCGTTATATCACAGCATTTCCTGGGTACAATATCAGCACTACTAGTCCATTAACCTGACACCAGTGAGTCAGTCCTAATGCTAACCCAACAATCCTGGGCCACAAGGAGGGAATGTCTTTACTTCTATTTTTAAAGTCTTTGGTATGACCGACCAGAGATTGATCTCACAACCACGAGGCAGAAGCTGTACCACTACACCACATGGGCAGTTATTACGGATTGTTCTCTATTCACAATGAAACTGCTTCTATTCTGAAGCAATATGGTCTAATGATTACTGTTAGTAGTGACATATGCTATATAATGGGAATTCATGCAAGGTTAGACATTGTCTGGAATTTTTTACTTATTGACAAAACTGTTTGTTTGTATTCAATCAAAATAAATCTGAATAGAAAATAGAATACTTTCTTGTGAAACTATACTCATTAAGATCCCTCTGGATCAGAACACTTCTGAAAAACTATGTGGGAAAGTAGACAATGCTCATTATGAACAAACTTTCCTTTTGCCACAAAAGTTTCTAAGCAAACTTAAATTAATATATAATTCATCAAGATTTTTCCAAGTTTTAGAAAGAGATGTTTTAACCCTTTCCCACTTGTAGATCTATATGCATTTTGACTCTTTTGAATTATTATACTTTCATTTCTAGAGATTTTTCATATTTTTGCCAAGAAATTTTCTGCTGCAGGATTGCTGTATAAAGGAAAGGGTTAAATTGATAAAATAACATAACAGGGTTAAACGGTAGACATGGTTGATGATGATATTTAGTTAACAATAATAGTTACGCCTAGCCCATTCTATTTATAGGCCAATCTCATTGAAATCAGACAACAAATATTCCTTGAACGTACTGGATCTGATGACACTGCATAAAAGGTCGTCTCAAATTGACCCCATGTTAAAATATTCATGAGCAGGTGCTTGTTTTTTTGTCCAATGAAATCACACAATTCAACCGACACTTGTTAAATTGTTTATATTTATATTCTTCCTGGTAAATCCCCACTACTCTATCTCATTTAATTATATGGGTTATCTCCCTTGTTGATACCTAACATTTTTTTTAGGCAACAATTTGATTGGCTGATGCAAAGGTCAATCTGAGAAGACATGTTTAATATAGACAGTTATCAGATCTATGAGAGGGTTTGCTACTGCAGCAAGTTTAGGTCTGGTTTTAATGAGATTGTAAATAGGCTTGTATCACACCATGCATCCTATTGCATACTCAATATAAAAAAAGTTCATTCTAATATCTTACCGTTGGCTTCTTCTAAAATATTAAGAAGCAGAACTTATTTAATAAAGTTATATCAAAATACCTTCATTTTTGTCTAGAAATCTCAACAGTATTTCACTTATAAAACTGCATTTACTGGGTTAACCCTTACCCAAATACAACATATCTGCAGCAGACAAGTTTGCAAACTTCTGCATAAGAAAAAGAAAAGTCTTGACATATCGAAGTGTAATTATTGAACATAATTTAAAAACACTTTAGCTAAAGGAGAAATCGGCCATGATGAGCAATTTCTCCTTTTGCCACAATGTTTTCAGACAAATGTTTAATCATTTTGTAAACATCATGATCAGAAGTAAGAAATTCTGATAATGAGCAGTTTCTCGTTTTTCCATAATGTTTTCTTAAGACATCCGCTGCAAGGGCATTGAATGAGTCATGTTACACAAAAACTGGTCTTCTGGACTTTGCATCCAGCAAAGATGTAGAGGTCTAATCAGAATCTTCCCTATTAACCCTTTCCCTCATATAGACCTTTCTGATGCCTCTGCAGCAGACAGCTTTTAGAAAACATAATGACAAAAGAAGAAATTGCTCAAAACAAGCAATTTCTCCTTTTACCACAATGTTTTCCACTTTTAGTCATAAGTTATCCATTTAATTGAAGAGATTTTCTATTTTTTGACAAAATATGTTCAAAGTCGTCTGCTGCAGAATTGTCGTATGAGGGAAAGGGTTAACCATTTCAAGCATCCTTGAGTTGTTTATCATTTCAGAGTTGTATACCTTGAAAAACATCCCCGGTAAATATTATAAAAACTTGACAATTGTGAGCCTAATAATTGTACAAAACTGAAATCATAGTGGGAAAAGGAGCATTTATTGTCTTTTTTCACAATGTGTTTAACCTTTTCATATATGCAGACATATTCTGACGCATCTGTAGCAAACCACTCCCCAAAACATTGCGGCTTAAGAAAGAATTGCTTCTAATGAGTCCTTTTCTCCTTTAGTCACATGTTTTCAATTCCATTCAATGATTATACTTTCTTTTATAGACATTGCCCATGTTTGCCTAAATGTTTTTGAAGACACCTGCTTCAGAGGCTCTAAATAATGTCTGTATGAGGGAAAATACAATTTACATACATGGAAGTCTGTGTCCCTTGAATGTTTCTTTTGATGGACTGCCTCAGATACTCCGAGGTTAAAAGCCGCCATCTTCTGTAAATTGTGGCGCTTTGCCATGTTCATTTCCTGTAAAAATCAAGTAAGAAATCATTAGAAATATTTTTGTTTTTTAAGATAAGAATGGTTTAATTCTGATTTTTGAAACTTAGTTCAGTCACGGCTGCCACTTCACCACCTAACAATGTCTTTCTTAGTTTAATTCTGATTTTTGAAACATAGTAAGTTCAGTCACAGCTGCCAGTTCACCTAATAATGTGTTTCCTAGCTTTCTTGCATCAGTACTCCACATAGACAATTGGATACCTTCCCATATGAACATTTAGCTCATTGATGGAAGACAAATGATGTAAGAACAACAATCATAAAGGAAGTCGGCCAAACCGGGTTTCAAATTCAGTGACTCATGATGATAAAGATTGAGCTATTATGATATTACTTACAACTACATCAATGATAAGGGTTAAACCAATGGCGTCACTTCAAGGAATTGAAAGCAATATAAAAATCAGCTTAACATTTGAGTGTATCATTTTTGCTAGTCATGCCTAAGTCACATTTCCAAAGGTCAGAGTGTTTCACGAATGTTTTGGCATGAGTAAGAAACTGCAAGAGACCGGTGACAAATCCTTGAAGTCATCACCCAACTCCTGGTACTCCATGAGTGTTCAGACGATTTTTAGGTGAAAGGTATGAACAGCTTTCAAGCTGGTACTGGACAGGCATCATCCCAGCACCCGTAGATGTCATAGGATGACACTCAAAGCAAGATATACAAAAACCTACAGGGGCTGAACAAGCACCATCCAGATATATGTCCATCCCTGGGACCCGGTCTGGTATCCGAGAAATGTTCTGCCTGTTGAAATTTTTGAATGCCCGAGATGCGTACAACTAAATCCATGAGACTTATATACCTTGAAGGGACACTGTTCCGAAACCTGTCTGATGTTGAAAAAACGTTTGACAAGCCCTATTCAGTCACCTGCTGAATATTGACTCCCATATGTATACATATATTTCTCCTTTGGAATTGTCCACATTGTAAACTTAACCCTTACACTCATATAGACGCTTTCTGATGCCTCTGCAGCAGACAGCTTTTTAGTGACAAAAGGAGAAATTGCACAAAACATGCAATTTCTCCTTTTGCCACAATGTTTTCCACTTTTTGTCATAGGTTATCCATTCAATTATGGAGATTTTCTATGTTTTGACAAAATACGTTGAAAGTCGTCAGCTGCATAATTGTCGCATGAGGGAAAGGGTTAAACTATTTTTTGCAGAGGCATTAAACCTGCACAGTTACAATGCTCTGAAAAATATTGTATCTGGAAATAGACAGTATGATTTGTAAATCTGAAAATGTGATGTCTCATTTTCCCATTATTATTAAAATTATTTGCTGTGAAGGTATCGATCAACAGTTCTCTTTATCAAGGAATCAACTTGTTTAAAACACAAACCTGTTCACCCAAAACATTCTCTGCATCCTTCATATACTGATATTGCTGTAACAACCTATCCTCTTCGTTTTCCCTCCTCTTCCTCTCGTCGGAGAATGACACTGGGATATTTCTCCTGCCCCTCTGGTGACAGAGGTAGCACAGCTCCTGTCCAGCATTTGAGTGGCCACATGCAGTACTGGGTGGGGTATTCACCTTGTCTCCAGGTTTCATCTCATCCAGGCTATATGACCTGTGCATAGGAGCGAGATGGGTTGGTGGGTAGGGTCTCTGAAAGCCTCTGAAATTGAGAAACGAAATAGTTTTTCTATTGCATACTCCAATTTGGCATTGACAATGGCTATAAGCTATTTTACTTTTTACACAAAACGAATTTTACATATTTTCTTCACATTGTTTGCAAAGTATGAATTTCCCACTGCATTAAGCCTTTCCCACATACAGCAAACCTGCAGCAGATGACTTTGAAACCATGTTGGCAAAACCCCCAAAATCAAGGTATAAATAAAGCAAAAAATGGCAAGCATTGTGGCGGAGCAATTTCTCCTTTCGCCGCAATGTTTTCAAAAGACGTCTGCTGCAGATTTGCTATAAATGGGAAAGTGCTCTATGCGAAATACTATGCAGATGCAAATGACACGGAGAGAACGGAAAGTTCAGCTAAATGGATTGAAGGGAAAGGCACCATGTCATTCTATTTTAGCTTAATGTTGCAAAAATAAAAGGAACTTTTCCGTTCAACTTAATTGTATTAAATTAAAAATTATGCATAATCAATTAACAGGAGTGGGCCTGAACATGTCACACTGAGATATAATAGATTGTTCTTCATGCAACACTGGAAACTAATCCATCACCTGATAACACTTTCCCACATACGGCAATTCTGCAGCAGACGACTTTGAAAACATATTGGCAAAAATGTGAAATATCTCCATAAATAGGAGTTAAATGGAGTTGAAAATATTGTGGCAAGAGGGGAAATTGCTCATCATGAGCAATTTCTCCTTTTGCCACAATATTTTCAAAAGTCGTCTGCTGCAAATGCGTTGGAAGGCGCCTGCAAGTGGGAAAGGGATAATTAGCTAGTTTACACCCTACAACCCAGATACAAAATATAGTTGATGCTTCAGGAGCAGACAACTTTGAAACAATGTCCAAAAATGAGACAATGCTTGATAATAAGCCATTTCTCATTTACCTACAAAGCTATCAACTCATTCCAAATTTAAAAAAACTTCCAAAAATGTCCTCAGATACTTTGATAGGAAACTACAATACCAATCAGGACTGGTAAACAGTTAAGGTTAACAAAACTAAAACAGCAATATGCATAATTTGAAAATGTAACAAATAAAAGAATAATTTTTGAGACATAACTAAAAACAATAGTGTAAGAGAAAAAATTCTTATTACATGCATTTTCTACTTTTCCTAGGAAATTTTCAAATGATGCTTCTTGCAGAGGCATCAATTAGGAGTTCTGGGAGGGAAAGGGGGGTTAATGAATAATTGTTTACCAAGAAAGCTTATCTTACACAGACAATCTAGACCTCATGGTAAAAATCATAAATAATTCTTGGTATAATTTGACACTGTTGAGGCTATTGTGTGTTTAACCAAACTTACTGAAATATTGATCGGTTACCTGATACAATATTGTAAGTGTCGGCTGCTTTCAATTTGTTGCAGTATATTGAAAATTGAAAGTATGATTAGAAAACAGAGTTGTAAGTATTTTTGGAAAAGGAAAAAACTTGTTCTCAATTCAGGGCATTTAATATCATTTGCATCAGAGAATTAAGCATATTTTATATCAAATTCCCTTTCATACATACAGCAAAGAGCTGAAAACGTTGAAGTAAAAAGTGACATTGCTCATCATGAGTAATTTCTAGTTTTGCTATAATGTTTTCAAAAGACGTCTGCTACATTATGCATGTGTTTAGATTTATAACTGTCATGTTAGCAAATGGTAGCGAATCCGCCTATTAGCTTTATACACATTCTGACACATTTGCAGCAGATGAATTATGTTGTTGCAATTTCCTCTTTCGTCTCAATTGTTTTCAACTACCGGTAAAAAAGATATTTTTTAAGTTGTCTGCTGCAAGTTTGTTGAATGTGAAGAAGAGATAAGGCTTATTCTGTAAGGTTCATGGGAATGCCTATTATGAACAAAATTTTGACTGGTTCATTCAACAAGAGGCCGAAGAGGGCAAGTATCGCTCCACAGCTTAGGCAAAAATTAAATCTCCAAACAGCCCGCCCCCTGATGGCCATTTTTTTTGACCATTCAACATGGCTTGAAAGAATCTGAAAGAGGGTCACCCTAGGAACATTTCTACAAAATTATTTGAAAATCACCCTGACACTTTCGGAGATGAAGATTTTTTAAGTTTTCACTATAGCCATATAAGGCAAAATAGCTCAACCCCCCTGGTGGCCATAGTTTTTGACCAATCAACATGGCTTGAAGGAATCTGATAGAAGGTCACCCTAGGAACGTTTCTACAAAATTATTTGAAAATCAGCCAAACATTTTTTTAAGTTTTCACTATAGGGCAAAATAGCCCCGCCCTCTGGTGGCCATGTTTTTCGACCAATCAACTTGAAGGAATCTGATAAAGAGTCACACAAGGAACATTTCTACAAAATTATTTGAAAATCGTTGTGACACTTTCATGAGAAGTTTTTTCAAGTTTTCACTATAGCCATATAAGGCAAAATAGACCCACGCCAGGGCGGCCATGTTTTCGTCCAATCATTTTGGCTAGAAGGAATCTGATAGAGGGTCACCCAAGTTTGAAGCAAAAAGTTAACGGACACACGTACAACGGACAATTCAAGCCAGTGGAGCTAAAAATGGTAATTGTGGATTCTCTCCTTTAACCTTTTCCAACATACAGCAAATCTGCAGCAAACAACTTTGAAAATTCCGTGTTAAAATATAGAATATATTTATGAATGTTTATTATTGAATCCAGTTAAAAGCATAAATTTTGGGCAAATGAAGCAATTTCTCTGTTTGCCATAAAGTTTTCAAATGTCATCTGCTGCAGATGCGTAAAAACGCATCTGCAGGTGGGAAAGGTTTAATTGTGCTCAGGGTGGCAGGAATTCCATTCTTACAAATGCACTGATGCCTGAGAATGAACTTTATCCATGGAATCCCATTCAAACAAATCAACAATTCTTTTGAAGTCAATTGTCCACCTTGATCAGTGTAACAACTAGACTAGTTAGAATGGAATATTCTAATAAAACATACTTTTGTTACAGACTTTAAATTTTATCAAAGCATTATAATTAATAATTTATGGAGTAATATCAGGTTATTTAGGTTATAAATAATGCTTTTGTTTGCTAGATGATGCTAATGGTTTTTCTGTCATGTGTGAGGAATATATGGTCCGGTAAATCATTCCTAGCAAGCCTTAACAGTTTATCTGATATCTTAACCCTTTCCAATTTGCAGACATAAATTAATGCATGTACAAAAGACGACTTTAACAAACTTTCTGGCAAAAGGTAAAATTGCTCATTATGAGCAATATCTTCTTTTGCTGCAATGTGTTCAACTCTTAATTATTCATTTAATCATAATCATTTGCCAAACTGTTGTCAAGATTTTTTCAAAGTTGTCTGCTGCAGATTTGTTGTATGTGGAAAAGCAAAAACATGGAAACTCTCTGTAAATGAAAGCATTAAATTATTATTCAATTATGAGCAACTTCTTCTTTTGCCATAATGTTTTCAAAAATTGTGTGCTGCTGATGCGTCAAAATCCATCTCGAAGTGGGAAAGGGTTTATACCAGAAAATGAAAACTATCAGGTAAAATATGAGAGCCAGCTACACCTACTCTGTAAACAGAGCTCCAGATAAGGGTCATTTTTCATGTTCTAAAATCCTTTTTTGACATTCAAACCCTATGTTGTGGGTACTCAAAAGAATCGTCTCAGTAAGACGATTCTTTTGAGTACCCACAACATAGGATTTTGTTGAGTAATAAGAGATATATTGTGGGAAAAAGACCTGTTCACTCCCTCTTATCTAGTCCTCTGCTGTAAAGTCAAACCATGTTATAAAGGTATCATCCAATTAAGTGCAATAGATAGACTATCCTAAGAGACCTTTAACATGCCATTATGCTAATGAATTAAGACAAAATTCATACATTATTCATTATGTCTTATTCCTAGTTTTAATTGTATCACATGCAATTTCCTAATTAACCACACTTGGTATGAGCGTTGGTTATATTTGCAAATGAAGAAGTGGAAACAATTCTGTGTTTTAGAATCTATATGTCATAACAGTATATTAACACCCAAATTCTGCAGTTCTGATGCTACACCAACATTACTACAATATATAACGACTAGAAGACGAAGCCACTGTAACCCTATTTTCAAAGAAGTATGACCATTACTGGGGGTTGAAGTCTGGTCTTCCTCTCCATAGGCAGGCATCTTAACAACTAAATCATTGAGGTGCATGGTTATTGAAAATGGGGTTGAAGATAGTTACACAATAATACAAGCCAATCCCTGTGAAAAATGACTACGTTGCCATTTCTGTACAGTGTATATAAGTTCAGATCATATATCAGAATCAACATAATATGACAGAATCTTCCAATGAGCTTATGTAAGCAATAATGTGAACAGTTTAGATCTTGATCAGAGAGTGCAGGTGCAAAGGCTGATCTGGTTCTACACTGTCCAGAAAAAGCTAATTTGGAAGCTTTCGTCGAAAACAGGCTCATATATCTTTGCATGTTCATAAAAGATCAGAACCATTCCAATAAGTGTTTAACCCTTTCCCACAAATCTGCAGCAGGCGACCGAAAGACCAAGGCAAAAATATGGAAAAGCTCTTGAAATGAATGTATAATTATTGAATGGAGTTGAAAACTTTGTGGCAAAACAAAAACTGCTCATCATGAGCAATTTCTCCTTATGTCACAATGTTTTCAAAAGTCAACTGCTGCAGATGTGTTAACCCTTTCCCTCATATAGACGCTTTCTGACGCCTCTGCAGCAGACGGCTTTTTCAAAACATAGTGACAAAAGAAGAAATTGCTCAAAACGACCAATTTCTCCTTTTGCCACAATGTTTTCCACTTTTAGTCATAGGTTATCATCCATTCAATTATAGAGATTTTCCATTTTTTGACAAAATATGTTCAACGTCGTCAGCTGCATAATTGTCGTATGAGGTAAAGGGTTAAAATGCGTCTACAAATGGGAAAGAAAATAGATATTTTTTCTCCGAGAACTCAGCATACACCCATAGATCAATTTCAAACAAAATGCAAATTAACCGAAACTGTGCAACAATATTCACCGATAATGCATTTGATTGCAGCGAGAACATCCCGAATCACAATGCAATGTACTTTGTCTAAACAGGGATGGCTGGTTAGTCTCCTGATATCTGTAGCAGGGAACATCATGGTGTCACCAGAATACATTATCATCACAGTGAAGACATTTATACATTTACAAATACAAATTGTTTGGTGTTTTATGCAGCTTTCAACAATTTTTCAGTTATATCAGAAGTTTCCTGGGAAAGTTACCAGTACTCATGGTGCAAGTCAGTCGTAATGCTAACCCTACAACCCTGATCACTGAGGACGACAGCCATTACTACAATTGTTTAGTCTTTGATATGCGGAACTCAACCACAACACCACCACTGCAGTTCTTATTCAGTGGACTTGAGATAACTGAGTCAAACAGACCAAGATATTTTTTATCTACGTTTTTATAGTGATTGCTGAATTCATACTCAATTCATTGTTGCACTGTTAATTTCGTTTCACTTTCACTCCTCTAAAATTTTAAATGGGTTGAAAATTAAAATGTAACAAGCAAAAACAGTTAATAGCAATTTAACCATTTACCTGGTATGGTATTCCTAGAGTCATCTGGTTTCGGAGTTTCTATAGCAAAAAGTGTTAATATTCTGGCAATCATTTTGATAAGGAGTTAAAAACATTGTTGAAATGGAAAAATTGCCAATTTTGACAAAATTCTACATGATCCACAATGTTTCAAATGTCTTCTCTTCTTCAGGACAACGGTTAATAAGGGCTCATCCATAACTGCAGTTCCCAATTTTATTCTAGCATGTAGTGTTTAAAATGAAAATTCAAAAAAAAGATGACGTTGAACAAATCTGATCATGCAGTCTAAACGCATGATATTCTTTTCTAGGAACATTTTTTCTAAATCTCAAAAAAACAGAATGGATTTGTTCACTTACTCATGTTGGATTTGGCCTTGTCTTTGATTTGGACTAGGGGCTGATTTAGGGGACATTGCTGATGGAACCAGGTCGTCAAGAATGCTGACCCCTGTTGCCATGGCCATAGGGACTGCCATCCGTGATCCAGTCCTACTTGGTGGTATGGATGCTTTCCTAGTGGCATCTGCAAAGAACATACAATACATATGAGTGAAGTGGTGAAGTCTTCCATTTGTTTGATGACAAAATGTTTTTATGGCATATCAGTTAAACCTTTCTCACACAAATATGCAGCAGACGACTTTGAAATCATTTGGTTAAAACTATGGTTAACCTCTATATTTGTAAATTAAGTCTCTGAATTATAGGGTTGTTAATATTGTGTCAAAAGAAAAAAATTCTCCTTAATAGCAATTTCTCCTTTTGTAACAATTTTTTCAACAAAAGTTGTCTGCTTTAGATGCATCACAATGTGTCTGCAAGTGAGAAAGGGTTTAACAAAAGTTCTGGTACTATGCTATACACTTCTTTAAACTGTAACTGTGAACTACACATAGTCTAAAATCAGTCTGAAAATGTGTGCAGTCTAACCTTGGTCTAAAATATCTAGTATTAACTTTGTGTTAAAATATGTTGAAAATCAAGGTTGAAGTAATTCAGTAAGTATGAGTTATTCCTTACCCTCATGCAGACGACTCTTGAAAACATAGTGAGCAATTTCTCCTTTTGCCACCCTGTTTTCATATCTTTTCAGAAATAACATTTTCATTTACAGACATTTTCAATATTTTTGTTAAAATGGTCACTGAAGCAGATTTGTTGTATGTGGGGATTATGGTCAACATCTAGTTAACCTTTTGCCACATAACAAAAAATCCGCAGCAGACAACTTTGAAAACATTAAGTAAAACTATTGAAGCTCTCTATAAATTATTGAATAAAATTGAAAATATTGGGGCAAATGGAGAAATTGCTCATTATGAGCAATATTTTCAAAAGTCGCCTTCTGCAGAGGGGTCAGAAAGTGTCTATATGCGGGAAACGGTCAACAGTTTACCTGTTACCAGATGAAAAACCTGTACAAAGTTGCTAATTTTTCTCCTTTTTTCCCCCATAATATTTTCTTGTGTCTAATGAAAATTTGCTACGATTCTTGCAATAATTATCTTTTGAATATTATATTTGCCATATTTCCAATCAGATAATAAATAAGCTGTTTGTAAATTTCTTACATCTTTGAATGTGCTACATTTTAGTTCAAAGAGGTAACTTTTTTAGCAAATTAATTCAATCCTTTGCTACATTTTTGTACAGAGAAGACAGACAGACAGACAGACAGACAGACAGACAGACATGCTTTCTAAAGATAACTGTTCTAAAATTGACAGTCAATCTTTACTAGGACATCATACTTTTATTAATAATAATGTACTATGATGCCCTGGATATAAAAATAAAACATAAACATAGATTAATGTAAAACAATAATTATTGTAAATACATTTTGTAAGAAGAAATAGCTATCTCTGTCTTGCATTAAGTCCAGAATGACAGTAGGTTTAAGGTCTTGATGTTGTTATACAGAGTAACAATCTAGTTTCTGTTTTTGGTAGCTAATATAATCATATTTTATGTGTAATAATTATATTAGTAACAAGAAGAAAGTATTACACTAAACAGTCATTATAACGTACTGACACTAATTGAATTAGGTCCACAATCAATGTACATATATAACCATTTACCGCTTACAACAAATCTGAAGCAGACTACTTCGAAACCATAAGCGCAGAACTATGGAGAATTTCAAAAAATGTAACTTCATTTTATTGAACAGAGTTGAAGACATTGTGGCAAAAGAAGGAGTTGTTCAGTTTTGATAATCTGATGTATATTTTCAGTGAAATCCAAAGGAAAACATATATATATATTAGACAAAAAAATAAATAAAAGCTAATTAACTCACCCAAAGATTTACTTAAACTGCTAAATCTCAACCCAGTAATAGGTCTATCCTTATTTATCATAGGTAAATATAACCCACCAACAAAATCTGTACTTGCGCGAGAACGGCCAGATCGAGACATTTTGGTTGAGAACTACACAATGCCAATTTAAACTAGATTTTTTAACTTTTAATATTTTTAAAAAGATGTTCTAAGTGAGTTACAGTTTTAAATATGCAGCAATGCATAACACACAATGCCACTTTTCATGGTCTTTTATACAAATAATTTGTTGTCCTTCGAGTCAATAATGAAACGATTTTCAAAAAAAAGTATTAGAATTAAAGATGTTTCAAATAAACTTAGATAAAACACACCAGTTGTATGGCATCACTTCCACTACAATTGCCAATACCACACACAGAAGAATGCAAATATTGAAACTTTTTTGATTTAGTCAATATCAAGATATTACAATATTTTACCACTTATTAAAACAATATTAACGAAACTGCTTGTACACAGAACAGACAGGAAGGTTTAAAACAAATGACTGTTTGATGTTAGCAACGGTTGCAGAGTGACACCAAGGCTCCTTGACAACATGTCTGCCGCAGCACAAGGTTAGTTACTGCCGAGTCTATCTTATAGTCTTTTTCATCAAGCAATAAAACACTTAACACCACTCGATGACAGCATAGGTAAACAGACTAGATTTAAACAATATCATGACGCCAGGTCCTTTCTTCCTCAGCCTGCCATATCTCAATAATTTATTAGTTTAGAATTTATAATACTTTTCAACCGTATTTTCGAGTTATATTACAGTAACAGCATAATTTATATCCAGTAGAATAAAGGCTAGGAAGCATGCCTTTCCAATGGGCAATCCACCTTTACAACTGTGATTAAGGATACAATACAAAAGTTTTTATTAATTGATTGATTGATTGGGTTTTAACACTGTATTCAACAATTCTTAGTAATATCACTGTGGTCAGTTCACTGACCCATGTGTTTCATGGCTTTCTCACACCATTTCTCAACATAACAGTCTTTCCAAGTAACTTTCTGTTTATCGACATAGACTTGTTAGCCCATTGGTTGAAAGGAATGAGGCTTGTCGCATTGACTTTTTCAAACGTCTAAAAGAATATTCGGCTAATCTGGGGTTCCAACTCACAACCCCTACACTGAAAGCCAGTGATGCAAATAACTAAGCAACTGGGTTCTTATTTAAAACCAGGCATGGTTACAACTTGGTCATGGTGAACTCCTGCCTGCTTTATCTACATTTTGTTGTTGACAATATTGAAATGGGGAAGGGGGGGCTATTACTACCTGTGATCAATTTCAATATTTTTAGTTTTTTATGTTTTATCCCATCACCCATTACTCCTTTCTCGTTTAGTGTAATAGGATTATTATTCAAGGAGGCATTTTTTTTATATCAACCTTCATGTCAGTGTCAAGTCTCCTGAAGTGATACACGATTACTAAGGCCGAGGTAAAACCAAACAATTCAAGATTTTTATTTTTTTCGATGGCAAAGATGTTCAAATCATTAAAATTCGGTTCTGAGCAATTTCCCCTATTGACACAATGTTTTCAACCTCTTTTAATAATAGTTCTTTCATTTATAGAGAAATTCAATTATTTTTGACAATGTCATATGTGCTGCAAATGTGTTGTATGTGGGAAAAGGTTAAAAAGACATTTGACTATAACCATAGTCTATGAGGATAGGGTGTGTCTGACCTCAAGTATCATTATGAAACTGTTATATGATTTTATGACGCTCTTAAATACCCAAAATGATAATTAAAGGGTTAACCTACCCACTCAAATACATGAAATGTTTAAATGAAGTCATCTGTTCACCTATTGTCTAGACTGATAAGTGTAAAAAATAAAACAATTTCAGCATAAATTTTGTTCAGTGATTGTAAAACAAGCCATGTGGCGCATGTTCAATTGCTAATGATTTATATTAGGGATGGGACCGAGTACGCGAGTACCCGAGTACTCGGTCGGACGTCCGAGTACCGGTTATCAAAATAGGTATTCGAGTACTCGATTAATTATTTTCCATTTTTTCTATCTTTCATCTGATAAAAGTATGTTAAAGTAAACAAGAGGGCCATGATGGCCCTGGATCGCTCACCTTAATTATACAATGTACTGCAATGCAAAACACATCAAGACAATTATTCTGAATGCATCCTCCACAGTGTTAACAATATTTTCCTTCATTTGGCCTAGTGATCTATATTTTTTTACCTGATATGACCCATATTCCTACATGGACTAGATATCATTAAGACAACATTCTGACAAAGTTTCAACTTGCTCAAAGTAAAAATGCGGCCTCCGGAGTTTGAACAATATTTTCCTTTATTGACCTAGTTTCTGATCCAATATAACCCATATTCGAACTTGACCTAGATATAATTCAGACAAACATTCTGACCAAATTTCAAGCTGCTGAAGCAAAAAATGTGGCATCCAAAGTGTTCACAAGATTTTCCTTCAATTTGATCTAGTGACCTAGTTTTTGACCCGGCATGACCCATATTCGAACCTGGCCTAAATATCATTCAGCTCAACATTCTGAACAAATTTCAAGCCGCTGAAGCAAAACATGCGGCTTCTACAGAGCTAATAGATTTTCCCTTAATTTGGCCTTGTGACCTAGTTTCTGATCCAATATGGCCCATATTTAAACTTGACCTAGATATTTTTAAGACAAACATTCTGACAAAATTTCAAGCTGCTGAAGCAAAAAATGAGGCATCCAAAGTGTTAACAAGATTTTCCTTCAATTTGGCCTAGTGATCTAGTTTTGGACCAGGCATGACCCATATTCGAACTTGGCCTAGATATCATTCAGCTCAACATTCTGAACAAATTTCAAGCCGCTGAAGCAAAATATGCAGCTTCTACAGAGTTAACAAGATTTTCCCTCAATTTGGCTTAGTGACCTAGTTTCTGACCCAATATGACCCATATTTGAACTTGACCTAGATATCTTTAAGACAAACATTCTGACCAAATTTCAAGTTGCTGAAGCAAAAAATGCGGCATCCAAAGTGTTAACAAGATTTTCCTTCAATTTGACCTAGTGACCTAGTTTTTGACCCGGCATAACCCATATTCGAACTTGACCTAGATATTTTTAAGACAAACATTCTGACAAAATTTCAAACTGCTTAAGCAAAAATTGCGGCCTCTGGAGTGTTAACAAGATTTTCCTTCAATTTGGCCTAGTGACCTACTTCTTGACCTGACGTGACCCATGTTCGAACTTGACCTACATATCATTAAGACAAACATTCTGATAAAGTTTCAACATGCTCAAGTTGAAAATGTGGCCTCCAGAGTGTTAACAAGATTTCGCTTCAATTTGACCTAGTGACCTCGTTTTTGACCTCATATGGCCCAGTTTCGAACTTGTCCAAGATTTTATGGAGATGAACGTTCTGATAAACTTTCATGAAGATTGGATGCAAAATGTAGCCTGTAGAGTGTTAACAAGCTCAAATGTTGACGACGCACGACACACGACGCACGACGCACGACGGACAACGGACGGACGCCGGACAAAATGTGATCCCAATAGCTCACCTTGCACTTCGTGCATAGGTGAGCTAATAAAAACTTAAAATGTATTGAATCTGTTTCTTATTGAGTTACTAAATAAGTCGGTAAATCAGCGGTGAAGGTAAATTAAACAAACAGCTAACACCTTTTCGTCTGAAGATGGTACTTAATCCATTTTAATCCGTTTAAATTGGCGGTTTGATTGCAATCGCGAGTCCTTTACGAATAACGTGACAAACAGGTAGTCAGCGATAACAATATAATCTCCAGTCAATTAGCAACCATATGTCAAACAACATGTCAAACATGGAGGGCCATCGGTTTTTCACACCTTCGTCGTAATAGTGCTTTCAATTGTCGACACGTTTTAATTGGATAGTAGTAAGAAATACAAATCACTATGATTCGATAAGAACTGCTGCAATTGATTGAGTAATTGTTCGTCAAATCATTAGAACCATTTTCTATCATTCTTACCTATTCAAACGAAAAGGAAAACAACAAAATTACAACCATGCCTCCTGCTAAATCAGCCGTCTGGAAACATTTCAAGCGCACAGCAGACGACAATTCCGTTAAATGCATGTAGTGCACATATTACGGATACCGGTTAATTCGAAAACCGAATGAAAAAAAAACCATTCTGATTGTTGATTTATGTTCCTTATTTTCATAGATGATAAAGATATTCTTTTATTAAATGTATTGTTTATCATTCTTGGTATTGTTTTCCATCCACCATTTGACTTGCTTTTTGTCCGCGAATTTAAAGAGATATACAGTCTGCACCCAAACGTTTGGATGTTTACGCCAATGCAAATTCTGGATGTATTTTTTGAATTATTTTGTTTTCATAAATAAAACAACTATTTTTTCAAATATCAAATATTAAACGTAGAGGCGAAAACAAGAGCATGCTTGTTCTTAAAAAAATCAATTCAAGTTTAGTGCACGAAGACAATATTATTCGAGAGACAAGACGTTTGATGAACGAATTTACACAATGTGATTTCTTGCAAGTACCCGAGTACTCGATCGGAAGAGTTCATGAGTACCCGAGTACTTATATCGGTACTCGTTCCCATCCCTAATTTATATCCATCGCAGCATAACAATAAATATCCCTTTACAGAAGACTTGTAATGCCTCTACAGCAGACCGCAGTTTCTTTTTATTCAGAAAGTTTCCTACTGTACTGAAAATCAGTTTTCCCTTCGACAAGAGTTTCAGTGCCTTTCCCATATACAACAATTCTGCAGCAGACAACTTTGAACATATTTTGCCAACAAATAAAAAATCTCTATAATTGAAGGACTAAAAGTGGAAAACATTGTGGCAAAAGGAGGAGTCCGAAAGCATCTATATGAGGGAAAGGGTTAACTAAAATGTGATTGCTGCTGACAACACTAACAGTTGCATATTACTTTATATATATATATTCATACATGGTTACCAGAATTTTGCATGTAATTTAATTCTTTAAGCACTTCTGTAAAGGCATCTCCCAAAATAAATTCATGTGAAGTTTGGTTGAAATTGATCCAGTGGTTTAAGAGATGTCTTTGACAAACAAATAATATGTCCAACAATGAAAAACTTCCCCTGGATATCAAATGATCCTTAACCCTTTCCCTCATATAGACGCTTTTTGACGCCTCTGCAGCAGACAGCTTTTTGAAAACATAGTGACAAAAGAAGAAATTGCACAAAACGTGCAATTTCTCCTTTTGCCATTACTACCACTTTTAAAGTCTTCGGTATGACCTTACCGAGAATTGAACCTTCGGCACCCAAGGTGAACACTCTCCCACTTCACCACCTATGCGGTCGTGAATCCGTAGAGTGAGTAATCTGTGCATGATCAGCAAATTAGTTTTCAAGTAGAAAGATTTTGATTTAGACCAATACAGACAATTCAAAAACATGCATACAGGACTTGATTAACTGTCAACAGAATTGTTACGTTGAATAATTAATCAAAACATTAATGGATCCCATTGGAATGTAATTTAAATGGATTATACATGTATAACAAGAGGGAATACAACTCTTTTCCTCATAATATACTTTTTAAAGTCATCTTAAAGGAAAATGTGTAAAATCAAGATAAATTAAAGAATGATTTTGATACAGAGTTGAAAACATCATGGGTAAAAACAAGAGCGCTGCAAGCAAACACCAACACTCGTCTGCTTTTTTCTAAATAAAAAAAGGGGCATTACTGGGTAATAATTAAAGCCAGAATTATGTGATTTGGTATAGACATGGGTATTGTTCCTTGAATCATGAGTAGCAAGTTTCATTTGAAAGGCTTTTGACTATTATGGTAAGGTTTAAGCTTTGTGACAACGCAAATGACACAGATGACGTGGATGAGGACGACACCAAGGGTATCACAATACCCCTACTTTTTAGTCCCATTTCCATGATGTTACCTACATAGTCATCAACTACAGAGAAAATATACCGACAAAAATATGGCAAATGAAAGTACAATCATCATGTTTCCAAAATTCGTCTGCTCTAAAGAAGGAGAAAGTATCTGTATGCAGGGGAGGGTTAATGATGCAATCAAGATAGACACATGACACTTTCTGGTTCATACAAATGACAATTGATGGCCCTGGAACAGGCATCTATGAAAAACATTTTTGAAAATGATGAAATTGCTCCTTATAAAACTCATCTTCTGTTGAGAAGAAACAAGGGAGAGTTATTTTGGTTGTTTGAATGGTGTTTTAACTTTCCAACCAGAAGACACATTTTGACACATCTGCAGCAGACAACTTTTAAAAATTCTAAACTGCAGATCTATATGTGGGAAAGGGTTAAACTCCCTTTAAATGAAAGTACAATAATTGAATCAAGTTGAAAACATGGTGATAAAAGGAGAAATTGCTTGTTTTGAGCAATTTCTTTTTTTGTCGCAATGTTTTCAAAAAGCCATCTGCTGCAGAGGCATCAGAAAGTGTCTATATGAGGGAAAGGGTTAAGCAAAGGACTTAAACATTTTTATATAAATGAGTATTATTTAAGAGTCTATTACTGATATGAGATCAACAAAACGCCAATGTAATGTTTATTAACAAATAAAACATAACCTTTAATGGCTTTGTAATATTTACAAAGACATTTAGAAACTCCTTTTCATTGTCTTCATAAAAGATTGCTATTATGACAATTTTTAAGTATTGTTTTTATCTTGTACATCATGCAACATAATGAAAGCTAAACAAATCGTTTCCCAAACATATTTCTCCAACTTTACAACCATATACATTCTATCCTTTGTAAATATGGCAGGTTTCATCAAATATGTTTTATCAATTTTTAAAGGAAACCTGAATAAACAATGTAAATACAAATTAAGAAAACAAAAGTTAGTTACTCTTTTTTAAGCTATTAATATCACTGAAAGAGTTGAAGCATTAATTTTATACAGCTAAATCAATTTTGACACTTTTTGTCTGTGCTTTTAGAAAAAGTGTTACCACCAAAGAGATAGATATATATATGGGAAGCAATAATCAACATCATGAAAAAAAGTTGTGTATCATCATAAAATACCATGTATATTGATAAAGACCATAGTGGTCATATAACTTAATTATCCCTACTTGGTAACATTAATAATTAAGAGGCTAACTAAACAATCCTCCAATCCTGAGCAAGTTCTCGCCAAACAATATGAGATTTCGTTTACATTCTCTCAAACCCTTTCCCACCTGCAGATGCATTTCTTTTTACGCAATAGCAGCAGTCGACTTTGGAAAACATTGTGGCCAACGGTGACAATTTCTCCTACAATATTTTCAACTTTATTTAACAATTAAGCTATCTTTGATGGGAGATTTTAAAGGTTTTTGTCACTATATAGATTATTTCAAAGTCATCTGCTGTAGATTTTTTGTATGTGGGAAAAGGTTATTTCCTCTGATCGGCCAATTAAATATTCATATGTCTAATCGGACTTAACTACAGGCTATTGTGAGATACCCAATGTGTAATGAATTGATAGAAGAGATTTGTGAACAGTAATTTCTTCAGGAAAAAACAGCTTTTTGATATTCCCACATTTACATGTAGATGCTGCATTTCTGATGCCTCTGCAGCAGTCGATCTTTTAACACTTTCCCTCATACGACAATTCTGCAGCAGCAACTTTGAACGTAATTTGTCAAAACATAGAAAATCTCCATAATTGAATGGATAACCTATGACTAAATGTGGAAAACATTGTGGCAAAAGGAGAAATTGCATGTTTTGTGCAATTTCTTCTTTTGTCACTATGTTTTCAAAAAGCCGTCTGCTGCAGAGGCGTCAGAAAGCGTCTATATGAGGGAAAGGGTTAACTAAACTTTTATATACAGAGATTTTCTCCAGTTCATTTCAAAGTTGTCTCCTGCAGATTTGTTGCATGTGGAAAAGGATTAAAATGGTTTTTTAACCATCCTACACAATCCCCTTTATCAGCCCTTTCCCATTTACAACAAATCTGCAGGATAAAATTTATATAGAAAATCTCTATAAATGAATGCTAGCAATTTAAGTCATCTGCTGCAGATTTTGAAAAGGGTTAACCACGAAGAGTTCCAGATAAGTTGAATATTTTAATGCTCTTTATTTACTATTCTGTTTCTATACCCCCAGTTTGCTATAATGGGCTGTAACTCTGGTATTATTGAGAGAATGTCAAAATCATACAAAAGGCAATGATTCTCACCCAAACAAGAAGAAACACAAAGTGTCACCTGACAATAACCAACAACTTACCAACAATCAAAGTGAAAGTGTGATGGACATTTGGACAGAATGCTGGTTTAACGCTGGCTTTCTACGACCAGTACTCCAAACAGCAGTCTTTCCGAGCAAATGTCCACATTATACAGTTAGTCCATTTTGTGGAAGACGAATGACCCTTGTCCCATTGACTCTAGTTAACCATCGGAAAGAATGTTGGCTGAACTGGGGTTTCAAACATACAACCCCTGAATCGACATTCTGCATTATGCTACCAACTCAGCAAGCGGGTCTTGACGACAGACAAACAGAAAACATAAATCATCCTACCTCATTGACAGACAGGCGAAAAAGACATTTAGTGCAATCTAATTTAGTTAGTCTAATCAAATGAGTCACTCATTGGGTCGGAAAAATGATTTCATTGAAAAACATTCACTATTCATGAACCGTATTATGACAATTGATACAATTGATTATGTGAGTGATTCTTGATCTAAAAAAAATTGGTCATCATGAGCAATTTCTCCTTTTGCCACAAAGTTTTCAAATGTCGTCTGCTGTAGAGGAGTCAGAAAGCGTCTATATGTGGGAAAGGGTTAATTAAACCAATTGAAAAACCTCATATAAATTAGTAAAGTACATGATCTAACCTCTGACTTAATTAAATAAGATGTTATTTATTTAGACTGATTTAGACTGAGTATTATGAACTTAATGATCTCATAGGAAACTGGGGATGGCTTCATCTCTGTATTATTTATAACAATATGGAACATTTTAATCCTCATCATTAGCAAGGATCAGTCCAATGTAACAAGAAAATCTACTCGTTTTATTGAAATAAAATAGTCCATCACATCCTGTCCATAAGAATAATTAACCCAACCAACATGCAGAATGCATTTCGATAATTAGTAGCAGACGACCGACTTTGAGGACTTTTAGTGAAACAATTTTGGAAACTCTCTATGAATGGAAGGACAATTATTTAATTAAGTTGAAAACATTGTGACGTTCGAAGAATTTGCACATTATGAGCATTTTCTCCTTTTGCCACAATGTTTTCAACATTCATTTGCTGCAGAGGCGTCAGAAAGAGCCTGTATGTGGTTAACCCTTTCCCTCATATAGACGCTTTTTGATGCCTCTGCAGCAGACGGCTTTTTGAAAACATAGTGACAAAAGAAGAAATTGCACAAAACGTGCAATTTCTCCTTTTGCCACAATGTTTTCCACTTTTTGTCATAGGTTATCCATTCAGTTATGGAGATTTTCTATGTTTTGACAAAATACGTTCAAAAGTTGACTGCTGCAGAATTGTCGTTTGAGGGAAAGGGTTAAGTGATAAAGCACACATTAGGACACATTAGACACCCAGAATAATGAATAAATGTAATACAGCCACAGTAATTACCATTGCAAGTCATACGCATTGTTTTAACTGCATATCAAACAACTAAACCGAAATCGTTTGAGGGAAAGGGTTAAGTGATAAAGCACACATTAGGACACATTAGACACCCAGAATAATGAATAAATGTAATACAGCCACAGTAATTACCATTGCAAGTCATACGCATTGTTTTAACTGCATATCAAACAACTAAACCGAAATCAGTGTTAATCAGACCATAATCAAATAACCTTTGGTTAACCCTTTCCCTCATACGGCTATTCTGCAGCAGACGACTTTGAACATATTTTGTCAAAAAATAGAAAATCTCCATAATTGAATGGATAACCTATGACAAAAAGTGGTCAGCATTGTGGCAAAAGGAGAAATTGCACGTTTTGTGCAATTTCTTCTTTTGTCACTATGTTTTCAAAAAGCTGTCTGCTTCAGAGGCGTCAGAAAGCGTCTATATGAGGGAAAGGGTTAATAATACTTTAACATGAAGAATAACAAAAACAAGCAAATTCAGAGAATTATGGTCCCCCGCCAGGGTCAAGGTCACAAGGTCAAAAAAATTGGTATTGATGGAAAGGGGTTGTCACAAGGAATACACATGTGAAATATGAAAGCAGTACCTATTACGGTTCAGAAGTTATGACCAAGGTTAAAGTTTTTGTGACAGCGTGACTGACGGACTGACGAATGAGAAATAATAGTCCCCATGCTTTCGCTAAAAGCGGGTGACAATAACTTCACACAGAACAATTGAAAGAGTATTACCATTTCAAATTGACAGAAAAAGAAATGTAGATACATAATACATTGAACAACAAGAAAGAAAAGTCAGACAAATAAAGATACAAACACAGTCACAAGAAAACTTATATTATTACAAGTAAACCCAATCAGGTAAAAACACCTCTTGTTGCCATTATTGCATAAACTAATATCACACAGAACTATTGAAAGAGTATTACCAATCCAAACTGACAAAGACATATACATAGAACCAAAAGAAAGCAAAGTCAGACAAATAAAGATACAAACACAGTCACAAGAAAACTTATATTATTACAAGTGAACCCAATCAGGTAAAAACACCTCTTGTTGCCATTATTGCATAAACTAATATCACACAGAACTATTGAAAGAGTATTAATTACCAATTTAAACTGACAAAGACATATACATAGAACCAAAAGAAAGCAAAGTCAGACAAATAAAGATACAAACACAGTCATGAGAAAACTAATAATATTACATGTGAACCCAATCAGGTCAAAACACTTCTTGTGACCCCATTATGGCATCACATAAAGGGGAGTATGCATAAAACTAGTTTGAGCAACACTTCTAGTTTATTGTTTTAAGTAACATCTACTCTATAAGTAGGTTGACAGTGAAGGCACTTCTGAAACTGAGTTTATACACAGGTTCGCATGGGTCTACACTGTTGTTCACTTGGTGTCCAAACATGCTTAGAAGGCGCAAATTTTCTCATGTCAACGGTCATATTTGTTCTACATTCAGTCCAAAACAAGTAAATAAAATCTATAAAACAGACATATATTCCACGTCACTTCAGTCTTTAACTTACATTCAGGTAAATCTTCTATAGCAGGCAACATGTGATAGTTAACCACTGCAATTCACATTTATTTTTTATTTTTAATTTGTTGTGGTTTTATGCTGTTTCAACATTATTTCAGTTATATCATTGCAACAGAACACTTATTCATGATCTATGGGTAAACACACCAGTACTTAGACAAGGAATTGTGCCTTGCCCAAGAACACTCCACCATGACCGCCCTATGTAGGGAACGAATGTGGGAAGCCCGGTGACATAACTCCCATGCTAGCAATTTACAATAGCATACTTAATCTTTCTCACGTACAACAAATCTGCAGCAGATGACTTTGAAAACATCTTGACAAAAATGTTTAAAACCTCTCTTAACCCTTTCCCTCATACGACAATTCTGCAGCAGATGACTTTGAACATATTTTGACAAAACATAGAAAATCTCCATTATTGAATGGATAACCTATGACAAAAAGTGGAAAACATTTTGGCAAAAGGAGAAATTGCACGTTTTGTGCAATTTCTTCTTTTGTCACTATGTTTTCAAAAAGCAGTCTGCTGCAGAGGCATCAGAATGCGTCTATATGAGGGAAAGGGTTAATGAAATCCAATGATTTCAAAAGTCATCTGCAGCAGATGCATCAAAATGTGCCTGTAAGTGGAAAAGGACTAAAGGAGATGCACTCCAGAAGTAAAATCTTAGCATAAATCTTAATAATGATGAAAATTGTGATCAAGACAATACATGAACTGGTGCATAATGACAAAATCTGGAATACAGTGATGTGAAAATGTAAACAATTCTCAGGCATGCAAGACTCCAACAAAGTAAGTATTTTCATGTAGCATCAGTTGGGATTAACTTGGTATCGTTGCTTTAGCAGCAACATTCTTTTCCACCCAAAAGATGCATTCCGGAACATGCAACATGCATCAACAGTGACAAAATGGATTAAGTTTATATATACATCTCTCATTATCTAACAATTTATTTACTTCTCTTATTCCTATGATATGAAGAAAACTAAACTTCTAAATAATTGATGAACTTGATTTTTTAACACTTTCCTTCTTACAAAAAATCGGCAGCAGACATCTTTGAAAACATCTAAGCAAAGTTATGGAAAATCTCTTAAAAAGAAAGTTAAATAACTGAAAAAGGTTGAAAACATTGTAGCAAAAGAAGAATTAATTTTTTGTTCATCAGGAGCAATTTCCTCTTTTTCTACAATTTGTTCATTTGTCGTCTGCACTAGAAGCATCAGAAAGTGTAAGAACTAAGAATTACTTCAATATTTGGAAATCAAGGACTTATTTTAAATACTGTCAATGTAAAACAAAGTGATTCAATTTCAAATATTTACATCTCATTTAAATTGTTACCATATAAGCAAAGATTTAAGCCAAGTGAAAACAAAAAAGACAAATAATTGCTACTGAACTTGAGATAAAATTGATTATCAAGTATGAAAGCTGTATACATGTTTTTGTATACACTTATATAAAGTGTATACATGTTTTTGACTTATTGGAATATATTGTGAAACAACAACAGTAAGCACCAACAACATTCAACCCTTTCCCACACACAACAAATCTGCATCAGATGACTTTTACATTTAGAAATGAATATGGAAAATCTCTATAAATGAAGGAACAAGTATTTTAATAAAGTTGAAAACATTGTGGCAAAAGGAGATATGGCTCATCATGAGCCATTTCTCCTTTTTCCACTATGCTTTCAAAAAGTCGTCTGTATGTGGGAAAGGTCAACAGACAGAAACAATGATTTCATTTTGATGAACAAACAACACAAGTTTGATGAAAATCGGAACACTTACATCATCATATTACAGATCGGCTACCTAAACATGAATATTGAAATATTTATTTACATTCCTTTTCTTCTCCAAGTGTATACTCGGGTCCCTGAAGTTTTTGAGCCTGAGTAATTTCTAAGAACTACGCTGCCAAGGACTAAATGAATCTTTAGACATCACAAAAATATTTCAACACTTCTCAGTTGAATGCAAATACAAAGTTGCCTGAGAAAATGTGAGACTAATGACATCATGAAACACACAGTTGGGATGCTCCTCAATACATCCCTACTTGTTCCCAGGGTATAACTCTACAATATTAAGCAATATGAGGTATTATTGCCTCTCCAGCTGGAATCATTATCCTTTTCAAACATAAAACAAATCTGCAGCAGACTACTTTGAAAACAGTACTTCAAAAAAGAATGACAAATATCTATGAAAAAAACTCATATTTAATTGAGTTGAAAAAATTGTGGCAAAAGGAGAAAATGCTCATAATGAAAAGAAAATCCCTTTGTCACAATGCTTTCAAAAGTTGTCTGCTTCAGATGCATCTACAAGTTGGAAAGGGTTAATGTTACATTGGTGTAAATTATTGGGGTTAAAATTCTACTCTAAGTCTATAATATCATAGAAGCAATCAGTGAAGCTTTTGCTGAGCTTATGCATTTCCACAGGCTTACCTGTTTGCAAATGCTACAAGACCCCACTAACAAAAGATACGGCTTAAATATATTATTGTGGCATACTTAAATCTTCACCAAATTTATCTTTGGGTCATTTATCCTACCATGTTAATAATCATACAAGAGCACCATGAAGGTCCTATATGGCTCACCTGGTTTAATAGAACTTAAATAGTTTTCAATTTTCTATCTTTAAACATATAAGGGAAACAAGCAACATCACCTGGCGGCCATATTTTTCAATGTATCGCAATTAATTGAACGATCCTGGAAAATTTGTGCTAAATTATTTTATAAGTTTGGGCATTTCCCCCTCTTTTTGATGTCAAAAACCAAAGCTCTACATTTTTTGTACAATTTTGAAGGAAGACGACCTAAGGAACATTTGTGTAAATCATCAGAAGGCACAATTTCTAGTCTGATACAATGAATCAGAGACGTCTGAATCTTTATTTGTGAAAAAAAGGTTATTAATTATAAAAGCACTATGTCATATTCTAAAAAAGCATGGTTACATAAATTTACCATAATACTACCAATAGGGAGGCTATATAATTATAGTAACTCGGTCTCAGGGTTTCCCCCAAAATTTTCGGAAACTTAAACTCTGACGCCTGTGGTGTTATTCATACCTGATTTTGGCTCTGTTTCCATCATTCCATATGTCTGAAGGGTATCTATGGGACCTGCCTGCCCCAGAGTGGGTCCATCTCCTTCCATGTTGATGTTTCTGATAGCAGCGGCTGTGTCAACATCCTCAAAATCAGTACCTGTAAGATTAACAGTGTTTTCTTAAACCCTTTCCCACATACAGCAAATCTGCAGCAGACGACTTTGAAAACATTTTGTCAAAACTATGGAAAATATCTATGTATGAAACTTTAATTATTGAACAGGGTTAAAAACATTGTGTCAAAAGGAGAAATTGCTCATTATGAGCAATTCTTCCATTAGCCACAATGATTTCAACAGTCATGATGCAGGTGTTAAAAAGCACCTGTATGTTAAACCATTTCATACATGCAATTGCAATTTGACAACTATGCAGCAGAAGACATGTTTAATTTCTCTTTATGAGCCAGAACGTTTTCAACTCTATAATAATATTTATACTTTGATTAGTAACTATATTTGTGTCTGCTGCATATTGTGTCCTTTGTGGACAAGATAATCAGCAGAAGACTTTTGAAAACATAGTGGATAAAGAAAATTGCTCTTTATAAATATTTTCTCTTTTACCACCAATCTTTTCAACCTTCGTTACAATTATGCTTTTACAAGCAGATGGTGCTACTAGAGAATTGAGTTTTACAATTTATGATATTTTCCATGTTTCGCTGTGTAGCATGATAGATAGGAGTAACTTTCGTGTTTATTATCTTGTAATGCTGTCCTGTTTGATATAGGGGTAGTAACTATACCAAGACCAACAACTAAATACAACAAGAGTTGTCTGAAGCTAGCAAAAACTTTCCTGATATTTGTCTAACTGTGAATCTGACAGGTTATCATATTTTGATTATCCTGTTTAAAACAACATCTGATGCAAAAATCTTAGCCTCTGGAAAAGTTTGCTGCATATTTGTTGTATGTCGGGAAAGGGTTTATGCTTGGAATAAGTGCTTGGTCACAGAATTACAATTATACAAATGACTGGAATATTTCTTAAGTAGTCATGCATTGCAAGAACATTCCTAGTTAAATATGCTGAATTATTATATCATACTATAAACATTTTGTTGAACTAGGGAAAGCCAAAACAGAGTTTTTCTCAGTAACACTAATTCAGTATACATTGTACTCCCTTACTGTTTATGATTGATTAATTGGGGTAAAACACAATTTATTCAGTCAACACACAGCGTTGTCCACATAGACTGTTAAGCCTATTGGTGGAAGACGATCAATGGCGCTTGTCGCAATGACTTTTGTCAAATGTCAGAAGAAATGTTAGCCAAGCTAGGGTTCGAATTCGCAATCCCTGCATTAGCAGTCTACGTCATTACAGATTGAGCTTACTAGGCTAGCCATCTGGTGTAAAAATATTTGAAAGAGAATTGCTACTTCTCAAAAAAATTGAAGTAGACTTTTTACAAAGTTTTAAAATGATGAAAAATTGCTCAGAATAAAAAAAAATTCCTTTTCCGACAATATTTTCAAAATTGGCTTGTTGTATAAATTCAATATGTATCAGAGAAAGGTTAATTACATGGTCAAATAAGATATTTTGGAATCTTGAATTTCTATTGCCCACAAACAACAAATCTACAGCAGATGACCTTTGAAAACATTGTGATAAAAAATGGAGGAATTGCTCCGGATGAGCAATTTCCCCTTTGCTGCAACTTAAAAGTCTTTTAAACTTTATATTTTATTTTTCGATTTATTCACTATTTTTGCCAAGATGTTTTGAAAGTGGTCTGCTGCAGATTTACAGTTGAGTATGTGGGAAATGGCTTAAAATAATCGTCTGAGTGATTGTTGATAGAGACAAAAAGAAAATATTTTGTTATGTCTCATAGTGTTTAAACAAACATCATAATATAATTCAACAAAAACAATCAAATCTATAATCAATATTCAATAGCAAACACGAAGTTATCAACAATAAGATCAAAAGATTACACACAAATAGGCATGAGTATGCAATGACAACTTTAATCAATATTATCTCATATAGAAATCAATATATCTAGAGCATATATATAGGTAGGACATTGCGACTCATATTCAATAATCAAAAATCTATTTCAAATTTCCCAATATTTCAACCATGAGTTTAAAATTGTAATGGTTGTTTACATTGTTTTGAACACTATTTCAGTTACATCAAGTTGTTACCTGGCTAGATTAACAGTACTATCAGTATATAATATTCTGACAATATGAAAAATCTCTTTCAATGAAAGTGCAATCATTAAAAAGAGTTGAAAATATTGTGGCAAAAGGAGAAATTGCTCATAATGATTAATTTCTCGTTTTGACAAAAGTCCTCTGCTGCAGATGTGTTAAAATACTTCTACATGTGGGAAAGGGGCAAGTATGAAAGGTAAATGATTAGTGTTGGGCCATCGGTTCCAGTTTTACAATCGATTATTGGTTACAATCGCTTTGCCTCAATCGTTTAGACATCGATTATATAATCGGTTCATACAGAATTGTATTTAACAAGCCTCAATGTTCTCAATGCTTCTTGTTATTTATGTTTGATAAAAAAATAAAATCAGCTTAATGTCTTGTTTTTACTAGGTTGTATTATTTTATTGCCCAAAAAACGCTTTGTTTCCATCTCAAGTTGTTGTATTTACATGCTAGCCCACCAAATTTGAGTTTTCAAACATGACTGCGAAAGTTATCTCCCTTGCAGAAGCGAGTATTAATCGAGGGGAAATGAAGCGAAAAAAGCGAACTGATAATCAATTGTGGTAAAATGCAATCGATTATCACCGACGTGATGCACATCCGATCAAATTTCGTTTATAATCGATCATCGGCCCAACACTATAAATGATTAACCCTTTCCCTCATATAGACGCTTTCTGATGCAGATAGCTTTTTGAAAACATGGCGACACAAGAAGAAATTGCTCAAAACGAGCAATTTCTCCTTGTGGCACTATGTTTTCAACTTTATTCAATTATTGTTCTTTCCTTTAAAGGAATTTTCTGTGCTTTTGCCTAGACATTTTCAAAGTCGTCTGCTGCGGATTTGTTGAATGAAAGGTAAATGATTAAACGATAGTATTACCCTCCATCCCTTCCTGAGTTGTATACATTGGTGGAGGCATGAATCGGACTTCATGTGCGGGTGACGTGTCTGGTATAGGGTAGTCCATGTCCATGTTTTGTACTGGGGGTTCCTCAGAGAGATTCTCCACCATCATCTCCTCCATCTGTTCTTGTAATGGCGGTAATCCTCCATTCGGATTCAAAGTTGTACTTGAGATTCTGTGACAAGAAAATTTTAAATAAGCCAATGGAATTTGATGCAAGTACTTGTGGTAACTAAGCATAGTGTATAAAATATAATAAAGATGTCTGAAGCAGATTATATGGAGTCAGAATCAATTTAACCCTTCTCCTCATATAGGCACTTTCAGACGCCTCTGAAGCAGACAGCTTTTTGAAAACAGTGACAAAAGAAGAAATTGCTCAAAACACTTTTAGTCATAGGTTATCCATTCAATTATAGAGATATTCTATTTTTTGACAAAGTATGTTTAAAGACGTCTGCTGCAGAATTGTCATATGAGGGAAAGGCTTAACCCCCTTTCCCAAATGCAGATATATTATGACGCATCTGCAACAGACGACAGAGCATCTTGTGCATTTACCACAATGTTTTTAACTTTATTTAACCCTTTCCCACATACAGTAAATTTGCAGCAGGCAACTTTGAAAACATCTAAGCAAAAATATGGACAATTTCTTTAAATGTAGGTATAATTACTGAAAAATTGCAAGCATAAATTTATAAAGAGTAGCAGTTATTGTGGGAAAAAGACAAAATATCCCTTTTTGAACAATGATTGTTAAGGAATTGTATATCAATTAACCCCTTCCACATTTATACACAAATTCAGCAGATGACTTTTAAAAACATTGTTATAAAAGGAGTAATTGCTTATTCTCATGAGCAATTCACCTTTAGCCACAAAGGTTTCTTATACTTTCATTCAAAGACAATTTCAATTATTTTTGTATCTGTATTTTCTAAGTTGTCTGCAGCAGATTTGTTGTATATGTGCGATAGATTTACACCTTTAGATACGTTAACCCTTTCCCTCATACGGCAATAATGCAGCAGACGACTGCAGACGTATTTTGTCAAAAAATAGAAAATCTCCATAATTTAATGGATAACCTATGACAAAAAGTGGCCAATTTCTTCTTTTGTTATTATGTTTTCAAAAAGCCGTCTGCTGCAGAGGCGTTAGAAAGCGTCTATATGAGGGAAAGGGTTAACTGAAGGACTTATATATCAAAGTTTTCATACATTGTGTTGGCTATTAAAAGATTATTATACATTGAGGTTTACATGCTCTAATCCTTTCCCACATTATACAACTTGCAGCAGATAATTTGAAGAAAAAAACCAAAGCAAAAGTATGGATACTCCCTATAAAAGAAAAAAACAATTAATGAATAAAGTTGAAAACATTGTGGCAAAAGAAGAAATTGCTGAATAATTTCAAAATTTGTCTGCTGCAGAGGTTTCACAAACCGTCTGCATGTAGAAAAGAGCTTTATAGATACCTTGGATACCAAAGGCCATAAGGTTTTGGAACTCTAACATAAAGGGCAATACATTTCAAAACTCAAACCCTTCCCTTTTAATATTATATGCAAACAAATTAAAAGAAGATGTTTTAACTCTCTTTCCCAAATACAGCAAATTTGCAGCATACAACTTTAAAAAGATCCAGGCAAAAATACAGAAAAGCTCTATTAATGTTACTGAAAAAAGTTGAAAACTATTGTGGCAAAAAGAGAAATTGCTTGTCTTGAGCAATTTCTCCTTTTGACAAAATTGTTTTTAAAGTCGTCTGCTGCAATGGCATCAGGAAGCGTCTGTAGGTGGGAAAGCATTAATTAGAATGTGAGCTGATAATGAAATGAAGATAAGAGGTATTAAATATTCAACATCAGATCCTGCCCTTAAATATTGAATTATGTTAAATGATCCCCTTGACTATTAATAGAGTATTGTGCTTACATTAATTAAACCTTTCTCACATACAAAAAATCTACAACAGACAGATTTTTAAAACATTTAGGCAAAATAATGAAAAATTTATCAAAACTATTGGTCAAAGTTGAAATAAATGAGGCAACTGAAGAAATTGCCAAATGAGTAATTTCTCGTTTTGTCACATTGTTTTCTAAAGTCATCTGCCGCAGATGTGTCAAAATGTGTAGACCTGCAATAATTGAAGAAGGGTTCAACAATAGTAAGGGTAAACAGATATAAAAGGATTAACACTTTCTCATGAATTATTCATTTAACCCTTTTCCACATAGGTACAGACACTTTCTGAGGCCTCTGCAGCAGACAACTTAAGAAAACATTGTGACAAAAGAAGAAATGGCTCGTAATGCAATTTCTCCTTTTGCCACAATTTTTTCAATTTAATTTTATAATTGTGTTTGAAATCATTGAGAGTTCCAATTTTTATGCTTTAATTATTTCAAATTCGACTGCTGCAGTTTTGTTATTGTCAGAAAAGTTAAGCAATGTTTCATTTAATCAAATTGTTTTTCATCTGCTGCAGAATTTGTTTATCTGTCCTGAAATCTGCAGCAGACGAATCTGAAAACATCTAGGCACTTAGGTCCTCTCATGAAAAATTACAAGGTTGACAACAACAAATTAAGCCCTTCTATTACGAATTAACTCCTTCCCACATTCAAATGCTTCATGACACATTGCACCACAGATGTCATTTGCCACAATGTTTTCAACTCTTTTCAATAATTAAACTATCAGTTATACACATATTCCCTATTCCCTATTTCTTGTCGAGATGATATCAAAGTCGTTTGCTTCAGATTTGTTGTATGTAGGAAGGGTTAAGAAAGGTAAATACATATATAGGCAACATAAATCATAACCCATTGTGAAGTGTCTCAGGTGACTTCGGTAACAGAGCTTTAAATAAGATCAGTTTTATTTTTAGAATTTGATATTCTTATTTAGTATTCTTTTACTTAACGGGCCTGCAGTCTCTTTTTAAATTATGTTTTGACAATAAATGAAAACTTCTGTGACCAGCATCATATGTTTCCAATTATAATGGCTTAACTCTTTCCCTCATACGACAATTCTGCAGCAGACGACTTTGAACATTTTTGGCAAAAAATTGAAAATCTCTATAATTGAAGGGATAACCCAAGACTAAATGTGGAAAACATTGTGTCAAAAGGAGAAATTGCTCGTTTTGAGCAATTTCTTCTTTTGTCACTATGTTTTCAAAAAGCCGTCTGCTGCAGAGGCGTCAGAAAGTGTCTATATGAGGGAAAGGGTTAAAAAGTCTTTGATTGAAAGTAGCCAATTATCTGGGGAAGGATTTTGTATGGAAAACGAATGCAAGAATGTCGGGACATTAAAAAATTAAGAGAATTGACTGCTGTGCTATACATGTCTGAAACGCCATTGATAATGATAAAAAACCCAAATAAGTCCTTTTAACCCTTTTCAAAATACAGACACATGTTGAAAAGCATATTAAGGCCACACTGTTTTCATCTTTTGTCATTAATTTCACCCTCATATATTGGAAATTGTCCATAATTTTGTCTTGCTGTTTTCAAATTCGTAGGGTTTATATTGATTCAATATGGGAAAGGAATAAAACGATAACAATCAAAGGTTATTTCCCTTCCTTTATCAGAAACTTTAAACCTTTTCCCACCTGAAGACATATTTTGACACATCTGTAGCTTTGTTTTGCTGGGGTTTTAACACCATTTTGTACAGTATTTTAGTCATATCATGGGGACAGTTCACTTATTCATGATCCCTGGGTAAACAAACCAGTACTAGGCTAGGAAATGTTCATTGCCCAAGAGCACTCCACCATGACCACAGTGCCGCGATCTGCAACAGACCACATTTGAAAACATTTTGGCAAAAGGTAAATTGACTCATAATGAAGAATTTCTCTTTTTGTCACAATGTTTTCAACTCTATTCAATCAACATACCTTTCTAGCTAGTATCAAATTAATCTGATACAGATTTTTTGTATGCAGGTATGGGTTATACAGACCTACAGCACTAGCAGCAGAAGCAAAGCATACAAACTGGTTGTTATATATTCCTTGTCCTAGCATTATATTTCACTCTCTTAATTTAAAATTTGCACAAGCTGACTTTTGAAAACATTGTAAGTCATGCTGAGCAATTTCACTAAACTTTCATTTATAAATGTTTCCCATAATGTCACTTTGAGTATATGAATGTCATCTGATGCAGGTTTGTTGTATGTGGGAAAGGGGTGTAAAAGCTGAAATTGTTTTACTTAAACCTTTCCCTCATAAAGATGCTTTCTGACGCCTCTGCAGCAGACAGCTTTTTGAAAACATAGTGACAAAAGAAGAAATTGCTCGAAACGAGCAATTTCTCCTTTTGCCACAATGTTTTCCACTTTTAGTCATAGGTTATCCATTCAATTATAGAGATTTTCTATTTTTTGACAAAATATGTTCAAAGTCGTCTGCTGCAGATTTGTGGTATGAGAAAAAGGGTTAACGTACTACAGATAAATGTTTGATATCCAAGGGAAGTTATTGGCTCTCATCAAGTTTTATTCTGTTAAATTAACTAGTAATGTTGTCTGTATCTTTCCTTTCAATAATTCCAGTAGCTTCATGTTTGTACTAGCATCTGATTCAAAGATGCTTAATTATACTTTTCAAGTCTACAGTATAATCCAATCATGGAACAAAGCGGAGGTCTCCCCCTCTCAAGGTGGATGGTCTAACTAACAACTACATTGTGAATCACATCAATAATCATTGATTTATAGAGTTCTACTTTTTTTCAAACTCAGCACCTAATCATGTTCACACACTAAATCCAAATCAATTGCAACTGAACAATCCAAACTGAATAACCTTAACCCTTCCTCACATACAATAAGTCTGAAGCAGACGGCTTTGACATCATTTTTCTCATTTTGCCACAATATTTTCAAAAGTATTCTGCATCAGACCAGTTTTGAAAACATTTTAACGAAAAGAAAACATTGCTCATGATAAGCAATTTTTCCTTTTGCTACTATATTTTCAAATTTATTCAATAATTAAACTTTCATTTAACATACATATTTTTGTCTAAATATTTTCAAAGTTGTCCGCTGTAGATTACTGATTGTAGGAAAGGGTTAATTAGTCGCCGGGCAGAAGCCCGCGACTTCTATTTTTAATAGCTTTTCGGAAATCACATGGGAGGGCGGCTTATTATTAGAAAGAAACAAATCTAGATGATTTGAACATATTACAATTGTGGTTGTTTACGAACACTAATAAATGACACATCTAAAATGAAATAAATATTCCGATTTTTTAATGTTTGCAGTTTTTTTTATTTCACTCGCATTTAAGTTTTTTGTCTTATTTACGAAGACAAAAGTGGTCCCTTCAAGACGTGAACCAACACCCCCTAATGCAGACTCTTATGTGTCATCATTGAGGTCAATTTCGGATTCTCCTTTTAATAGCAATTTTAACTTACTAAATGTTGTTTTCATGTTCAAAGAGATGTCTTGATTTGTGTAGAATTCATTTAATAATGTTAATCCATGAATATCTAAAGAAGGAACTGTTTCTAAGCTAAATATAGACCCTATTCTGTTGTGTAGTTTCGTGACCTTTAACATCGATTTTCGCGCATGCGCATTTCGATATGAAAAAGCGAGTGATATTATTTTATTTTAGACAAGTACAAGACGAATGTTTGACGCAAAGCGTCAAAGAGAAGCCGCAATATTTCGTTGTACATGTAGAAATAAGAAAAAAAGAACATTTTTAAATCCACAAACAATAGAACAATTTAAACTGTAGACGGTATTGCTGATATATTTCTCCTTTTGAAGACTTTTGTTTTCTTCAAATTACCTCCCTTTAAAGCAATACCAGGATATTTACCTTGTGATTCGAATAAGATTGACAAACATTGAAATTATATGAATGAATACTATTATTTAAATAAGTAACAACAGCAAAATTAAATTAAAGCCAGATAAATGTGTACACATTTCGTTAATTTGTTATAGATACCCTAATGTATAGATATGAATATAATCTTTATAAGCAAATGTTTTCATTTCAACGTTCCTAATGTTTGAATAGACTAAGGAAAGTCAAGAATACATAAATAAATCAATGCAGTCTTTTCCGGCGATATTGATGCCTTGCATCAACTTTCTCTTGTATTTATTTAAATCCTTCTTGTATCATGGTTTCGTGTAAGAGAAGGCATAATCGACATTCATTTATGACTTCTTCTCATCAACTACATTATATACCATTTTGAAAATATCTGAGCGAAAAACTAGCAATATCTTGAAAATTAAAAGTATAAGTTAACTTAACAGTTTAAAATGACCAAATTTTTATTTTAACTTTTTAGGCTAAAGTCGTCTGCTTCAATGGTATCAAAAAGAGTCTGCATTATATCAGGGAAAGTGATGAACAATTCATCATATATAATTCAACTTGCTTTTATAATGTTGATGAAGAAATTATAAATGCACAGCATCTGCTTTCCAAAACCAGTTTTTCGGGACAAAAAAAGCCATTTCTTCCCATCTCTTTAGCAATCAATTTGAAACTACAAACAAAATCTCAGTTCATCTAGACAAAAAGGCAAGAGCACACAAAAAATACTGGAATTAAATGTTTACCCATGCTTTGTTGGCTTGCTGTTTGTAAACAAAATTAACATAAAATAAAGGAGAAGAAAAAGTTACGAAGACATACTAACATTAACAGAGGTTTTAACCCTTTCCCTCACATAGACGCTTTCTGACGCCTCTGCAGCAGACAGCTTTTTGAAAACATAGTGACAAAAGAAGAAATTGCACAAAACATGCAATTTCTACTTTTGCCACAATGTTTTCCACTTTTTGTCATAGGTTATCCATTCAATTATGGAGATTTTCTATGTTTTGACAAAATAAATTCAAAGTCGTCTGCTGCAGAATTGTCGTATGAGGGAAAGGGTTAATATGGTGATAAAAACTGCTGTGGGATAAAAGGAATAAACTTAACTCTTTCCCATTTACAACAAATCTACAGCAGAAAATCTCTACATATGCACAGGGACATAGAGAGACTTATCTACGTCCATGATATGCATACATAATTATTCAATAGAACATGTGGCAAAAGGACAAATTGCGCATTTTGAGTAATTTCTCCTCTTGCCATATTGTTTTCAAAAGTTGTCTGCTGCAGAAGCATTAAAATTTATTTGTATGTAGGAGAAGGCTAAAATATAAAAGCTAATATGGAGCAACTTTTCAGAAACACAAAAATGCATTGATACGTTGTATACATGTATATTGTATGATACATGTATCAATTTTGTTAAGAAATTAAAACAACAACAATAATGATATTGATATTACATAAAAATGATATAGACCCGAAAAGCAAAATAATTGGTACAAGAAGTCTAATGTAGAAAATAACCAATTTATTCATACAATTTAAAAATATTCTTAAGCTAATTTGCCAAGCAAGTCATTAAACCAAAAACTAAAAGTTTGCAAACATGTATCATTTTTTAAACAGCTTGATAATAATTATAAACTTTGTGCCACCGACATTGACAATACATTTGCATGTGTAGAAAACAGTAAATAATGAATGGTGCAAATAGGAAATATCCATCTACTGGATGTAGAACTTACAGTGTTGTCTATTTTGAACACTTTGAATAAATAGTGTCGACTACTTTGAATTAATAGTGTTGACTGCTTCGAATTTATAGTGTTGACTGCTTTGCTTTCAATTTATAATGTTTCCTGCTTTGAACTTATAGAATTGACTGCTTTGAATTTATAGTGTTGACCGCTTTGCTTCGAATTTATAATGTTTTCTGCTTTGAACTTATAGTGTTGACTGCTTTGAACTTATACTGTTTTCTGCTTTGAACTTATAGTGATGATTGCTTTGAACTTATAGTGTTGACTGCTTTGAACTTATAGTGTTGACTGCTTTGAACTTATAGTGTTGACGGCTTTGAACTTATAGTATTGACTGCTTTGAACTTATAATGATGATCACTTTGAACTTATAGTGTTGACTGCTTTGAACTTATAGTGATGATCACTTTGAACTTATAGTGTTGACTGCTTTGAACTTATAGTGATGATCACTTTGAACTTATAGTGTTGACTGCTTTGAATGTATAGTGATGATCACTTTGAACTTATAGTGTTGACTGCTTTGAACTTATAATGTTTTCTGCTTTGAACATATAGTGTTGACTGCTTTGAACAAACTTATAGTGTTGACTGCTTTGAAATTATAGTGTTGACTGCTTTGAACTTATAGTGATGATCACTTTGAACTTATAGTGTTGATCACTTTGAACTTATAGTGTTGACTGCTTTGAACTTAGTGTTGACTACTTATAGTGTTGACTGCTTTGAACTTATAGTGTTGACTGCCTTAAAAATTTCCATCTGCTTTGAATTTATAGTGATATCTGCTTTTAATCTATAGTGCCATCTGCTTTGAACTTAAAGTGTTGTCTGCTTTAAACTTATAGTGTTGACTGCATTAAATAGTGCCATCTGCTTTGAACTTATAGTATTGTCTGTTGTGAACTTATAGTGATGTCTGTTTTGAACTTATAGTGCCATCTGCTTTGAATTTAAAGTTTCATCTGCTTTGAATTCATAGTGTTGTCTGCTTTGAACTCAGTGTTGACTGCTTTAAAATGATACGTAGTGGTGACCGCTTTGATTTTATAGTGTTGACTGTTTTGAACTTGTAGTGTTGACTGCTTTAAACTTATAATGGTTACTGCTTTGAATGTATAGTGCCATCTGCTTTGAACTCATAGTGGTGTTTGCTTTGAACTTGTAGTGTCATCTGCTTTAAACTTATAGTGCCATCTAGTCTTAATTGGCAGTTATATTTGCTTTTAACTCTTTTTCAATTGTTAGTGTAATCTTCTCATAAATTATAGTGCTGTCTGCTTTATGTTTACTGTTTTGTCAGCTGTGAAATTAAGGTGGTGTTTACTTAAACTACTAATAGTGCTATCTCATTTGATATTGTAGATTAGTCCACTTTGAGATTATAGTATAGTCTTATTTGAATTTATAGAATTGTCTGTTTTAAACATATAGTGTAGTCTTCTTGAAGACATAGTGAAGCCTCTTTTGATTTTATAGTGTACTCCGTTTTAAATTTAAAGTGTTGTCTGTTTTAAATTTAAAGTGTTGTCCGCTTTAAATACATCAGGGGAATATTCTGTTCCATATGGCACTAAAAGTTTAAACAATAGAGTTGGTAATATTGAGCATTTTCAAAACTTGATTGCTTCAAAATAAACAAGAACATTGTGACAAACAGTGGTCATTTGGATCATATAGCATGTATGTTTTGCAGTGCAGACAGATTGTTAAACCTTTTTCAAATGTGTGGACATATTTTTAAACATATGCAGCAAACAAATTTAGAAATTGTTGTTGCAAAGGAGAAATTGCTCATGATGATGTTTTCAACTCTATTGAATAATTATAGTTTCTATTTATAGAGATTTTAGAGTTTTAGAGGACCTCTCCTAAAGATTTGAAGTATGTGAAAAGGATTAAAATGTAAAGTACAGTACTTACTTTGGCAATATGACTGTGTTAGAACTGTGTGGTCTCATCATGCTTCTATCTGACATCACAGAGTCAACTGTTCCTGGTCTCTGAAATACAGTGTTTATGAACATTTTATCTTTCTGTAAAATATCGATAATCATGTCATCATATGAATTGGTCTCTGAAATACAGATTTCCTGAACATTTTATCTGTCTGTAGCAATATCGGTAATCATGTGGTCATCTGTACGCTGTCTCTAAGACCACGTCTTGTCAACTGTTCCTGGTCTATGAAATATAGTGCATTACAATCATCTTTCTGTAGATATATTCAATTATAGAGATTTTCCATTATTTGACAAAATATGTTCAAAGTCGTCTGCTGCAGAATTGTTGTATGAGTGAAAGGGTTAAGGTTGATATTTTTCATGTACTACTTTTGACCCCCTTGGATTGGTACCCCTCATCATAAATTACACATCATATTTTATGGTACAAAGGATGTGCATATTGATGGCATCATGTAAAATTGATGTAACTACATCTTGTAGTGACAAATGTTTTGCATGAAGGCTATAATATATCTAGGCAGATAAAAATAATGATGTCTTAGTGTTAAGTAATTGAATTAGAGACTTTCTGATCAATGTCTAAGATTAATTTAGTCTTCACCAGCATTTTTATTTGAATGCTAAAGCTCAAGAAATTCGGACACCAGAGAATAATTTAACTTAAGTTTAAGTAAAGGTTTTAACTAAATTAAAAAAAAAAAAAAGACCTTGCACAAAGTAAGGAAAAGTCCTTTCCAACATGCAGCATAACTTGACACATGTACAGCAAAGAAGTTTTAAAAACATTGTGGCCAATTTGAAATTGCTCAAAACAAACAATTTCACCTTTTGTCACAATGTTTTCACTTTAATTTAATAATTATTATAGAATTTGTGGGGAATTTCCATGTTTTACTTGATGGTTGCAAAGTTATCTGCTGCAGATTGGTTGAATGAGGGATAAGATTAAAATGTGTATAGTTCAGTCTGATAACCTTAAATATAATAGGTGTTTTATTTACTCATTTTACCTATTCAAACATCTTGAACCGTTTCAATCAATAAGTTCAGGTTTTCGTAAAAACCTTATCCAGAATGGAAAGGCACTTTGACACACCTACGGCAGACAACTTTTGATAATATTCTGGCAAACTTATAACAAGCAATTTCTACTTTGGCCATAAAGTTTTCAACTGCTTTCTTTCTTAAATTTACAGAAATTTCCATATTTAATCATGTGTGGGAAAAACCTAAACTAATCTACATTGTACTTGCTAAAGTTAGTCCAATAAGAAGAACCTTTTATCGATAGATTTTGTGCACCTCTGCTTTTGTGAACAAATTACGCAAAAAGATTTATCCCAACCCTCATACAGACGGTTTCTGATGACTTTGCAGCAAACAACTTTTGAAATCATTGTGGCAAAACAAGAAATTGCTCATGATGAGCCATTTCTCCATGTGCCACAATAAGTTCAACTCTATTAAATAATAATACTATCATTTAAACTTCTAAATTATAAATATTACAATTTATTCATTTATACATGCATGTTATTTTGTTTATCAACAACTGGTTTGAATAATTATGTTTTCAATTACATATATAAATCATTTTATTATTTGGGAGGAAAGGGTTTATGCTTTCAGACTGTTGAAAGGCAAGGAAGACGGAGAGAGAGCAAATAGGGTGCTTCATGCAAAATGGTTGTAGCTGCATCTAGTTACAACATGTAGTTATAACCTTTTTGTGTGAAGTCATCCAAATGTTCACTTTATCTTTCCATTTTTATAGCATTTGAATGTGAAAAAGAACACTTTATCAAATCAGGCAAATATTTAGGTTTAACCCTTTCTCACATACAAATTATCTGTAGCAAAAGACTTGGATATCCTCAGGAAATATATTGCAAATCTTTGCATTTATAAACGAAAGTATAAATACTGAATTGAATTGAAAAGTTCTGAATAAAGGAGAAATTTCATGTCATGAGTAATTTCTCCTTTTGCCAAAATCTTTTCAAAAATTGTCTGCTGAAGAAGTGTAAAAATGTGCCTGTAAGTGGGAAAAGTTAAAGCCTAATCTGATTGACAATGACAAATACATGTATTTAAACTTTTTTTTGAATTGCAATCTTTAACCCTTTCCCTCATATAGACGCTTTCTGATGCCTCTGCAGCAGACAGCTTTTTAAAACATAGTGACAAAAGAAGAAATTGCTCAAAACAAGCAATTTTTTCTTTTGTCACAATGTTTTCCACTTTTATACATAGGTTATCCATTAAATTATAGAAATCTTCTATTTTTTGATAAACTATGTTCAAAGTCGTCTGCTGCAGAATTGTACTTCCAGGGAAGGGTTAAGAGTGTATAAATGTGTCCTTTGAATTGAACCTTTTCCTTTATGCAGTCAACATTTACTAATATTCAAAGAAGCATAAAAAATGTCTATATCAGAGAAAATATTAATTATTGTTGGTTGTCAGCTACTTATAAATAGAGCGTGCTAAAGCTAAGGACTGTCTGAAGACTCTGGCCATTGTGGTTGACTAGTCAGACAAATCATACCGAAATCAATGTGGATCTTTGCACATTTCAATTTGTTTACAAATGCATGTAGTCAGTTTTAACCCATTCTCTAATACAACGAATGTGCAGTAGACGAATTGAACCTTTCCCCCATACAGATGCTTTTTGACACCTCTACAGTAGATCATTTTTTAAAGCATTGTGGCAAAAGGAGAATGAATGAATGAATGTATATTGTTTTATGGCGCATCGACAGCTAAGGTCATTTAGCGCGCAATTAAATTTAATTATTCATGATCCCTGGGTAAACAAACCAGTACTAGGCTAGAAAATGTGCCTTGCCCAAGGGCACTCCACCATGACCGTAGTGCCGCGACTGGGGATGGCAAAAGGAGAAATTGCTCATGATGAGCAATTTCATATTTTGCCACAATGTTTTTAACTTTATTCAATTGTTATAAAATTATATTCATTTAAAAAGATTTTCAGTATTTTTGTTTTAAAATTTGCCCATCATAAGTAATTTCTCTTTTTGCCATGATGTTTTCAACAATCGTCGACTGCAGAAGCATGAAAATGTGTTTGTATGTAGGAAAAGTTTAACCAAATTGCATCAATGGTGCAGATATCTGGCTGTTTTATACATATATCTACACTGCTTGCAAATGCCGTAGGGTTGGTTTTTCCAGAGCACTACCCAATGCATTTTTGTAACAATTTACAAGGACATGTATTTAGCTTTAAGAAATCTACATGTAATAAAACTAGTTCTGCTGTAACTACCAGTAACTATTGCTGATGTAAGACAAACTATCTTTGACTCGATACTATATATCATATAAATCTTACCTTTGCTTGTTCATTCTATCGAATATACAGATCTCAATAAATTAGTATTTATTATAAGTTAAGAAATAGATTAGATATTGTTTCTATTTTTGCTGCAAGTTATATCCTGATATTTTAATTTTGAGTAGGCTACACTAAATTTATGATAAAGTTCTTTCTGTGACACTAAGGGTTTAATATCATGGCGGCCAGTTCACCTACCCATGTGTTTTCTAGCTTCCTGACACCAGTTTTACACAAACCAGTATTTCAAAGCAACTGGCGGCTTTTCCACATAAACTATTAGTCCATTAGTAAAAGACGAATGAGACTTGTCGCATTGACTTTTGTCTAACGTAGGAAAATATGTTGGCTGATCTGGGGTTCCAACTCACAGCTTGACAGCCAGCGTTGCTCCCGACTAAGCTATCTAGGCATTGTAGATATCTAGGCCTCAGATTAATAAGAGTTTTAATCGGATTTTCACAATTTTTCAGTTATATCACAGCTAGGAACCAGTTCACATTTAAACAAGTGTTTTCTCATCAATAATCCACACAACATTCTCAACAGGAAACTGGCAATCTTCCCATAACTTAGCCCATCAGTGGAAAATGACCGACACTCGTGGCAACGGCTTTAATGTCAATCACTAGAAAGAATCAATGGCTGAGCCAGGGGTTCATACTCTGGACTCCCAGCTTGATAGTCATTGTCATTACTGACTGAGCTAGTGTAGCTCTTAAACTCAGATTAATCTGAATCTTCACAGGCAAATCTGAGCTTTTATGCTAAACATAGCTACAGTGATTAGCAGTTTACCTGATGCAACAGTTGTTTATATTATATCTGAAGAAAGAATAGCAACACCTAGGATATACTTTTGATGCAGTGTTGAAAACAATGTGAGGACTTATGAAATTCCATTTTATTTTGTTATTCTACATGTATCCTCAATGCATCCAAGTCTAGATGCTGCAAAGACAAGGAATTAAGATTTTCCCCTACATGGACTTTATATTATGAAAGATGCTCTTCGGAATAATTACTTCGGAACATTTGAAACAAGCATAGAACCAAATCAGCCTATGCAACAATGCAGTCTGATCTAGTTCCGCACTCTTTGCCTATTCGTTACAAAGGCTTTCAAAAGGCTTCTAGCAACAGAAAGTACAGTCATACAGAAAGCTCTTTTCTACAAGTTGTCAAAAGTTGTCACAAGTTTGCAAAGGTTGATTCCCTCAAGTGACATGTATCCCATTTGCCCATTTTGGATATAACACTATGATGACAATTTCTATATAGATACTTACATTCTGAAGAGAATCCAGTAATTTCCCACTCCCATCCATCTGATTGATAAAATCTTTAAAGAACTTCATTTTAACTTTAGAATCACGGATAGAAAGCTTTCCTATTCCATTGAAATTTAGTTCCACATTTCTCCTTGCACCTATGGCTCTCTGTACAGCGTTTAGAATTTCTCTGACACATGTTTCCACAGTGTCCCTGTCAAATGGACTCTCAAACGACAAGGCTGCAAAATTCAGCTGAGTTACAGGTATTGTACCTGAAGATATAACAAAACAATATTTAAAAATTTGTATACATGCATGTTTTTTTATGTTCTAAGGAAAAACTTAACACGCAAATGTTTCAACTTATATTTTAAAAATTATGCATTTATTTCCCTAAGAATGATGTTTCTTTAAATTGTTATTTTGACTTAGTCTGGGGTTTATATTTTCCTTTTACGGATTTGTTAACCCTTCCCTATTTGCTGTGGAAATTTGATGACTTCTGAAAACATTGTGACAAAAATAGGATTTGCTCCTTATAACTGGAGTTAAAAAAGATTTGGTAAAAGACAAAATATTCTCCTTTTGCACTAGCTGCAGCAGATTCTTCAAAATTTGTATGTTGAAAAGGGTTAAAGGAACTGATTTGTGTGTTATGCCATTTCAGTAATAGCAAAGCAGGCAATGCTCTTATCTGTACGTGTTCTTTAGTCATTTTTTCAACACAATTTCTTTTGCCTTGATAAGTGGTTTTGCTGCAGATAAGTTGTATGCGGTAAATGGTTTAAATCTTAATATCTTACCTGGTACATGATTTTTAACATACTGCAGGGCTTGACTTTGAGCAAGTTTTTCCGATATATTGAACACTGGTCGTTGAATTAAAATAAATTTGTTGTTCCCGATATCTAATTTTTTCTGTGTGAATGTAAAGGTTCCCAGTGATTGGATCTGCACACCCTGAAAAAACGTTGAATTTTATTTTTCATTAACCATCTGCACACACTAGAAAAAACTTATTTATTTTACATCTTATGCGAAACAAACTTTCATCTTACATGTAGCAAGCATAATTTCTGCTTCCAAGAGATCTAATCAGTTCTAATGCTGTTTTGTGGAAAAGTCCCGAAGGTGGAACTTGCTAATCACTGAATAGGAATGTTGGAACTTTGGTATGAGAGGCTGATGATCTTCCAGTGCATCAATGTCTTCTATCTACGCAGAGTGACCAGGTTCTTCCTTGTTTGCAATATGAATAATACCCTGGAAGCATTTGGAGAATAGGTTTTACCACAAAAAGACACTGCCAGTATGTTATCATATTCATATTTGAGTCTGTACACGGAAAAAGGTACAGATTGAAATTGATGAACAATGCAGGTTATGCTCAGTCTTATAAGAATCTATATAATATGACATAATCTTCTAACAAGATTATGTTAGCAGAATGTGAACAATTAAGTTCTTGACCAGACTGTGGATACACAGGTTGATCTGTATCTACACTGTTAACAAATGACAACTAGTACCTTTTTTCAAGAACAAGCTCATATTGTATGTCATGGCCCAATTCATGATCAATAAATGAAAAAAAATACTTACTTTTTGCTGGGACATCTGTTTTTCAATGTAGCTGGAAACATTATCCCACACTGCACCAATATCTGGAAGAAAAAAAGTACCAACTATAGTTAACCAAAGCAAGAAGATGGCTGTTATACTGGATTTTAGATACTTTGTTATTCAAACTAATTACTATGCATTTAAAATGATTTGTTTGTTTGGTGTTTTACGCAAATTAAGTAACTTTCATTTTTTTTTTCAGAATTCAAAATGATAAACTCTGTTGACTAGCCCAGATATTTCACTTATTAACCAAATTCAACACATATTCAGGGGACAAATTTGCAAACATCTAGGTAATGAGCATAAAGGTATAATCCTTGAAAACATGAAAACATTGTGACAAAAGGATAATTTGCTCATTATAAGCAATTTTGCCTTTTGGTACAATGTATTTAAAAGCCATCTTCTGTGCCTGTGTCAAAATGTTGCTGCATGTGGAAAAAGAGATAATTAAAAGAACATAAGAGTTAAAAAAAATCTATTCCATTGTTAGAACCATGTCTTGCATTTTTTAAAGTAAGCAGAGGCCTTTCAAGTTACATCAGATACACAGTTATGTTTAATTGTTTAAGTTAATGAATAAAACAATCTTTGGTAATTCACTAGATGTGATCCAATGATTTTGGGTTTTATGGTATCCCTCTCATATAAAAAGTGCTATACTAGTGCAGACTTTTGATCCTTGTGTCAAATTACTCATTGTTATTATGTAAGAGAATGATTCCAAAAGAGAATTGATAGTAAGTGTGGTGTGGTGTTAAAGGTGAATAGTCAGACTTGGGACTTACAAACAGGGGGGTACACCAAAAATGAGCAGCGAAAAAATCAATATCTAATACAAGTTGTTGACAACTGTCCGACGTCAAGGACAAGATCTTTTCCAGAATCAAGGTTGTTGATGAGGGAGTTTGCACATTCAATAAATTGTGGGATGAAAGATTGAGGCAACCATACAAGAGTTTTACAGAGAATGCAAGTTAACCATAAAAGAGATGGGCCAGGTTGCTGGCGTCATCTTTCTATAGTTAGGGGATCATCAATGCCATACATTAGCCCTAGTCCAATTTAGGGAATAGTATCAGAAGAAAGGCACTTTTAAAAATGTTTGGTGACAACATCAGCTATTTCACGCCTCCACTCCTGAAGCAAAAGCGAATATAGCCTATCAGTAACCATATGTGTCCACATGACTTTTGAAATACTAGATATCAAATAGAATAAAAGAGTGTCTGCATGTTGTATCCTGCGTGACAACATCTGTGATGGAGACCACTTCCGTGTCTGTGATTTACACTTGACCATAAGGTGTATATAAGACGTCCTCCAAGAGATCGCGGTCTCAGTTTGCTTCCCATTTAGACCAACTGTATACCTTGATGGGCAGACCACCTACCATGTTGGACAGCTGTTTGGCGAGTTATAGCATTACATATAATGTTATTGTATTGTAGCATATAAAGCTACAATATAGCCACAAGGACAAGATACTTATTTTTAGAAATTCGGTAAAGATGAATGTCCAAACCAGCAAATGCAAACAGGGTTGACCGTTGAGAAAGCAAAATTGATGAAGGTCATATCATCATTGTAAACAAAAAAGTTGCACAGATATGAACATACTGAGTATTCATTCATATGTCGTATTTACAATAATTCAAAAACGCTGTAATTGGCAAAGTTTCCAACGGTTGTCAATGTCCAGGTAAAATGGTAGAGTTACGAATTAAAGGTCCAGCGTAGTAACTCTGAAACCTACCTTCTTCCGATAAATTGTCCTTAATTCCGGAATATTTATTCTTTTTGGCTTCAGCCAGCAGTCCGTTCATATCATCCGTCATGTTGACACTAAGTGTCCTGAACAACTCTCCAAATGTTAATAGATTTCAATATATTAAGTCTCCATAATGGCAGAAATTTGGCCTCAGTAGGAAAACAACGTTGCCAGGGGACGCCCAATCTGATTGGCTCGTATTTGACAATCAATAATATAGCCGATTATTCGTAGTTTAGAATGCGGGAAAAATCCGAGTAGAAATATATCCAGTAGTTTCGGATTATTAATCGCTATTTTTCGGATATTCTTGTGAATTATGGAGACTTCGTACCACTGCAATATCGTACCAAGAGACTTCGTACCATTTAACTGGAGACTTCGTTCCACATATCAATTATATAGTTATTTATAAATATTTGTTGTAATTTATAAATAACAAGGATTACGCTTATTCGAGTCATATTCGTTATTTGGTTTTATATGTTATACAAGTTCACGCACATATGAAATCATTGAATAAGTTGTTGTATTTATCTATTTGTTTTGTCATTCCCATTCTACATTTGTTTATTTAATATTTCTTCATAATAACATCGACATGGAGCGAGTTTACGATAAGTATGTTTTATACGCACATTCGATTTTTTTTTTACTAAAAGAAATTTCAGGGATCATAATCACAATAAAAGAACATGAAGACATTTCATTTGACTTGGTCAACAGACGATTATACTGAGAATGATTACAAATGTCTATGAGTTGTGTATATATATATATTGTGTATTTCATTTAACCCAATTTCTCTAAACGAAATTTACTATTGAAAACACTGTAAGAAATGGAAAAATAGTGTTGAAATATTAGAAATTGCTACTTATGAACAATAATTGCCCATACTAATTTTAAAACTATGTACGTATGCGGTATTAAATATTTGCTTCTATTATTGTGCATTTTGTTCTTCAATTTTATATATTTATGTTTATACTCTTCCGACAAGGATTTCAAAAGTATTTTGTGCATTTTGCTTTTCATCATCTTTAATATATTCATGGACCGACAAGGATATCTACTTATACTTTTTACATGCTTTTTTATTCATAATACTTGAATATATATTAATAGGCAAAGGCTAGGTCGTGTAAAAGCAAGAACAATTAATTATAATAATAATAATAATAATAATAATAATAATAATAACGACTTTATTTTATGAGGCTACACATTTGGGTTGTCCCAATCTTCCATGCGGGCCTCAGAGTTAGCAATACATTCCAGTTTTCAATATGACAAATTTCATTTTGCAGAGTTTGAGATATATCTGGCTTTGATCTACCCACAGCAGTTATTGTGGTGTCATCAGCAAACATATCAATGATTGAATCTTTAATAAATAACGGAAGATCATTGTTGTAAATTATAAACAATAACGGCCCTAAAACAGAGCCTTGACGCCAGCAGATATTTCTCTTGAACATGATAGTTTCCCTGAAATACTTTCTTTTTATAGCGACCAGTTAAGTAAGAAGTTAACCATTTTATTGACTTTGAGCAAAATCTATAACATTTAAGTTTTTCAATGAGAAGACCATGATTAATAAGATCAAATGCCTTTGTGCGGTCCAAGAATATGGTACCTACTAGATTAATTGTTGTTAGTGATGGCCTCAATCCAATTATCAATAATGTGTGTTAAGGCGGTTTCACCGGAATGAAATTTACGGTTTATGTCTTTCCAGGAACAATTTAAGGCTATTTGAGATATACTTTTGACTGGTAGAATAGAAATTGGTCTATAATTATTGTTATCATATTTGACACCTTTTTAGCTCACCAGAGCTGAAAATCTTGTTAACACTTTGGAAGCCGCATTTTTTGCTTGAGCATGTTGAAACTATGTCTGAAAATTTGTCTAAGTGATATCTAGGTCAAGTTCGAATATGGATCATGTCGGGTCAAAATCTAGGTCACAAGGCCAAATTTAAGGAAAATCTTGTTAACACTTTTGAAGTCACATTTTTGGCTTGAGCATGTTGAAACTTTGTCAGAATATTTCTCTAAGTAATATCTAGGCCAAGATTGAATATCGGTCATGTCAGGTCAAAAACTAGGTCACTAGGCAAATTGAACGAAAATCTTGTCAACACTCTGGAAGCCTCAATTTTAACTTGAGCATCTTGAAACTTTATCAGAAAGTTTGTCCTGATGATATCTATGCCAAGTTCGAATATGGGTCATGTCCTGTCAAAAACTAGGTCACTAGGCCAAAGTTAAGGGAAATATTGTTAACACTCTGGAAGCCACATGTTTGGCTTGAGCATGTTGAAACTTTGTCAGTATGTTTGTCTTAGTGATATCCAGGCCAAGTTCGAATATAGGTCATGTCGGGTCAACAACTAGGTCACTAGGCCAAATTGAAGGAAAAGCTTGTTAACACTCTGGAAGCCACATTTTTTGGCTTGAGCATGTTGAAACTTTGTCATAATGTTTGTTTTAGTGATATTTAGGTCAAGTTCGAATATAGGTCAGGTCAGGTCAACAACTGGTCACTAGGCTAAATTATAGAACAATCTAGTTAACACTATATTGCCATTGGCGCTGAAAGAGTAAAGTCTTAAATAGCCCTTTCTCAGGTGAGCGATTCCAGGGCCTCATGGCCCTCTTGTTTTAAAATTGGTGTTACTTTAGCTACCTTAAAAATGTTTGTGTTATACATAAATTAAAAATATATGTCAAGGGTCTAGCTATAATATTTGAGCTAACTTTAAGAAACCTCGGTCCTAATCCATCCAAACCTGTAGATTTGGTCGAATCTAAAGAATTAAGCTCTTTCATTACGAAGGATTCACTTATAAATGGTATCTGAAATAGATCATTATATTGCATTTTGCTGTTTACGTAATTCTGAAGTACTGATTTATTGTGACTTTGAAGAATGCAATCAACCGGTGGTGCGGTTTTAAAAATGTGTGAAAAGAATTTGTTAAACATCTCTGCAGTTTCTAGAGGGTCAGATATCTGATTTCCATCCTCGTTAGTGATACCATTTGTTTGATGTGATTTTGATTTACCTGATAGATCTTTCAGATTCTTCCAGAGTAACTTAGGGTTGTTAGTATTGGTGTTAATTGTTTTTTCATAGAACATAGTTTTAGCATTAGTAATTAATGTTTTGACTTGGTTTCGACATCTTCTGAAATACCTTTTTATTTCCAGATGTGTTTGCAACATTTCTCTTTTTAATGGCATTTGCAATTTCAGACGTGAACCAGTTTGTGTTTCACACGCCTTACTTTTACAGGCGCATGTTCCTTTAAGACATCAGAGAACATTTGTATAAAACAATCTAATGCATCATCAACATCATTATGAATATCAATAACAGACCAAGCTGTTGTTGCCGGTGTACTAAAAACTGTTCTTCATTGAAATGTTTTAGGTTTCTGTATGTAATTGTAGTATGTAGTAAACCTTTTTTTGGTTGAGATGTTAATTTACGAATAAAACAGACTGGGTAATGGTCACTTAACGTTAAAATAGGGACAGTTACCTCTGCAATATTACATGGCATATTTGTGTATAAATGATCAATTAATGTAGATGAACAGGAAGTTACTCTGGTTGGCTTGTTTACAAGTTGCTTTAAGTTGTAAGAACTATAGATACTATTCCATGTAAAATTGACAGATTGCTTATTAACAGAATTATAGTTAAAATCACTAAGAAGTAGTATTTCCTTGTTTTCAGAATAAATTAATTCAAGTGATCGTTCCATGGCTTTAACCCAGTTTGACAATGAAGAAGGTGGTCTATAAATATATCCAAAAAGAAGTGACTTCTGTTTCATATATATTTGATTTCCAGCCAAATGTATTCTGTATTATCATTTTCGATCTCAATTCTGTATGTGCAGATATAACAGTTTTTAACATAAATTATTATGCCTCCTCCGTGTGTTTTTCTGTCTTTCCTAAACATCTGGTAACCAGTAAGCATTATTTCAAAATCTGAAAATGATTCATTTAAAAATGTTTCACAAAAGCACAGTATGTCAAACTGCTGCTGGCTTAACAAATATTTTACCCCATCAAATTTGGGATAAAGACTGTATGTTTAGATGAAATACTTTTAATCCTTTTTTAAAAACAAATAAAATCCATTAGGTTCTTGGGTATTCAGCGCGTCAGAATTTGATGATTCACATATAGATAGTTCATTTCTGTTTAATTGGATACTAGATTCTTGTAGATTGGATATTAGGTTCTTGCCATTTGATTTGGGAAATGTCATTCAGAATCTCGGTTGTCTGTCAACCGGTCTCCAAGGAGGAAATGCCCATGTGTTGGCTCCAAATGGTTGTGTCATTGGGTGTGAAGGTAGTGGCCGGAATTTGGTTCTCTGTTGATTGTAGTTCCGAGCCTGAGGAAAATTGAATTGCTGTTGCAGTTGATTTATCTCCAATATTTTGTATATTTTTTATTTAATGTGTTTACCAAGAATAGCACCTCCTTTGTTTGTAAGCTGTTCTTCATCATAGAACAAACTGACATCGGCAATTTCGTCTTTCATGAATCAGTCTGTGTTGTCTATGAATTCGTGCTCATTATCCTCACAGAATTTTTTGAAGAGGGAGTTTGTTATTGAAATTACACTCATTGAGAGACGATCATTCTTTTTGGGAAGGAAAGAGGAAATAATCATTTTTGCATCTGGGTTATATTGTTTTAGAGAACCTATTAATTCCTGGAGATCTTTAAGTATTGTCTGCGGCTCATCTGCATCAGAGATGTTGTTGATCCCAAGATGTATAAGGAAGGCATCGTAGTTTGTGATGTTATGATGCTGCTTGAAAGTGTGGTAAAGATTTTTTGTGATATCCTTTATTTTTGCTCTCGGTTGGGTTTTGATCGATACTTGTAATCCATCACCCGATAATTTTGTACTATCGCCAAATAAAAATACCTTTTGTTTTTTGTTGACATTTTCTGTGTTAAAATCAGAAGCATTAGGTATTTTAGTCGGAGATGTACTCAGCTTCTCTGCACATTTTGATGCTTTGGTTGAATCATGTATGTTTGAATGACTTGTATTTGAGGAATCCAGAACTGTATGTGATTCGTTCCTTTTTGATTTTTTGAGGTCTTGTACATCTTTTTGCAGTGACCTGATTGTATCCCTTTCTGTTTGTAGATCAAGTCTCAGCATTTGAATATCAACCATATTAGCTGAGGTTTCTACTTCCCCAGAGTCTCTGATCTCAGAGTTGTTAGTTCATCCTTGAGAAGTAATATTGAGGTTTCAACATCTGCAAATTGCTTAATTACTTTATACATGGAGCCAAATTGTCACTTTTTCTATTCTTTGATTTGAAACCTGTTGGCTAATCAGTTTTAGTTCTGCATATTGTTTGTCCTTGTCTGCTTCCAGGATTAGACATTTGGAGTTGATATCTGCCAACTTTTCTTTTAATGCTGCATTTTCTTTAGTTAGGGTGTTTATTTCTTGACTTTGGTTATTTGACTGCAGTAGCTCTAGTTGCGATTTAAGCACTCTAAGAGTTTCACAAAGAGACGTGATTTGTTTAGCCTGTTATATTATCTTATTTCTTAATTTATTTTTAAGATAGGCTGTAGATTGTGTGTTGATGTTTTTTGCATTCTCTTCAAATTGACAATTGGATGTTTGTTCTTGTAAGCTGGTTACTTCTGTTTGAGTATCAATACTTTTTACTGATACGTCTTCAGCTCTAACAATGATATCTGCTTCTGTACTGGTGCTAAGTGCTAGACAGGAAAAGCTTTCAATATCACTTTGATCATAGTTCGTAATCTCACTTATCTGTGTCTGTAATTGCATGTGCCATTGGTGAAGTATGTACTTGTTTCAATTCAGTTTCATGAAATATTGGATGGGGGGATCATTTCTGTTTCTGTTTTTTTTTTAGAAATGATAGGTAGATTCATGCTTTCCCTAATAAGAGATTCGTTTTGGCTGTGATTGTCTGTTACAGACTGTCTGTTTTGAAAATTGACAGGTTCCTTTTAGACTTCAGTTCAGCTTTTTGTGCTTTCCGTATTATCTTGGCGTCTTTATATAATTTGCCAAGTGGTGGGCCGAAGAGTTTATTTGAGACAGAACTTGATAGGCTGCTAGATTTTGATTTTTCCTTTAGTTTTGTCCCTGTTTTATCAGAAAGTTTGTGTTGGTTTGCTAACGTCGTGGACGGTGTACAGGGTTGTTCAGCTTCCTCTGGGGTGAGATCCTTGGTAGGATGTGTCAGTCCGCAAACAAGAAAGGAATTTACAATGACGTCACTTGCGTTACAATGACATCACATTTGGATGTGTTTACATCCAGTTAGTTGAGAAAATATTATTTTAAAAATAGAAACAAGTGTAGATTACACGCAAATGATCACATATCAGATTCCTTGTTTTCATTCCTTTATCGAGTAGGAGGATCTATTGTCTTCTTTAATTATCCTCTCTAGTTCTAAGTATTTTTAGATCACCTGAGCCGAAGACTCGAGGTGATCTATTCTGATCACTCCCTGTCCGTCGTCCGTCCATTGGTAGAAATGTTCCTTGGGTGACCCTCTACAAAAATTGTTCGAGCCATACGGATTGGTCGAAAAACATGGCAGTCTGAAAAGGGGCAAAATGACAACATTTCATTTTTATGAAAGTGCTTGTCTGATTTTTTTTTTAATAGGAATCTTACTTAAGTGATCCTCTACTTAATGTGTTCAAGCCGTATTATTGATTGGTTACAAAATCATAGCAACGAGGCGTTATCACAAAAGGGGTTAATTGAACTTTTAGCTACAAATGACAACTACCATTCCACTGGACCAATTTCAACTTGACTTCACAGCAATGTTCCTTTGTTGGTCCTCTTTTAAAATTGTTCAAAGACTTACATTCTGTGTAGAACTTTGGTTGCTGCGGCATCAGAACGTGAGAAAAATACCCAAATTTTTAAAATCATTTTCCTCCATAATCTGATTGTCCCATTACAAGATAATTTGGTAGAAGTGTTCCTTGAGTGAGCCTTTACAAAAACTTTTCAAGCCATATTGATTTCGTTGAAAAACAGGGCAGTAAGGCGGCATCAGGAAAGTGGCAAAATGACTTTCTAATTCCATCCTTATTAAAGTTGTTGTTAGATTTCAAGATACAAATGACCTTTAAAATGGCTATTTCTTTAACAGTGTCCACTCCTTGCAGTTTCATTTGCACTCCTGATCAAATTTTCCCAGATATTTGCAGCTAAATATTTGCTACTAATTTACTATCAGTTAGGTGATTGATCATTGGTGATCGATTAAGGGCCATCTTGGCGCTCTTGTTTGTTTTGTAACTTACTTTTCATTCAATCAAAACTTAGTAATATCATGTCTGCGGATTTACTGGTTACCTTTTTAGTCCAGTAAAACCTGAATCAAAATGGCCGAAAATAGTCCTATGGGGTTGAGATTTGATATGTGAAAAACACTAAGATTGTACTGAATTCTCGTTTTTTGATCTCTAATGATGTCTTCGTACGGGTAAGTTAACCTTTAGGCGTGCTTCGCTTGAGCTTTCACAGGTATGAATTAAATAAAGATTCATTAAATGAATAGTGTCACCTCTAGTATGACCCAATGAGCACTTACAAGTGTGAAGATTCCCTCTATAGCCTTGCAGTGGTACGACTAAAGGCAACATTTTGCATCAAATCTTCATAATAATAATGATTTTATAGTCAATTATTGGAAAGAGCTACTGGTCCTGTGGTTATGGCCAAAATTGGATAAAACAAGAGGGCCATGATGGCCCTGGATCGCTCACCTGATTTTTTTTTTCACTTTAGCCATATAAGCCCCGCCCCCTGGCGGCCATAGTTTCCGACCAATCAACTTGGCTTGAAGGATCTGATAGAGGGTCACCCTAGGAACATTTCTACAAAATCATTTGAAAATCGGCCAGACACTTTCGGAGAAGAAGATTTTTTAAGTTTTCACTATAGCCATATAAGGCAAAATAGCCCCGCCCCCCTGGCTGCCATGTTTTTCGACCAATCAAAAGCTTTTTTTCATTTCGTTGCCATGGAAACCAGAATTCTGCATGGATCCCAAAAATTTGAAGGAAATCTGGTGAGGTCATTGAGAGGATGCTTTCTGTGAAGTTTCATCCCAATTGACCCACTAGTTACTGAGGAGAAGAAGTTGAAGGACGACGGACAAAAGGCGATCACAATAACTCACCTTGAGCAAAGCTCAGGTGAGCTTAAAACTCACGACCCTTGAATGGACAGTCCTTGTTATTACCAACTGAACTAACTCTGCCTGACTTACCGATCATCCTACCATGATCAGACTAGTCTGGAGGAACATACCCCTACCAATATATTAAACGGTCAGGCATTCTGCCATTCACCAATAATGTTGGGGCACTTTGGACATGTTGAAGCGAGCAAAAGGCCATTATATAGAGACAATCTTTTTATGGACCAAACTTGTTTAAACTTTCAAACTCGGAAAATAGTTTGCTTCTTTCTTTATGTAAGCCTTCTTTGGTAAACCGGATGTCACCCTACCCCAAGAGCTATGTAATATCAGGTAACTATCCAAAAACTAGGTCACTTTAGTCTGCAAAATGACATAAGACATGGTTGATGAAAATTGGAAATGGTTGATAAAGTTTTTTAACACTTTACCATTAGGTGTTTAACGCATACCCTAGTCAACGTGAGTAATCCTTAGATATTCAAGCCAAACACGCTCATAGAGGAGGTGACCAATCTAGTCGCCATTGTTGCTTCATGCCAGACAAAGTTATTTACAATAGTATGCCGGGTAGACTAGTCAACATGTGAAGTGGAACAAGAAAGAACAATAAACATCTTCTTTAACTATACCTTCCTTTATTCACCACACTTTGAAAAAGTTATAGTGATTTCATGATAAAATGTAGAACACAGTTAAAATAATTATCAACTTTTTATGCAGGAAAAGATCCTCTTAAAGCTAACAAACCTGTTCAGAAACTTTAATTGTTCCATATATATATTTTAACCTTTCCCACATAAAACAAATCTGCAACAGAAAATTTTGAATACCAGTAGCAAAATAAATGAAATCTCAATAATTCAATAGTATAATTATTTAATAGAGTTGAAAATAAATCAAGCAATTTCTTCTTTGCCATAATATTTTTAAAAGTAGTCTTCAGCAGAAGATCTTTCAAAACATTGTGGGAAAAAGAGAAATTGCTCATTAGACAATTGTAAGTAATATTTCTTTTTTAACCAGAACAGTTGTTTTCAATTCCATTTTAGAGAGTTTCCATGTTTTGTCTTCGAAGTAATCTGCTGCATATTTATTGAATGTAGGATGGGGTTAAAAGCATTTAAAATTTTATTACAGATAGGTTGGTCACTTTAACAATCGCGAACTTATCCTGCACTAACAGTCTTGTAAAACTGATCTATAATATACCATACTTCTATGTACATAAACTTATGATACAGTATTTAAAGAACACCAAACATATACATTGTGGTTTGTGGCCAGTCTATGTGATGGCAATTTCCAACCTCACTTTTCTCAAAATAAGGTTGTTGTATAATCGTTCTTAATCTCTAAAAGTAAAACTTGTTGATGAAAAATGAGTTTGTACATATGCTGCTGAAACTCAAATTGGTTCGTTGAGCCATGATTTCCACGTAAATATTCTCCTTGGTTTTTATAGGAGTGATATATAGGGAATATTTTGTTGCAGTAGCGATTCTTGATTTGGTATTGTACTATGAGGGGCGTGGAAAATTGTTGATATCTTGCAAGACCAAATGTCTTGACAGATATCAAATTGACCAGGCCACGAGTAGACAATACAAAGCCATGTCTCGCAACTATATACCTAGTACATATGTATTACTTTTAAGACAGAATGAAGTAAAATTATACAAATTTCGATATTTTCAATAACGAAATTAAACAATTTACACAAAAATTAAAAGTTATGAGGGTCATGTTTATCACACTACAACTACTGCATTTTTAATGATGTGAAATCATATTTCAATGACGTCGCATCATATTTCAGTGAAGTACCATAACCATATTTTGGAACTGTATTTGACTTAACAAATATGGAATTTCAATCTGTGTTGTTGGATTTGCACATCCCCGTCATCTGCTTGTATTTGTACCGGTAAATGTTCAGCTATATAATAAAATGTTTACCACATATAGCAATATTTTGACAAATTTGCAGCAGAAAACTTTTGAAAACATAATTACGGCAAATGCAGATATTGTTCACAATTATTTTGTCATAATGTTTTCAACATTATCCTACAATTATACTCTTCTTTCTGTAATAGGATAAAAGCATTGAAGGCTCAATTTTTTAATTTGACACATACAATGTGTAACCCTTTCCCATGTACAGATGCATTTTGATGCATCTGTAGGAGACGTCTTTTGAAAACATTGTAGCAAAACGGAAAAGAAGAAATTGCTCATAATGAGTAATTTTTCCCTTGCCACAATATTTTCAACTTTATTAAATAATAATAATTTAATTTTGTTTTTTTAACAATCTATAATGTTTACTAGATATTTACAAAGTCAATGGCTGCTTTTTTTTATGAATATGGGAAATGGTTAAAATACAGAATGTGTATAATATACATGTGAACTGGATCAAGTGACAAGGGCTGCATCTGTTTTGGAATCTCATCAAGTTAAATGTAAAACGGTTATATTGTTAACCCTTTCCCTCATACGGAAATTCTGCAGCAGACGACTTTGAACGTATTTTGTCAAAAAATAGAAAATCTCCATAATTGAATGGATAACCTATGACAAAAAGTGGAAAACATTGTGGCAAAAGGTGAAATTGCATGTTTTGTGCAATTTCTTCTTTTGTCACTATGTTTTCAAAAAGCCGTCTGCTGCAGAGGCTTCAGAAAGTGTCTATATGAGGGAAAGGGTTTAGGTTCAAATCAGAAAATGTATCCAGTGTTGTTCAGATATAGGCAAACAGAGAAGACATGTATAAGACTTCACTGTTTACGTGTGTTCCATTGTTCAACAAGACCCTTTTTCGTTTGACACAGCTCTTTTATTTAGTATTAGAATTAATCCTTTCCCACTTACAGATGCCTCTGCAGCCGAAGTCTTTTGAAATCATTGTGGCAAAAGGAAAAATTGCTCATAATGAGCAATTTCTCCTTTTGCCATAATATTTTTAACTTTATTCAATAATAGTAATAGAGATTTTTGTCTAGATGTTTTCAAAGTGGTCTGCTTCAGATTTGTTATATGTGGGAGAGGATTATTTCAGCTCAATGAATTTTTACAAAATGGTGAAATAATAAATCCTCAAGGTCACCACAATGATTAAAGGTAAGTAGTTCACCTAATTCACCTTTATATATTGTATGCCACAAAAACTTCTTTTTACCTATGTCGTAATAAAAATCCCACATTTTTTAACCATTTCCCTATTGTAGACACTTTTTTGATGCCTCTGCAGCAGAGGAATTTCAAAAACACCTACACATAAGAAGAAATTCAAAATGAGCAATTTCTCCCTTTGCCAAAATGTTTTTAACTCTAATTATTATAAATGTAATATTTGTGTAAAATATCACTCAATTTTCAAGCTTTATACCTTTCCCTCATACGGCAATTCTGCAGCAGACGACTTTGAACACATTTTGTCAAAAAATAGAAAATCTCTATAATTGAACGGATAACCTATGACTTAAAGTGGAAAACATTGTGGCAAAAGGAGAAATTGCACGTTTTGTGCAATTTCTTCTTTTGTCACTATGTTTTCAAAAAGCCGTCTGCTGCAGAGGTGTCAGAAAGCGTCTATATGAGGGAAAGGGTTACTCTTCAGGAACTTTAAATTCGATTACTTCAAAAGCATGTAATATAATCAAAAGTCTTCTTCTTCAGAATGATGCATCTCAATGTGTCTACATGTGGAAAAAGGGTAAACAGATCAAAGTTAACCCTTTCCCTCATCTGACAATTCTACAGCAGACGACTTTGAACGTATTTTGTCAAAACATAGAAAATCTCCATAATTGAATGGATAACCTATGACAAAAAGTGGAAAACATTGTGGCAAAATGAGAAATTGCACGTTTTGTGCAATTTATTCTTTTGTCACTATGCTTTCAAAAAGCCGTCTGCTGCAGAGGCGTCAGAAAGCGTTTATATGAGGGAAAGGGTTAAACAAAAGTACATGAAGTAACAAAACAAATGAAACTCTTCAACACTTCTCCAATATATAATGTGGAATAAAATGCAGTAGCATACATAACAGCTCATATTATAATAACTCAGAAAGCTAGAAAACAAGCATAAACTCAATTTCTTAGTGATATTTATTTATTTCCCTCCTTCACAAAATTACGGTACCGTAATTGAAAGTTTTTCATATAGAAATCTTAAATCTTACATAGGAAAATATTTCAGATAGAGAAATAATTATTTAGGTTGGCAACATGGCTTGCATTTAACCCTTTTCCTCATATAGACACTTTCTGATGACTGCAGCAGACAGCTTTTTGAAAACATGGGGACAAAAGAAGAAATTGCTCAAAATGAGTAATTTCTCCTTTTGACTCCATGTTTTCAACTTTATTCCATTACTGTTCTTTCATTTAAAGTTAGTTTCCAATTGTTTTCGGGTATATTTTCAAAGTCATCTGCTGCAGAGTTGTTAAATGTTGGAAAGCAAAATAAATTCTTCTAAAATACATCTATGTTTCTAAAACTTTTCCGCTGATGCAGAAGACTTTTGATGACATTGAAGCAGACAAACTTTTAAATTGAAAAAGTTTCTGTGAAATGGCTCAATGTCTTTTTTCTGTTGTCTGCTGCAGAGTAATACAAAATGGTCTGTAACAGGGAGACATTTAGCAACGCTACAATGTCACATTATGCTGGACAATAATGGTGTATGAATCATGCATGAAGCTCTATGGTGACATGACTTGATCCCTTTCCCACATTCAGATGCATTTTAAAGTATCTACAGCAGACACCTTTTGAAAACATTTTTTGCAAAAGGAGAAATCTTCGAGATGACCCAGTTCTCCTTTTGCCAAAATGTTTTCAACACTTTTCAATAATCAAACTTTTGTTTATAGAGATCTTTCGTTACTTTTACCAAGATACTTTCAAAATTGTCTGCTGCAGGCCTGTTGTATGTGGGGAAGGGATGACGATATATTGTAGATAATCATTACATAGCTAATCAGTAAGATATATAGTAACTGAGAAGTTTTGACATAAGATTTGTGAAACCAAAAAGGTTCCATTGCGTGTCAACACTAGGAATATGTTTTAAATGACTTAAAATAACCTATAAATAAATAAAAACTAATTTACTGAACAATGATTGTGAAACAAGCATCAGTTTTTATCAATCACACTGGATGTCTGCTTCCTGGACATTTAACCAGTTCTGTTTATGTTGAAAAATCCAAAAGTCATAAAACCAATTCATCAGGGGATTCAAACCTGGATCCTTTGGTGACAGAGACCACAACTCTTACAATGCCTCTCACCTATAAATTATTGATGCAATAGGACAAATTGCTGAAGTTCATGAAAAACATTATCTACAATATATCGTTGACGAAATGTGAAAGATTGACACATATTTGATTTCTCGACAGATTCTGATTACTTAATACGAGATTTATAATTATTTTTTCCAATGAGAATCAAAATAACCATAATTCATCTTTTTTTAAATGGTGATGTATTAGACTCGCTAACAAGAAATTTTTCCCAGGGTCAATAAATTTTCATAATTACTGCCAATAATTTCAAAATTGTGTCTACTTTCATGTTTAAATGAACACACTACAAGTGCAGTCTACCATAAGCTTAAAAGCTTACATTAGGGGGAAGGGAGTCGGTGCATCTAATGAACGAAAATGGGTGAAAACACCAAACAACCTACCTTACCTACTGACATGGGGCGGGTCTCATGTATGACAACAGAAACTACATATGGCTTTAACCCTTTCCCGGAAACAAAGTTAGAGTGATTTTTGCAGAAGATAATTCCTGAAAACATTGTGTTAAAAGGAGAAATTGCTCAATTTCTACTTTTCTCATAATGTTTTTCACCTCTGTATTCATATTAAGTTACACTTATAATGTTTTCAAAGCAGACCACTCAATAAAATAAATCGGGAAAAACGGCCAAGGTCATCTGTAATTTCATAAAATAAAAATCCCATCACCTTCTTACGATGCAAGCAATTTTATATGCATAAATCAACAACATTATAATAGTTACAATAACACGAGCTATGTTTGGCGATTGGTGGTCTTATTGACACTCTGGTTATGCAATAAAATCTGAATTTGAAACTTCTGCAAATATTGCTAATAGTGACAACAAAGTAAGAAGTAAATAGTTTGACACTCTGGTTTCGCATCATTCAAAGTGACAGTGGTATTACAACTGGTGGGGCTACACCTCTATCTTGTAAGTCACAATATGACTGTAGGTCTCTTTAGGAACCAGTGCATGAGAAAATATACAGGTTGGCTTTAGGTAACAGTAGATTCAGAAACCGTCTCATCATGATCTACACTGTTAACATATTACTAACACAAGCTTATAAGAAGATAAGTGTGCATTCATGTAGATTCTGATAAGGGTTAGCAGGTGGACAAGATGATGTGAAACAACACTGATCATATATGCCAACTTATACCTTTTCTCATGCACTAGCTCAAATTTAATTATTGATATACATGTATAAGTGACAGTGAAGGCTAGACTGTGTATCTGCATAGGCTAATCAAATGCTTCACTATTTCTAAGTGCAATAAGAATCAATTTTGCCAAATGGGACTCGTGTATATGTATATATATCGTAGATAATATAATTAAGAAACAAGTGGGAGGAATATTTACTAAGTTATTCTCGAATATAATTAAGAAACAAGTGGGAGGAATATTTACTAAGTTATTCTCGCTTTCTGAGCTCTACTGCAAGTATGTAACATGGTAAGGGTTAATAAATAACAAACAGTGCACATCAAATCCACTGAACAATTCTAAAATATGGCAAGCATACAGCAGGTAACATTTAAAATGACTTTTAAACTCATTATAAGCACTTGAAGAATGTTTGAATTAGGAAATCATCTAGATTGATACATCTCTTATCTCTAGTGTACAGGCAAAATAGGTTTATACTTCTCTTGTAGACACAGTTTGCAGACATTGTAGGAAAAGGTGAAATGGGCAAGTAAGTAATTTCTCCTTTTCTCTCAATATGTTTTACTCTGCATCAAAAGTAAACATCAATGTTTCATGATTTGCCATTCTTTTCTTTAAATGTTTTCATTTAGTGATAGTCTAATAACCCTTTACAATAAGTTTGCAGCACGTTTAGTCAAAACTATGAAAATACTCAATAAATAAAAGTATATTTATTGAATAAAGTGGAAAATATAGTAACAGAAGAAGAAATTGCTCATGATATGTTCAACAAACATGACATAAAATGTTGACACAGAGTAAAAACATTGTAGAAAAAGGAGAAATTGCTTAGTGGTTTTTGTTTAATCTAAAAGATTTCCAAAAGTCAAAAGTTTATTAGGGAAAGAAAGGGTTATAAGACATAGAACTTCCAACCAAATCAAAGAAAATCAAAATTATTTTTAAATCTTTTTACATGTAGAATCAGCATTAAAGCATGAGTGAAAACATTTGAAAATCTCCATAAATAAAGTATAATTTTAGAAAAGAGTAGAAACTATTTTGATTTTGAGAAAAGGAGAAACAGCTTATTATGAGCAATTTCTCCTTTTCTCACAATGCTTTCAAAACTAATCTATTGTCATTGCATTAAAATGAGTCTACAACTGGGAAAGGGCATAACATTGTTTTTAGGCTTTCCCAAATTCAAAAAATCTGCAGCAGACGCCTTTGAAATGATCTTGGCAAAGCTATGAAGAGTCTTTATAACTGAAAGTATATTTACTGAATATAGTTGAAAACATTATGGCAAATGGAGAAATTGCTCATCATGAGCAATTTCTCCTTTTGCCACAATGTTTTCAAATTTGCCTGACACAGAGGCGTCAGAAAGCGTCTGCATGTGGGAAAGTGTTAATATTATAAAAGTATCTTTATGGATTTTCATTGTAAAATATAATCTTTACAGGATCTGAATAGCACAAACTGGCATGCACGATATGAACGTTGTAGAAGGTAGATCATACGTTATGTAAATAAACATAAAACACAAAGAGCAGGCTTCATGCAAAACGGTTGTAACTACATCGTGGTACATGATGAAGTATCCTTATATTGCATGAAGCAATAAAATTGTTAGAAATGACTGCATAACAGGTAAATTCAATTTACTTGTCTATTTCAAACAGTATCAAAATTTTACACTATTTTGTTTTCATTATTTTTCAAAGAACTTATATTTTTCCAAATTCAAAGAAAAGTACAGAAAAGTGCAATTTGTAGGCAAGAGAAAAAAACATGATGCAGTATGGGTGTTTAAACTTCATTCTGTCCTTAACCCTTTCCCTCATACAACAATTCTGCAGAAGACGACTTTGAACATATTTTGTCAAAAAATAGAAAACATTGTGACAAAAGGAGAAATTGCGTTTTAAGCAATTTCTTCTTTTGTCACAATGTTTTCAAAAAGCTGTCTGCTGCAGAGGCGTCAGAAAGCGTCTACATGAGGGAAAGGGTTAAAGACAGACTCAAAGAGTAAAATAGTCATGTAATATTAAAATTAACCATTTTCCACAAACATATATTTTTAAAATCTTCAGCAGACACCTTTTGAAACCATTAATACCTAAACATGTGTTTCCTGGCTTTCCAATACCAGTAGATGTAACTCTACACAACATACTTTCCAAACAACTGGCTGCTTTTCCACATGGACAGTTAGCCCATTGGTGAAAGATGAATGACACTTGTCACAGTGACTTCTGTTAAACATGGGAAAGTTTGTTGGTCAAGCTAGGTTTCGAACTTACATCCCCTGGAATGACAGCCTGTTACTGACTGAGCTACCGGAGCTCGGCTAGATGTTTTAAAAGGTGTCTGCTGCAAATCAGTTATATTTGGAAAATGTTTATTCTTAACCCTTTCCCTCATGTAGACGCTTTCTGACGCCTCTGCAGCTGACGGCTTTTTGAAAACATAGTGACAAAAGAAGAAATTGCTCAAATTGAGCAATTTTTCCTTTTGCCACAATGTTTTTCCACTTTTTGTCCAAATATGTTCAAAGTCGTCTGCTGCATAATTGTTGTATGAGGGAAAGGGTTAACTCACTCTCTGTAACAGAGGACTTCTGACAAATATTAAGCGGACTGGTTTTGGAAATAATGCTGGGAAAGCAGAAATAATTTAATGAGCAATTTCCCCCTTTCTCACAATGTTTTAAAATGTGTTAAAATATATACTTTTAATCTTTTGTTGTGAAAGCAGACAACTCCAAGAAAAGCACACATGGTAAATGGTTATCTGTACATTTTATGATGAAATAATGAAGAGATATAAATAAGACATGAACATGACTTAGAAATGAACCAGTACCTACATGTATAAAACAAATTGCACCTTTTGAATCATATTACACACGTTAATAAACATTGCACAGTTCACTCCAGAGTAAAATGGTTCCCTAATAACCAATAGTTATAACATTATTAAACATGGTACCAGCCAAAATTAACTCGTCACTTGATGCCCCAACAAAAAAAAAAATTATATTGAAAACATTGGAAGAATAGAATGTGAGATTAGAAAATGAAAATGTAACAAGGAAGAAAGACGATATTCTAAAGAGTACATAAATGCTTTATAAAAAGCAATTTTTCAGTTTTCCAAAGTCTTTTCATCTTTTAACCCTTTCCCTCATATAAACGCTTTCGGACGCCTCTGCAGCAGACAGCTTTTTGAAAACATAGTGACAAAAGAAGAAATTGCACAAAACGTGCAATTTCTCCTTTTGCCACAACGTTTTCCACTTTTAGTCATAGGTTATCCATTCAAATATGGAGATTTTCTATTTTTTAACAAAATACGTTCAAAGTCGTCTGCTGCAGAATTGTCGTATGAGGGAAAGGGTTAACTCTTTTCCCAGATACAGATGCCTCTGCAGCAGACCACTTATGACCACAATGTGGCAAATGAGCAATTTCTCCTTTTGCCACAATGTGTTTAGCTCTTTTCCAAACTAAAATTATCATTTTAAGAGATTTTCAATACATTGGACTAAATGTTTTTAACCCTTTCCCACTTGCAGACGCATTCCGACGCATTTGCAGCAGACGTCTTTTGAAAACATAGTGACAAAAGAAGAAATTGCACAGAACGTGCAATTTCTCCTTTTGTCACAATGTTTTCCACTTTTTGTCATAGGTTATCCATTTAATTATAGAGATTTTCTATGTTTTGACAAAATACGTTCAAAGTCGTCTGCTGCAGAATTGTCGTATGAGGGAAAGGGTTAAAGTCTTCTGCTGCAGGTTTGTTGTATTTTGAAAAAGGGTTAAACATTGTATGTAACAGAAGTATGTAAAGATGAGTGTATCAAATGATGAGTTAACTTTAGCCATTACATCATAAACAATTAATCATGAAAAGTATCACTTAAATAATTAACACAACAAAACACAAATGTATGTCAGAAAGAGCAAAAGTTCGTTTTTCACATTTTGTCCGTAAAAAACACTTTATCACAACTCTTGTTTATAAAAAGGGACAATCACCATAACAATGTTGGTTACCATGGTAACATCATACATCACTGACCATCGATTCACTTTCAGAGTCATTCACAGTTATCTCATCCTTATTTTTAGTCTTTATTTTAGGACTACTGTTTTCCGAAGATGAAAGTCCGATGGAGTCATAACCAACGTCCTCCTGTCGTATCTTTAAGAGCACCTGCTCCCCGTCTTTCCCAATGGTCCATGGGAAGGTTTCCCCTACCCAATCAGATGGATCCTCCCACTGTGCCCTGCGTCCATATACCTACAGGAAAATCAAAGAAGTGTTATCCCTTTCCAACATACAGAAGCTTTCTGATGCATCTGCAGCAGACAATTCTTTGAAAACATTAAGGCAGAAGAAGATATTACTCATGATGAGATTTTTTTATCTTTTTGCCTATGTCATTTTAAAGTCATCTGTTGCAATGTATGAGGGTTAAAACACAACAAACATAAGTAACTTTCATAAAATATCTAGCAAGTTACAAGAAATGCCATTTTCATCAACAAAAGTATATGTCACGTATCCGTCTCTTTTATTCGCCGGATTGCTCTAGCAATTCCGGTCTATAGATTGGTGATGTCCGTCTGTCTGTCTGTCTGTCTGTCAACATTTTTGTTAAAGTTTCAGGTTGAGGCAAAATCTCAGCACTGGAAAGGGTTACAAACTTGAAACTTTGCCTGAAGGTAACCAGTAACAAGTTCTATTGATTTCTATGGTTATTTTGACCTTGACCTTGGTTTGTTGATTTTCAAGGTCAAATTGCCGACAATCCCGCCTTACCGTCTTCAGCAGTTTCTTGTTTACCATTGAATTAACCCTTTCCCACCTAAAGACGCATTTTGATGCATCTGGAGCAGACGACTTTTGAAAACATTTTGACAAAAGGAGAGTGGGCTCAAACCTAGCAATTTCTCCTTTTGCTACAATGTTTTCAACTTTGTTTAGTAATCATACGGCAATCATACTTTCAATTATTGAGATTTTCCATATTTTTGAGTAGTCGTTTTCAAAGTCGTCTACTGCAGATTTGTTTTATGTGGGAAAGGGTGAACAATTCAAATGACAAACTCATGCTAACACACTTGTTTGCTATGCAAAGATTATTTCGCTTGGGAACAAAATCCAAATATATAAAAAGTTCAATATTTAACAAGAGCATCGTGGAGCAAACCCCAACACTCGTCTGTTTTTTTCCCGAGTCAAAAAAGGGCCATAACTGAATAATTATTAATGCCCGAGTTATGTGTCTTGGTATAGACATGTATGTGTATTGTTCCTAGGAACGTGTATACCAAGTTTAATTAGAAAATGCTGTTGGTTTTTGAGTAACAAATTAAGATTAAAGTTTTGTGATGACACAGATGACACCAAGAGTATCACAATAGCCCAACTTTTTTTCCTTTGAAAAACAGACAAGCTAATAAAAACCCTACATGAGATTCAGAATGGTAGCGTAGTTATTCCAAATTTCTAATTTTTTAGCTCTACTGGCCAAAGGCCAGAAGGGCTTATGTCGTGGCGATGTGTCAGTCGTGCGTGCGTTTTCAATTTCTTGTTAACACGATACAGTCTTCACTTTTGATTGTATCTCAACCAAACTTATACAGTAGTTAGATATCCATGAGAGCTCGGTTCCTTTCGAAAACCAGCCAGATCCGCCCATGCAAGACTGGATTATGGCCCTTGAAATGGTCAAAATTGCTATAAAAGAGCTTGTTAACACGATACAGTCTTCACTTTTAATTGTATCTCAACCAAACGTATACAGTAGTTAGATATTCATGAGAGCTCGGTTCCTTTCGAAAACCAGCCAGATCCGCCTATGCAAGACTGGATTATGGCCCTTGAAATGGTCAAAATTGCTATAAAAGAGCTTGTTAACACGATACAGTCTTCACTTTTGATTGTATCTCAACTAAACTTATACAGTAGTTAGATATCTATGAGAGCTCGATTCCTTTCGAAAACCAGCCAGATCCGCCCATGCATGACTGGATTATGGCCCTTGAAATGGTCAAAATTGCTATAAAAGAACTTTTTAACACGATACAGTCTTCACTTTTGATTGTATCTCAACCAAACTTATACAGTAGTAAGATATCCATGAGAGCTCGGTTCCTTTCCTAAACCAGCCAGATCCGCCCATGCAAGACTGGATTATGGCCCTTGAAATTGTCCAAATTGCTATAATTGAGCATGTGAACACAATAGAGGCTCCATTTACTATCTGATCTTCACCAAACTTAGATAGTAGTTAAATATTGATGTGAGCTTGGTTCCTTTTGAAAACCAGCTAGATCCGCCCATGCAAGACTGGATTATGGCCCATGAAATTGTAAAATTTGCTATAATACAGCTGGTGAACACAAAAGAGCCTCCATTTACTATCCGATCTTCACCATACATACATGCTCTGGATTGAAAATGACCAAAGAACCATACCAGTAGAGCATAGGCCCTCATGGGCCTCTTGTTTAAAAATGCAATGTTGGAGCAAACTTAGTGTCAACATTGTTTTTAGGTGAAATAAATAAGAGATGCCTACCTGTAAGCCTTCCCTGACAGCCTCCAGTAGATAAGGTACAATGGAATAATTCCATAAATCAGTGAACCAGATTTTACAGGAACTGATGTCCATTGGCGCAGATAAAAATAATCTTGGACCTGAAAATAAACAAATCCAGTCTTATATATTTGAATTGTATTAATCCTTTCCCACGTTCGGATAATTTCTGATGCCTCTGTAGTAGACAACTTTTGGACATACATGTATTATTGCAAAATGATAAATTGCTCATAATGAGCAATTTCTCGTTTTGCCATAATGTTTTCAATACTGTATTCAATACCTGCTCTTTCATTTAAGTTTAGCTTTTATGTATTTAACTAGATGTTTTCAAAAGCGTCTGCTACACGTTTGTTCCAAATGTGGAGCCACCTTTCTCTAGAAGCCAAAATTTGACTATTTCCTTGGTAACAAAAATAGCCTTTATGTTGTTTGGATTTTAACCTTTCTTTCTGTGCTGCTTGAATTAAATACATTTTCTACCATTTCTTGAAATATAACATTTCTAATGCTGAACACTTAACAAACATCATGGAAAAATGAATACGTCTAAGGAAAAAAATTATAACATTTGAAAACTGGGAGTATGATTTCGATAAATAATTGAAAACATTGAGAGGAAAGGAAAACTTTCTTTAAATGAATAATTTCCCTGTTTTCCTGCAATGCTTCAGAATTTGTCTGCTGCAAAGAGCGTCATGAAACATCTGTGTTACTGAAAGGGTCTAGTAACCCTTCCCAACATGCAGCAGACGGATGTTGAAGCATCTGCATCTATTCAATGATTGTTCTTTAATTCAAAGGTATTTTCTGTCCTTTTGTCTACAAGTTTTCAAAGTCGTCTGCTGCAGATTTGACTTATCTGGGAAAGGATTACTACTGGTAATACAAACCTATGGTAACATCTGAAGAACTGTGAGTTTCGAGGAATTTGTTGAGGTGTAACCAAACTTTGGGAACCCAGTCTATAATCTTGTTGAGGTCATTGTTGCGTAGACTGGTCATCACTTCAGCTTCCACCAACCGTCGCCGTAGATAACGACCCAGGAATCCCTTTACTGGTTCCATATGATTGGCACACAGCACCCATCTGCAAAAGGCAGGGAACCGTTACAAGAAACTTCACTTCTTTATTAAACATGTTTGCCAATATCAGAATGTGAGACATATATTATAGCAATAGTTATTATTTTTAATATTAACCTAGCCACAAATAGTAAGCCTTTCCTACCTGCAGACACATTCTGACACAGGTGACCTTTGAAAATATTGTGGCAAAAGGGGAACTTTCTTATAATGAGCAATTTCTCTCTTTGCCACCATGTTTTTTATAAATGTACTTTCTATCATAGAGATTTTCCATATTTTTGCCAAGACAATTTTAAAGTTGTCTGCTGCATTTTTGTTCTTTGTGGGAAAGGTTTAAATAATACCTGTACATGTAGTAAAGTTGTTGTGAGACATTTCTTTTGAAAGTATGAAGGTCAAATCAGGATTTAAGATCATGAAATGTTCATTATAAATAATATTGTTCACATATTGCATATAGTAGCAAACCAACAAGAGTGTTCAAAGTCACACATATGTTTCCTGCCACTAAACAATAAGCGTCACGGGACCAAAAAGCATGCCCAACTAACAGATACCGACAAGTGTCACCCTGCCTTATATGCTGCCAACACACAAAGCACATGATCATGAGAAACTTCTTGCAAAATAGTAGAAACAGTATTTGCTTCTTTTTCTACAATATATATCGTTAAGCTTTAAAATGAACAAAGACACATGAGTTTTCTACGAACCTAAAGTTATGATGGAGTTGCAGATTTGTCGTTGAGCAAGTTGCCTGGTTCATTGTTCCAATGATGTATGGACTGAAAAACAAAGCAATATTAACCTTTAATAATTGAAAATACACAAGTTAGATGTTTTTCAACAAAGTATTGATAATAAAAGAATTATCCTTTTCAAATTGCTGGCACATTTTAACCCTTTCCCACATACAACAAATCTGCAGTAGACAACTTTGAAAACGTCTAGACAAAACCACAGAAAATCCCGTTAAATGAAAGAACAATAATTGAATAGAGTTGAAAACATGGTGATAAAAGAAGAAATTGCTCGTTTAGAGCAATTTCTTCTTATCTTTCAATGTTTTCAAAAAGCCATCTGCTGCAGAAGCACCAGAAAGCGTCTATATGAGGGAAAGGGTTAATGCATATGGAGAGGAAGAAATTACTGATGATGAGCAATTTCTCCATTTGCCATATTGTTTGCAACTCTTTTCGCGCAATAAATATATATATATATATACTTTCATTTAAAGAGATACCAGTATTAAATATGTTTACCTTGACAGTTTTAAAGTCGTCTGCTGCAGGTATGTTGTATATGGGAAATGGTTCAGCTGAACATTAAAGACTTGTACTAATGATATAAAATAATGCTAATATGGGGATACACTTCTTTCACCATTTTACAATACAAGTAGCTTTTGAAGCCTCTTCAGCAGATGACTTGAAAACATTCAAAAGGCGGTGGCACAAATTATTGCCTGTATACAGTAAACAATTTACCTTTAGCCACATACAGAGACTTTCTGATTTGTTGTGTATGTGAAAGGGTTAACCTTTCCAACTTACAACAAATCTTCAGCATATGACTCAAAATGTCTAGAAATAAAAATAGGGACCAAAATCTCTGTAAGTGAAGAATGTTATTCATGAATACATTTGAGCATTGTGGCAAAAGAGAAATCATTAGTCATGAGCTAATTTCTCTATTGCAACAATGTTTGCAGATGCATCAGCATGCATCTATATGTGGCAAAGGATCAATAATAAATAAATTTGTCCTACCATTTTTGGTATTTCACACTTAAGAATCCATTAAACACCTCCCCAAGTGACCCCACGTGATGTAAGTTGTCCAGTATAATAACGCTCGGTAATTCTCCCATACTCGTGTTCTCACACTGTTCTGCGATGTTCGCCAGATACTGGCGTAATTCCCTGGCTGTTTTGTGGTCAACATTGAACGTAGCCACCGACCCAGCTGTCAATTCTTTCCCTGATCTGTAAAAGGAGAAAACAAATCTCAACTTTATGCCTTTTCCCCCCGATACAGATGATAATTGATGCCTTCTGATGACTACAGGAAACATTTTGAAAAGTGAAACTGCCCATTTTGAGTAATACTTCGTTTTCTCACAATACATGTAATTAAATCTCGGTATCAAAAGATCACTTCCAATTATCCTGATATTATTATCTTTTTCCATTTTTCTTTTTTTCTTTTTTAAATTATTTTCTATGAAGGTCAAAAGTAGCAGAACCTTTGTGCTGTTGATACAACTGATTGTGGTTTATTCTTCATTTTGACATTATATAAAGCTTTGTGGGTGTGAAACAAGAAGGGTGTTAAACACTTATGCTTTGTGTTAGAAATAAATTAATTGGCTGTTCTTAATGCCGAGGGACAATGCAATCACTGATAAGATTGAATTTGTTTGAAGTTTAATCCGAGACTGCATTGCTAGTAATGACGTAACAAATCAAACCAAGTCAAAAAGCAATTACGAAGGTGAAGCTATTCAGTCTTATCAGAGTTTTACCGTCCGCCTATTTCTTATATAGATCAGACTGAAGCATTTTCTGACAAAAAAGGGGAACTGTGTTCCCACTAGTTTTAATCATTTGAAAAATTAATGAGCAATTTCTCCTTTTGACACTAAGTTTTAAAAGTTATCTGCTGCAGAAACGTAAAATTGCGTCTACATGTAGGAAGGGTTTAAGTCAACATACATTTATATAATGTCAAACCAGAGATTGAATAAGACCTCAAATCGACAGACACAGCTCACATATATATACATATATTGAATGTTAATGATTACCTGAGTACAAGATGTTCAGCCAGTTTTTGAGCAAGGTAAGTTTTTCCTGTTCCACTGGGTCCGCACAGAATGATTCTGCGGTGTTCCATCAACAACGAGATGTATCGCTGAACAATTGACTTTGGTATTAATGTCTCAAACGCCAATGAATCCACACTGTTTTGTTTTGTTCCTGGAAAAAATTATTTTCATAATTGTCATAATTGAATATATAGTTAACCCTTTCCTAAACACAACAAATATGCAGCAAGCAACTTTGAAAATATTTTCTCCTTTTGTCTCAATGTTTTCAAAAGTTATTTGCTGCAGTTGTGCCAATTGTAATCTACTTCAACATTATTCTTTTAAAAAAAATTCTCCTATTCCAAAACAAATTTTCAAATTTCGTCTGCTTCAAGACCTAACAAGAGTGTCATGGAGCCAACGCCAATGCCTGTCTGTTTTTTCTGAATTGAAAAAAGGGCAACACAGAATAATCATTATGTTACTTTATATAGACAGGCATATTGTTCCAAGCAACCTGTGTACCAGGTTTCATTTGAAAATGTTGAAAGATATTGAGTTATGAGGTAAGGTTAAGGTTTTGTGACGATGCAGATGCAAACGCAGCCAAATTATCACGATAAGCAGACTTTTTTTCATCGAAAAAGAGACAAGCTAAAAATGTCTCCTTTATCAGGGAGAGGGCTGATGTTTTTTCTTTACTAAAGCCTTAAGTGAACCTACCTTTCAAACAGATACCAATCTGCATGGTATCGCCGACCAGATAACCAATGGGGAGTAATTCCGGGACTTCAGCATCTTTGGTACGTACAATATCACCAATATGGTAGGAAAACACACTTTCTGCGCTTAAACCAAGATTCGTCACTGGATCAATACGCAACACATACTCCTGAAATATTCAAAATAACCAAGATGTAAATTGGCCCATTACTAACTACACAATGACTTCAATTGGCGCCTGCAACAGACTTTTAAAAACATGGCAATAAAAGAATAAATAGGTCAAAACGAGTAGTTTCACCTTTAACTTTTTGTCAAAAAGTTACTTCAAGTTTACCAGATTTTTCAACTTGTTCATCTGTTGCTTGTAAAGTAGACAACATTTGAAATATCATGTGAAGTAATGGGTTAAGCAGCTTTACATATAATATCATTAAAACCAGGACTAAACTTTGCTGCAGTAGCAAGCGCTTGTTTCAATGGATCTGATGGAGCCTATTACAGGTTGTCCTGGACTGACCTTTGCGTCAGCTAATCAATTTGTTGCCTGCAAAATGCATCCGCTTTTAACCCTTTCCCACCTGCAGATGCATTTTGACGCAAAAGCAGCAGATGACTTTGGAAAACATTGTGACCAAAGGTGAAATTGCTCATGATGAGCAAGTTCACCTTTGGCCACAATGTTTTCATCTTTATTTAACAATTGAGCTATCTTTTATGGAGATTTTTCAGGTTTTTGTCACTATGTTTTAAAAATCATCTGCTGCAGAGTTGTCGTATGTGGGAAAGGGTTAAAAAATAAATGGTGAGCTTACAGCTTTGAAAACATATCAGCAAAAGTATTTGTATTGAAGAATTGGAAGTGTTTTTCAACTGTGTTTACTATATGATTATAAAAGGTCTTCTAGAAAAATGCCTTAAAAGTTGACCTACTTCAATCGAAACATTAGAAGTGTATTTCAATTATGTGTTTGCAATAGGATTATATATTATTTGTTTGTACAAAAGCACATCAAAAACATTTCTGCACCAGGAAAATAATTATGGTGTTATCTTTATTGATCTGAAAACAAGTTCAAGTTGTGGAAGTAATTGATTGATTGGGGCTTAACGCTGTTTTCAACAATTTTTCATATCACGGCGGCCAGTTCAACTACTCATATGTTTCCTAGCTTTCTGACACCAGTTCTCCACACAACATACTTCCCAAGCAACTGGCTGCTTTTCCACATAGACTGTAATGTAAGCCCATTGGTGGAAGACGAATGATTCTTATCAAAGTGACTTTTGTTAAACGTCGAAAAGAATGTTGGCCGAGCTGGGACTCACAACCCCTGGATTGACAGCCTGCATCGCTATCGACTAAGCTACTAGTGTGGTAGTAATAAGTTAACAACTAACCTTGAATATCTTTCGGATAATATTATCAAGAATGTCCCACTTGGTTTTCCCGCTGACTGCCAGAGACCCTATTGGAACCTCAGCACATTTCTGTAATTGTAAGACAAATTTAATTAATCATTCATGTCATAAGTCGATGTAATCTTATATTCATCTGAAAGTAAACCCTTTCACATATACGACAAATTTGCATTAGACAACTTTGAAAATATTCTCACAAAAATATTGAAAATCTCTTTTAATGAAAGTATAATTTAGAGTTGAAAACATTATGGCAAATGGAAGAAATTGCTCCTTTGCCATAATGTTTTCAAAAGATGTCTGCATCAAAATATGTCTTGCTTTCCTAAAGTGTTGATCCCTTTATGTTAACTGTGGATCTGCAAGTTGGAGTATTTCCTGTCACAATTATCTGTGCAGTGATCTGAAACTAAGGACGAGTGTGTGTATCAATTGTTTGATATCAAATATAAGGCAAAAAATTGCGTTGGTGGTAAACAGCTGTTTTCCCTCCAATATCTCTCTTATTATCCAAGCAAATTCTATGTTGTGGGTACTTAAAAAGAATTATCTCACTGAGACAATTCTTTTGAGTACACACAACATAGGGTTAAATGGTCAAATAAGGAAACGCCCCTTACCTAGAACTCTGGTTGGTACCTCAAAATGGATGCGCTTACACATTCTGCATGTGTTAATACAGGACACATGCTCGACAGCCATAAAGCATGATAAAATACTAAAACTTACATCTATCCTGGCCCTATTGGGGTCCGGGTTAGAACCCAGATATACAGTGATCGGTACCCGTCTACCCTCTCTGTCCGGCGGTTCTTGTATCAATAGCTCAGCTGAAAAGACATAACATATTTATCATGTTTCGTTGTCGGAATGATGTTATACTTTCCTTTCGACAATTTTTCAGTGTTAGTTACCAGTACTACTGGTTTGTTTATCCTGACACCAGTGAGTCAGTCGAATTGCCAACCCCACAATCCTGCCAAATAGGGAAAGTCATTACTACTATATCTCATGTCTTTGCTTTGACCAGGTTGGAAATTGAATCTTCAACCTCCAGGTTGTCTTAAAATATTCATGAGCAAGGTAAAAAAAGGTCTTGTAGCATCTCCATATCCATTTCCCATGTCAATAGAAAGATCTGAAAACATTGTAAGATAAGAATAAATGGCTTATGATGAGCAGTTTCTCATTTCCCCACAATGATTGCAAAAGATGTTTTGCTGCAAATGCAAATTTTCTTTTGACTTTACCAGATGTTATGAATCTGGAAGAGTTAAAAATTCAAGTTATACAACCATTTTATCCTGCAGCAACCATCGAAAACACTGACATTATTTTCCTTTTCCTACAAACTTGAAATTATACTTTAATTTCCATAAGACATTTTTCAAAATAAACTGCACATCAGTTAACACTTTCCCTAATTAAATAAATCTGCAGCAGAAAACTTTGAAAATATCTTGACAAAAATATGGAAAATCTCTGGATGTTTTATCATTGAACAAAGATGAACATATTGTGGTAAAGGGCGAAATTGCTCGTTATGAAAAAATTTCTCATTTTGCCTCATATGATTTCAAGGGTCATCTGCTGCAGTCTGCAGATACATGTACATCAAATATGACTGCATTTGAGAACAGATTGGCTGGTTCATGTTCAAATTTAACTCACCTAGACTGGGTGTTTCTGTTAGACTGGTTGTCCTCTCTAATGATTCACTGCTGGTACGGTTATGATGTATAAGAGAACTTTGTGATGTGTTCAGTGAATTTGACGAGTGGATCATTCTCGCTAGTCGGTCGTTATCCGATTTTAAGGCACACATATCATTCTGAAAGGAAAAGCGAGGTAAATGACAGACTATTGATTGATCTAAATATATATGTAAAATAAACGATCTATTCAATAAACGAACGTTACAGACCACTTTTGAAAACATTGTGGCAAAAGAAGAAATTGGTCATGATGAGCAATTTCTCCTTATGCCAGAATGTTTGCCACTTTTAGTCATTGGTTATCCATTCAATTATAGAGAGTTTCAATTTTTTGACAAAATATGTTCAATGTTGTCTGCTGTAGATTTCTTGTATGTAAAAGGGTTAAACAACAATATTATCCTCCAAAACTTCGTACATATGCTCACATGCGGCAGTGTCAAAAATGAAATACTTTTAAAAAGTAGTAAAGGGCGTATAGCATTTCTAGACAACATAAAATGAACCTATGTCAGGTAATGGCTTAACCCTTAACCACCTGCCTAGGAATTTGACGCAAAAGCAGCAGAAGACTTTTAAACAAATTGTGGCCAAAGGTGAAATTGCTCATGATGAACAATTTCTCCTTTGACCACAATGTTTTCAACTTTATTTAACAATTATGGAGATTTTTCAGGTTTTTGTCACTATGTTTTCGAAGTCGTCTGCTGCAGATTTGTCGTATGTGGGAAAGGTTAAACTGTTAGTGAAAGAGTTGTGACCAACGGACAACTGAATAGGATCCCTATGTATCTCCCAGCCTAGGCAGGCGACGCAATAAAACGTAGTGTCTCAAAAATTGTTATTTACTGGATTACCTTCATTTTATTCATGGCTTCGCGAAGTTGTTCGAGTTGATGAGCGGATGACAAAGCCTCTAATCTGATGTCCGTCAGTTTCATGTCTTTGTCTCGTAACTGTTTACGTAACTCCATGATTGTCACAGAATCTTCACCTTCTGACAGCCTGAAAAGAAACAACAACAATACAATACAATACAATTCATTTGTACATAAATGCCACTGGCCCATCATATGATATATACATACATACATGCATGAATAATAATACATAGTTGTCATAGTATACACAGTTGTAGGAATATATATTAAATATTAAATTTTTAAGATATTTAGTTGCGTTTTTTTTGGGGGGGGGGGGGGGGGGGGGGGTCGGGGAGGTTAATGCATGTCTGAATACATTAGGTGAATACATGAAGTTGAAATTAAGGCTTGGAATTTCAGCATGCAAGAACTTTCAACCCCTTTTTCCATATACAACAAATCTGCAGCAGACTACTACATGTACTTTGAAAAACATCTGGGGAAAAATAATGCATGTCTGAATACATAAAGTTGAAATCAAGGTTTGGAATTTCAGCATGCAAGAACTTTCTAACCCCTTTTTCCATATACAACAACTCTGCAGCAGACTACTACTTTAAAAACATCTGGGGAAAAATAGAGAAACTTTTTTAAAGATGAAAGTTTAATTAAACACAGAAATTGCTCATTATGAGCAATTTCTTAGTATGCCACGATGTTTTCAAAATGCTGCAGATGCGTCTAAATGCATGTGCACTTCAGAAAGGGTTAACCAATTTAAATGTAATCATAATGTTCATGTCTCGAAGAAATTTGGATGAAGTTATGTTTTTTGTCAACAAAACATGCTTTGCAAAATGCATAATTCATTTCCCCCATTCCATGACATTGATTACCTTTTCTGCTTATGCATGAAATAATTGATGCCAAGGGAGAAATTAATTCTGATGCTTTTTTTCCTATTATCATAAGAAAAAAGTCTCTGATTGTTGTAAATTTATCATTGCTATAATATATTTTTCATCAGAACTGTAAATAAAATATCCATATATCATAAATATCAGGTCAAGTACTGTATTTTGAAAATCGACTTTAAAATGCAAATGATTCAAATTTCAATCCAGGATAATTTAATCATCTGAAAACTGCCTAAGACCTGGTATAACCCTTTCCCTCATACGACAATTCTGCAGCAGACAACTTTGAACGTATTTTGTCAAAACATAGAAAATCTCCATAATTGAATGGATAACCTATGACAAAAAGTGAAAAACATTGTGGCAAAAGGAGAAATTGCACGTTTTGTGCAATTTCTTCTTTTGTCACTATCTTTTCAAAACGCCGTCTGCTGCAGAGGCGTCAGAAAGCGTCTATATGTGGAAAAGGGATATACACATCCTTTGGCAACGCAGATTTGAGGTAACATACTTGAGGAATTAGATAAGATAATGAAGATGTTTTTTAGAGAAAGCCAAACACATGCTGGGCAATCTTCCTGCCATAACATGTTTCCTGTGCGCAATAAATTACAACCATTCAACACTGAATCAACAAGTTTCCCTGTACCAAGATTCAAATTTAAATAAACAGTTTTCTTGAAGAAATAAATCAAGACTCATTTTGTTTACCATTGAGAAAAAAACACAAAAGGAAATTCTAGCAGACTGTTTATTTTAATCCTTTCATGCATTTCAACACATTTGAAGTAGAGGACATTTTAAAAACATTATGTCAAAAGGAGAAATTTCTCATGATGAGCAACTACTTCCTATGCCACAATGTTTTCAACTTTATTCCATAACTGTTCTCCGATTTATAGAAATGTACCCTATTATGCCTAGATCATTTAAATGTTGTCTGCTGCAAATATGTTGTATGTGGCAAAGGATTAACCCTTTCCCTCATACGACAATTCTGCAGCAGAAAGCGTCCATATGAGGGAAAGGGTTAACATATCACATCAGTTAAACAATTAACCCTTTTCCTCATATAGACGCTTCCTGACGCCTTTGCAGCAGACAGATTTTGGAAAACATAGTGACAAAAAAAGAAATTGCTGAAAACGAGCAATTTCTCCTTTTGCCACAATATTTTCCACTTTAGTCATAGGTTATCCATTAATTATAGAGATTTTCTATTATCACATAAATACTCTTATTTTCAAGTTGAGAACAAATCACGGAACAACGATATCATACACGTGTGATATCGTAAAAAACGTCATACACGCGACTAGTGATGACGTCATTTTGACCTTTATCTTTATTATGTTTATTGTTAAGTTGTTAAATTTTACACATTGAAAAATGCAATAATACGTTATTTTGAATAAATAACGAGTCTTAATTGTTTAAAAGATTGTTGTTTTTTTCCTTCTTATTCAAAAATGATGAGGACTACTTTTTTATGCGGTGAATCACAAGTTCTCATGAAGAATAGGTTATTCGGTCTTTGTTTTGATGTTGTCAATATTTTTCATTAAAACACACTGTTTAGGTGATAAAAAGAATCCATCACTCGTTTTTCTTTGGAGAAGATTTCTTAAATTCGTCTCGAAAAAGAGAGTTATTAACCTCGCCAAGAGGCTCGGTTAATAACCATCTTTTTCTAGACTCATTTAAGAAATCTTGATCTCCAAAGAAAACTCATGATGGATCCTATATTTATCTGACAAAATATGTTCAAAGTCGTCTGATGCAGTATTGTTGTATGAGGGAAAGGATTAACATAAATCACATGAGGAAAACAATTAACTTACGCTCCAGAAGAATGACTGCCCTTTATCAAATGTGCTCCGTTTAACATGTGAACTTGTAAAAGTGGCGAGTTTGGTACGGAAACCGTAGACCGTGTATCCATCTCACAGTCAGACAGGGAACCATTCCTGTTCTTTTTCTTGTTGTTGAATGCGCGACTGAATGAACTGCGTATCTGAAAAACAAATAAAGCCTCATGGATTATCTGTGATCTTCATTGACCCTTTCTAACATGCTGAAATTACACTGGCATCCATAGTCATTTTTAGATATGATGTTTTCAACCATTGCAAATTCATTTCATTTGGGATAGGGTTATCTGTTTACCTAATATTTTTGTTTGTTTAATTAACCCATTTGTGGCAGACATATATTAACCCCCATTATTAACCCATTTGTGGAAGACAACTTTTGAAAATATTGTGGAAAAAAGAGAAGGGGGGGGGGGGGGGGGGATTAATCGGCGGATTATCACAATGTTTCCAAGAATATTTATTAATGATTTATATTCTTTCATCTTAAGAGGTATTCAGTATTTTTGTCTTCATGCTTTCAAAGTCATCTTGTTTGTTGTATGTAGGAAAGGTCTTAGAGTTGTCTGCATTGAAAACAGCTCAATAAGTAATCTGGAAATATTGAATCATATTTTTTTCAGAGAAGGAAACTTTGCGGAAATTTGAAGATAATGAGCAATTTCTCCATTTGCCACAATGCTTTCAACTTTGTTCAATATTCATAATATCATTTATAGAGATTTATAGAGATTTTCTACTTTTTTGAGTAGACATCTTCAAAGTCTGCAGATTGGTTGTATGTGGGAAAGGGTTAAGCATTGATTAATTGGGGTTTAACGCCGTTTTTTAACATTTTCTCAGTCATATCATGGCCGCTAGTTCACCTACTCATGTGTTTCCTGGTTTTCTAGCACCAGTATTCCACACAACAATCTTCCAAAGCAACTGGCTGCTTTTCCACATAGACTTAGCCCATTGGTGGAAGACGAATGACACATGGCGCATTGACTTTTGTCAAATGTCGGAAAGAAAGTTGGTCGAGCCGGGATTCAAACTCACAAGCCCTGGATTGACAGCTTGCATCGCTACCGACTGAGCTACCGGGGCTCGGTAAAAGGTTAAGCAGTAATTGAGAAAATGTTTATGTATAAAAAAGCGCCATCTAATTAATTTTTCCCTTTCCCACACATACTGTTTTCAAAAGTCGTCTGCATTCAGATGATGGGTTAAGCAGACGTTTATGTCTCTTCTAATTCTGTCAAAATATTTACCTCCCAGTTTGAAGAGCTGCCAAAATGTTGGTTTTATGAACTATGAGTAGATTTATATCATATTTTTTAGATAGACACTCCAGTAAGCTTATACTCCTTATGTATAAATAGATGAGAGCCGTGTCTTGTGATTTGGGTGGGGTTTACTCATTCCCATTTGCAGACAACTTTTGAAAACATTGTGGCAAAAGAAGAAATTGCTCAAAACGACCAATGTTTCCTTTTTCCACAATGTTTTCAACTCTTTTTAATAATCAAAATCTCATATAAAGAGATTTTTCACGTTTTTGTTAGTATGTTTCAAATGTCGTCTGCCGCAGAATTGTTGTATGTGGGAAAGGGTTAATGCATCTGCTTACAGTGACAGCACTGACAAGCGAGATTATTCACTGTTAACCATTTCCCTCATATAGGCGCTTTCTGACGCCTCTGCAGCAGACGGCTTTTTGAAAACACTGTGACAAAAGAAGAAATTGCGCAAAACGAGACACAATGTTTTCCACTTTTAGTCATAGGTTATCCATTCAATTATAGAGATTTTCTAATTTTTGACAAAATATGTTCAAAGTCGTCTGCTGCAGAATTGCCATATGAGGGAAAGGGTTAATTAATCTACGTGTAATCTTATCATCAATGTAACTTTTGACAAAATTCTGGATCTGCACGTTTATATCGCCCCATTACGGAGAATCAATAAGACCCTAAACATTCAGCTGGGCTCAGGTATTATATATGAGCTGTGCTCCTAGAATAAAACCCCAGGGAATTTGAGATCGGTGTAGATCCCTATCAATCAGTGCATCTCAACTAGATCTGCACTGTCTGTAAATTAGTCGCGAATACATTCAATTATCTTAGTAATAGCTTACATTGGGTATTGACAGTCTATATTTTATATTTTCTCTTAGATGACTCTATAATATCATAGATATTTGGGAGACTTTGCATAAAACCAATAGTAAGTATTTGCCACCAACATGATCACAGATCAGATAGCACTTCCACACAGTCTGATCTGGATCTGCAGTGTTCGCTAATCATTTGCATGTATTAACTGGAAGGGGCTTTTCCTTCCACATGTGCAATAACTACGTTAAGGTTGTTTTTTCTGTAGCACCATTCATAAATTAGGTGAAAGGTTTGAATTACATTTACATATATATATATCATACTTATGATTCATTCTTCATCCTATAAATAAACAGGAATAAATACCTTCAGAGTTTAAATGATAAACATGCATGTTTAGCGGAAACATCATCCTATGTTATCCACGAGGGAATCAAATCCACTTATTATTATGCATTAATTACGTTGGCTTTCTCCCTTATCCCATTAGATAACCATTTCCTGCATGCAAACGCATTTGATGCATATGCAGCTGACATCTTTTGGAAATATTTTGAAATTAACGAGAATACATGTAATTGAATTTCAAGCCAACCGAGAGAATGCTTAGTCTCCCTACTCCTTAACTTGATCCATTTTCGACATACAAAACACATTTTGATGCTAACGTAGCTTTTGGCATATAGCTTTTAACTTAATTAAATATGTATAACATTTATAGAGATTGTTTTGCCTTTATGATTTGATAGCCTTTTGCTGCGGGATTTGTTGTATGTGGGAAAAGGTTAATTACAGGTATTACTGTTTTGACTGGTGCCAAGGAATCAAAAGTTGTCTATTTCAATGAGAGGGGTTGGCAAAAAAATGTGATGCAAAACTGCCATACCGTTTAGCCTGTGGATGAGCACAGACTTAACCCTTTCCCTCATATAAACGCTTTCGGATGCCTCTGCAGCAGACGGCTTTTTGAAAACATAGTGACAAAAAAAGAAATTGCACAAAATGTGCAATTTCTCCTTTTACCACAATGTTTTCCACTTTTAGTCATAGGTTATCCATTCAATTATGGAGATTTTCTATGTTTTGAGAAAATACGTTCAAAGTTGTCGTCTGCTGCAGAATTGTCATATGAGGGAAACTTTCAAAGGGCTAACCCTATCCCACATACAATAACTCTGCAGGAGAAAACATATTTGCAAAAATGTGAAAAATCTCTATAAATAATAGTACAATAATTGAATAAAGTTGAAAACACTGTGGCACAATGTTTTCAAAAGTCGTCTCCGGTAGAGGCGTCAGAAAGCCTCTATATGTGGGACAGGGTTAAATTTTGACAGCTTTTATCTCTGATACCCCCTTGTGTTCTTGTTTTTTACTAAATCATTTTGCCAGGTATTGCTCAAACTCATCAACTTGAACTGTAATTTTTTTTGTTTTTCCCATATGCAGAGACGAATTTTGAAAAATCGTTGCCAAAGGAGAAAGTATTTGGTATAACTTGTACAATATACATCTTTAAATAATCTATATAATTGTGACAACCCATGAATGTTAATGCATACATGTATTTTGTATGTATGTATATGGGCAGGAGGCCTAAAATACAATAAACCTTGAATTGAATTGTATGTCTGATTGTCCAACAAAGAAAACTCTTATTAGTTTGCTGGAGGCATAGACTGAATCTGGTTCCCCCCCCCCCCCTGTTTAAAGTTCCTGTAGATGTGTTTTCCTGTAGCTGCTCCCTTTATACCGTTTCTGTTTATGTATGGTATGCTTACCCAGAGCTCTATGATAAGAAGTGTTTTTCATGTTCTAAAATCCTTATTTGACACGCAAACCCTATGTTGTAGGTACTCAAAAGAATCGTCTCACTCAGACGATTATTTTGAGTACCCACAACATAAGGTTTGGTTGAGTAATAATATGTAAGATATTGCAGAAAAGCCCCGCCGTTAAATCAACCTATCTAGTACTCTGCTTACCCATCCTTTCTTCTTTTTCTTTTTGCTATCCCCATCCGTGGCGGCAGACTGCTGACTCGTAAAACTACATGCACTGGACATACTGTTGATACTCGACATTGAGTCTGATGAAATCTGTCTGGCTATACGATTACCATCTGAAAATATGCAAAACAAGGTAAGAAAATGATTGAAGTGTTTACTGTTTCCAAATTATTTTGAATAGGATAAAGAGCATTTGGGACCAGTATTCATAATATTATAGCAATTATGAAAATAAATAAAAGGTATAGTAAAATCATTTGAAAGGGATTTACATTTAGTAATATCGTAAGGTCAAGCTTAAAGTTAATATCATAAAGCTCATTGGTGTTCGTAAATTTAAGGTCAACCTTAAAGTAATATCATAAAGCTCATTGGTGATCATAAATTTAAGGTCAACCTTAAAGTAATATCATAAAGCTCATTGGTGATCGTAAATTTAAGTTCAACCTTAAAGTAATATCATAAAGCTCATTGGTGATCGTAAATTTAAGGTCAACCTTAAAGTAATATCATAAAGCTCATTGGTGATCATAAATTTAAGGTCAACCTTAAAATAATATCATAATGCTCATTTGTGATCGTAAATCTAAGGTCAACCATAACATTATATCATAAAGCTCATTTTGTGATCGTAAATTTAATGTCAACCTTAAAGTTATATCATAATGCTCATTTGTGATCGTAAATTTAAGGTCAACCTTAAAGTAATATCATAATGCTCATTTGTGATCATAAATTTAAGGTCAACCTTAAAGTTATATGATAAAGCTCATCGTCAATTTAAGGTCAACCTCAAAGTAATATCATATTGCCCGGTTTGTGATCACACCAAACAATGATAACTATTTTGTTTCTATAAATGATGAAATTAAAAAGAAAACAGAACAAGAGAAATGCAACTTCATGTCATATTTATACATAAACACAAATTGGCCTTTTTTTATCACTGATCTTCTGCTAATTTTCATTAAAAATTGCAAATTTATTTAAGCATGCAGACTGCAATCATATCTACGAATTAAAAAAAAAGTTGCAAATATTCAACTTGCACCAAAACTTGTTATCTGAAAAGTTACGCTATATATAATTATTAAACCGTGAATGTATTTTCAGAAAAAGGAATTAAATATATGTAAAAGTACAGCAAAAACAAGGAGAATCTGTATAAATTACTGAACAAATTGTGGCAAAAGGAGAAATTGCTTGTTTTGAGCAACAATTCCTTTTTGAACAATGTTTTCAACAGTTGATTGCTGCAGAAGTATCAGAAAGTGTTTATTTGAATGTGATAAAGGGTTAAGAAAGAAATAATCTATAACTAGAATGGAGTGCTCCGCGGAGCACGTGTGTCACCTGCACTTGCTCATTGAAAGTGACGAAAAAGTGTGATGAACAGACGGACAGACGGATGGACGGAAGGACAGACAGATGCCGGACAAAAAAAGGAATCCTTAAGTGCCTACCATGCTACGCAGGGTGACACAAAAACTGAATTATCATATTCCAAGCAATTTATGTTTTTTGTTTGTTTTTACACTGCTTTCAACAGTATTTCAGTTATATCAAGGAGAAAGAACAATTATTCATGATCCCTGGTGGTCCACCCGGTACTTGGCTAGAAATGTAGCTTGCCCAGGGTTTTCTCCACCAAAATCGCCAAGGGTGGGGATTGTACACAGGATTCCCAGTTCCGAATCTCCCAAGTAAAGCACTCAGCTAGGGCAGTTTCCTCCAAAAATGATTAATTAAATAAAATAATAAGTAACTCGTAATTAAGCAGTTAACAGATTTGAATTGGGTTCAGTTATTCAAATAAGCTTATAAATGGTTAAAAAGTAAAATTATTTCAATGTCTACCAAATCTAGCTAAACACATATCGATGGTTTCATGCAAGATGTACGTACTTACAACCATTTTGCATGAATCCCTCGATATACAGATACTACAAATAACAACATAAATACCAATATTTCAAAACAGAAGAAACATTTGCAAAAATAAGTAATATAAGTTATCATACTTATATATCACTCGAGGGAACACAAGCATATATATCATGTTTCGCAAATGTTTTCTATCCCTTTCCCTCATATAGATGCCTCTGCTGCAGAGGGGCTTTTTTGAAAAACATAGTGACAAAAGAAGAAATTGCACAAAACGTGCAATTTCTCCTTTTGACACAATGTTTTCCACTTTATGTCATAGGTTATCCATTCAATTATAGAGATTTTCTATTTGTTGACAAAATATATTCAAAGTCGGCTGCTGCAGAATTGTCGTATGAGGGAAAGGGTTAAACTGAACATAATGGGTTTTTACTATGAGATATAGATAGAACTAATGAGTGCAAAGACTAATGTTACTTTACTCCATGTATGTTACTTTGGTTCTCTCTTTATAATAATTGAGTTTTAAGTCTTGTCACATTGTGAGTTATTTCCCCTTTATCCCAAAATAGCAGAAATGCAAACATTGATAACAATAACGAAACTGATCACTTGTCAGTTAATAGTGTTTTCCTGGTTAACCCGTTCACACCTGCAGACACAATCTGATGCCTTAGAATGAAGCAGAAGACTTTTGATATATTGATGCATAAGGAGAAATTGCACATAATGAGTAATTTCTCCTTTTGCCAATAATTGATTTCAACTTTGTTCAATAATTATTAACTTTGATTTACACATATTTTCCGTATGTTTGCCTTTATGTGTTTAAATTCGCCTGCTGCAGATTTTTTATATGTGGGAAATGGTTAACCCTTTCCCTCATATGACAATTTTGCAGCAGACGACTTTGAACATATTTTGTCAAAACATAGAAAATCTCTATAAATGAATGGATAACCTATGACTAAAGGTGGATAACATTGTGGCAAAAGGAGAAATTGCTCGTTTTGTCACTATGTTTTCAAAAAGCTGTCTTCTGCAGAGGCGTCAGAAAGTGTCTATATGAGGGAAAGGGTTAAATAACCAGTACTACTGGAAAGTTTATCCTCACACCAGGGAGTCAGTCTTACAGCCATCTCCTGAACACAAAGCCATTACTACCAGTCTTTGGTATGACCCAATGTTGGGCAGTAGCAATTGATCATATAGACCTGATGACTGCCTATTACAGGTAATCTCAGATCGACCTTTCCATCAGCCAATCAAACTGTTGCCTACAAAATTGTTAGGTATCAAAGGGGGAGATAATTCAAATAAATATAATGAGTTGAAAACATCATGCAAAAGGAGAAATTGCTTGTTTTAGCTATTTCTCCTTTCATCACAATGTTTTCAAAAGTTGTCTGCTGCAGACGCGTCAGAAAGAGTCTATAAGACGGAAAAGGTAAATAAATCAGATTGAGGTATGGCATACATGGAGTAAAGTTTGTAGAAGTGATAGTAAGAACTAGTGGACAGATGAAAAAGATTTTACCAGTGGACATCGGCAGGGTGTGAAATACCCTACCTCCATGTGAGTGGTGGGCGTTCAGGTCCTTACCCAGGACTCCAGGTGTCGTGTGTCGACGCCCACCTCCCGTGTTGTTGTTAGTTCCATTGCCTATAGCCTCCTGAAAGCTCAGTCCGCTCTGACGTTTCAACGCTTCGATGGTCGCTCTTAGTTCATTTAGTTCTGAGTCCTGAAAGAAAAGAGAGATAAGATGAGAGTGTTTTTAGGCATCAGTTAAATTTCATTCATAAAACATTGACTGTAAAGTTGTCTGCAGCAGATTAGTTGTATGTGGGAAAAGGTTAACAAAACAGTTTAACATGCATCCAACTCTAGATGGACGAGGATAAACACTCAATGATGAAGATGAAGGAAATGATAAAATATAGAAAATGTCAGCACTAATTGAGGTCACTATTCTGATCAATATTCCACAGCTTACATTACAGTCATAGATCTCATCATCTCATGGCCCATTTAACCCTTTCCCACCTGCAGACGCATTTTGACGCAATAGCAGCAGACAACTTTTGAAAAATATTGTGGCCAAAGGTGATATGGCTCATGATGAGTAATTTCCCCTTTGGCCACAATGTTTTCAACTTTTTTTAACAATTAACTAAGCTATCTTTTATTGAAATGTTTTCAGGTTTTTGTAACCATGTTTTCACAGTCCTCCGCTGCAGATTTGCTGTATGTGGGAAAGGGTTACCGTAATAATATCTCGGACGCAAACGACTTTTGAAACACCCATAGCTGACTTGTTGAAACATTGTGGAAACATGGAGGAAATGCTCAAAATTATTAGAGAAAGAATCTGGTCTCTTTTGCGACAATGTTATCAAATTTTATCAAATGGCTCTAAACGAGCAATCTCTCCATTTTTCTACATTCAAAGTCGTCTTCTGCAGATTTATTGTATGTGGGAAAGGGTTAAGGAATTTGTCCCCCTATTTACCATTTCTGCACACACAAAAAATATGCAGCAGGTGACTTTGAAAACATCCAGGCAAAAATAGGGAACATCCGTAAAGAAGACAGTGTAATAATTAAATAAAATTGAAAACATTGTGTCAAAAGAAAAATAAATCTCATCATCAGCAAGTGAAAGTGGAAAAGGGTTAAGAAATAGGTTAACTAAATAAATGCAGTTGCAGGAATCAAAAACAAAATACTTCAATGACATGAAAAGAAAATTAGCTCCCTGAACATCAAATAAATTAATAACAAATTAGATTAGCAAACAAATAGAACCCGATTCTTGAAACAATCAGCGCTCTTCTGGCTATCGACAGTTTGTAAATACCCCTTATCAGAAGATACTTCAGTTGTTCGGAAAGCTCCGTGGTTTGTTTGTATGGGGCTTTATACAACTTTTTACCAGTTTTCAGTTATATCACATCATTTCATTGTTCATTACTACCAGTTTTCAGTTATATCACATCATTTCATTGTTCATTACTACCAGTTTTCAGTTATATCACATCATTTCATTGTTCATTACTACCAGTTTTCAGTTATATCACATCATTTCATTGTTCATTACTACCAGTTTTCAGTTATATCACATCATTTCATTGTTCATTACTACCAGTTTTCAGTTATATCACATCATTTCATTGTTCATTACTACCAGTTTTCAGTTATATCACATCATTTCATTGTTCATTACTACCAGTTTTCAGTTATATCACATCATTTCATTGTTCATTACTACCAGTTTTCAGTTATATCACATCATTTCATTGTTCATTACTACCAGTTTTCAGTTATATCACATCATTTCATTGTTCATTACTACCAGTACTAATGGTTCATTTATCCTGACACCAGCGAGTCAGTCGTAATGTCATAAATCCAAACTCCTGAGCACCAAGGAGGGAGAGCCAGTACTACCATCTTAACCCTTTCCCTCATTTAGACGCTTTCTGACGCCTTTGCTGCAGACGGCTTTATGAAAACATAGTGACAAAAGAAGAAATTGGACAAAACGTGCAATTTCACCTTTTGCCACAATGTTTTCCACTTTTTGTCATAGGTTATCCATTCAATTATGGAGATTTTCTATTTTTAACAAAATACGTTCAAAGTCGTCTGCTGCAGAATTGCTGTATGAGGGAAAGGGTTAAAAGTATTTGGTATGATCTGTCTGGGGATCATTATGCACAATTTTCTCCTTATGCCACAATGTTTTCTAAGAGAGTCTGTATGTTGGAAAAGGGTAAAGAAGGATTTACCCTTTCCCACATATAGATGCTATCTGACACCTATGCAGCAGACAATTTTTGAAAACATTGCGACAAGAGTAGTAATTGCTCAAAACACGCAATTCCTCCTTTTACCACAATGTTTTTGACTTGTGCCAGTCAGGAAACCTTCATATATAAATATTTGTTCGTGGTTTTGATATGACATGTTAAACATCGTCTGCTGCAGATTTGTTGTATGTGGGAAAGGGCTAAGAATAAACTATGTCTGTGATTTCGGTCCTTGATAAGAAGGTAACTGTTGAATGACGTCTGCCCAGCAGGCTAACCACAGGTAACACATTCCAAATACTTGTCTTCTAGGTCTTTGAAATCCCATTGGCATGTATTAAACCCCCTTTCCCTCATACGACAATTCTGCAGCAGACAACTTTGAAAGTATTTTGTCAAAACATAGAAAATCTCCATAGTTCAATGGATAACCTATGACAAAAAAGTGGAAAACATTGTGGCAAAAGGAGAAATTGCACGTTTTGTGCAATTTATTCTTTTGTCACTATGTTTTCAAAAAGCCGTCTCCTGCAGAGGCGTCAGAAAGCGTCTATATGTCAGGGAAAGGGTTAATTAGATGCCCATACAGCAGACAACTTTTTATAACATTGTGGCAAATGGAGAAATGGCTGATTATGAGCAATATTCCCCTTTGCCATAATGTTTTAAACTCAATTAGAATTAATTTAACTTTTGTTAATAAGGATTTTTTCATATGTTTGCCTATATGTCTTCCAATTCATAGGCTGCTAATTACATGTGGGAAAGGGTTAACAGCAGATATAAATTAATGAAAGTCACAACAGGGCAACTAGTTAAAAATATTCTTTGTTTTATCAAAACTCTCAAAACTTTTTTTCTTCATTTACTGCTTTTCATTAAGTGCTTCGCATATAAAAAGTCTATAAAAACAGTATGTGAAGTAAAAAAGTTTGTTTAACCCTTTCTCTCATACGACAATTCTGCAGCAGACGACTTTGAACATATTTTGTCAAAAAATAGAAAATCTCTATAATTAAATGGATAACCTATGACTAAAAGTGGAAAACATTGTGGCCAAAGGAGAAATTTCTCATTTTGAGCAATTTCTTTTTTTGTCACTATGTTTTCAAAAAGCTGTCTGCTGCAGAGGCGTCAAAAAGCATTAAGTTCTAAAGATAAATATGTAGCAGACGACATTGAAAACAGCATGCCAAAATCTCTATAAATGAAAGTGATTTTATAAGGTTGAAATCATTGTTGCAAAAGGAGAACAAGCTCATCATCATGAGTCGATCGTCTGCTGCCGATGTCTCAAAAAAGCATCTGTAAGTGGGCAAGGGTTAACCCTTTCCATCATATAGACGCTTTCTGACGCCTCTACAGCAGACGGATTTTTGAAAACATAGTGACAAAATTAGAAATTGCGCAAGTCGAGCAATTTCTCCTTTTGCCACAATGTTCCACTTTAATTCATACTGGTTATCCATTCATTTATAGAGATTTTCCATTTGTTGACGAAATATGTTCAAAGTCGTCTGCTGCAGCATTGTCGTATGAGGGAAAGGGTTAAAAACTTCTGAGAAAAAAGTTGCAACATATGGAAAGATAAATTCATAAGAGAATTCCACTGAACACTAGAACCCCTGCAAGACGTTGGATAGTATTATAGTGAGCAAATGGCCGGACAACAAAACAATTCCACAAAGAGGGATAGAATTAGGCCAGCTAGACTTGTCTTTCATGTGCCTGAAACATCTGCAGGTCACAAACTATCAACAGTCCTAAGTTTGAAGTTGAAAACAAGAAAATAAGGCAAGGGAGATAACTCAAATAATAGACGAGCTAGAGTTATGTTCCAATCTCCTGATTACTAATTTTAAGTGAAGCTGATCTGCCAAACATGTCAAGCAAAAACAGGTAGACAAACGGACGATAGAGAAATGATCCAAAAGTTTATCTGTATGCAAAACAAACTTTGGGCGAATTCATCTTTTCCCTTACAATATTTACAATTGCATGAAGGTGTCAAATCTTGTCAGTGTATCCTGTGAAAGGGTAAACATTTAACCCTTTCCCGCCATACAACAATTCTGCAGCAGACGACTTTGAACGTATTTTGTCAAAGAATAGAAAATCTCCATAATTGAATGGATAACCTATGACAAAAAGTGGAAAACATTATGGCAAAAGGAGAAATTGCACGTTTTGTGCAATTTCTTCTTTTGTCACTATGTTTTCAAAAAGCCTTCTGCTGCAGAGGCGTCAGAAAGCGTCTATATGAGGGAAAGGGTTAACTGTAGCTTTGATATTTAGCAGCACAGTCAAGAACCTTTTATAATTATATTTTATATTCAAGAACAGATAAGATACCTTAGGGAGCACATATTTTCGGAGAGAAATGATAAAACATGTATACTGTTAATTAACCCTTTCCCTCATATAGACGCTTTCTGACAACTCTGCAGCAGACCGCTTTTTGAAAAACATAGTGACAAAAGAAGAAATTGCACAAAACGTGCAATTTCTCCTTTTGCCACAATGTTTTCAACAGGTTATCCATTCAATTATAGAGATTTTCTATTTCGAGACAAAATATGTTCGAAGTTGTCTGCTGCAGAACTGTTGTATGAGGGAAAGGGTTAAAAAAAGTACAGTATATATAACCCTTTCCAGCATACAGAAGCTTTCTTATGCAGCAGACGCCATTTGAAATCATTGTGGGAAAAGAAAAAATTATCATTAACAAACGTCTTCAACTATATTCAATAATTATACTTTCATTCATAGAGATTTTCAAATGCAGATTTATTTTAAGTGGGAAAGGGTTAAATTTTCATTCATCTGATAAAAAATATATTGAAAATCTAGCCAGAAAGCATTAAATTTTAGGAGTAGAGGAGAAAAAGCTTGTCATAAGCAATATCTCCTTTTCCTACAATGTTTTCCAACAATGTCTGCCTCAGATATAGGTTTCTTACTATGCAATTATATTCAATTATTGCAAAAGAAACAAAACATCACTCTTCACAATGTTTCCAAAGTTGTCTGCTGCTGCAGCGTCAAACAGCATCTTCATGTGGAAAAGCGATGATCTGAGAAAAATGCATAATTGTGTAACTGAAATTATGTCTGATCATGCATTTCAATTCATCAGCATAACCTTTCCCCTCATACAGCAGACGACTTCGAACATATTTTGTCAAAAAATAGAAAATCTCTTTAATTGAATGGATAACCTATGACAAAAAGTGGAAAACATTGTGGCAAAAGGAGAAATTGCACGTTTTGTGCAATTTCTTCTTTTGTCACTATGTTTTCAAAAAGCTGTCTGCTTCAGAGGCGTCAGAAAGCGTCTATATGAGGGAAAGGGTTAAAAAAAAAAACAGCAATATGAAAATACGGAATATCTCTATAAATGCAAGTATAATTAGTGAATAGAGTTGAAAACATTGTGGCTAAAGGTGAACTTGCTCATCATGACCAATTTCTCCTTGTGCCACACTGTTTTCAAAGGTCGTCGTAACTGCAGAGGAGACAGAAAGTGTCTATATGTGGGAAAGGAAAAGGTTAGCACTTCAAACAGATACTTTCTGATGCATCTACGGCAGATGAATTTTGAATACATTGTGACAAATGAAGAAATTGCTTGTCATGAGCAATTTCTCCTTTTGCCACAATGTTTTCAACTCTATTCAATCATTTTATTTTCATTTGCAGAGATTTTTCATAGTTTTGCAAAGACGTTTTTTAACCCTTCCCCTCATATAGACGCTTTCTGATGCCTCTGCAGCAGACAGCTTTTTGAAAACATGGTGACAAAAGAAGAAATTGCTCAAAATGAGCAATTTCTCCTTTTGCCACTTCTAGTCATAGGTTATCCATTCAATTATAAAGATTTTCTATTTTTGAAAAAAATAAGTCGTCTGCTGCAGATTTGTTGTATGAGGGGAAGGGTTAAAGTCGTCTGCTGCAGATTTGATGTACATGAATATGGGAACGATTCAATAAGACAAAAAAAGTTTCTACCTGGCATTGATAAAGTAATAAATTTATTAAAGTTTCTACTCTAACTTTGCAAATTTCTAATAAACCAAGTCACAAAGTCCAACTTAAACACTTTGAATAATCAATAAATCATCCAATCAAAATCCAGTTTCACTTCTTGCAAGATTTTACAGAAAGAAAACATTCAGTCAATTTGTTAACGGCAGATGATTTTCACAAACTGCATACAACACCATGCGATAAAGATATTGTCAGTAAAAGTTGCAGCACCTTCGACTGTAAATTCAGTGAATTCCATATCCAAACAGTTAATGGCTGATGTTTTTGCAGTTTTCTGTTACACAAAACAGCAGATGATATAAGACAGCCCGGGATATTTACATGCTATGTAATGGACAGAGCGACAGAACACAACATTCAAAACTCCACAAAACATGAACACCAATTTGTTTCTCTCATCATTTTATGGCTCTATCAAAATTAACTATTAACCCTTTGCCAGAGACAGACAGATTCTTAGTACTGCCATATTTATCTAGCAGACAACTTTTGAAAGAACTGTGAATAAAAAGAGAAATGACTGATGGTAATCTTTGTTGAAAAGGAGAAATTGCTCAAAATCAGTGATTTTCTATTTAATCCACACTTTGTTCACTACTTTATAATATATTTTATACTTCAGTTTTTCAGATGTGACAATTATCTATTTCCTCAATTGTTTTCAAAAACAGCCGAAACTTTTACCCTTAAACCCTTATCCACATACAGCCGAGCCCCAGTAGCTCCGTCGGTAGCGACGCGGGCTGTCAATCCAGGGGTTGTGAGTTTGAATCCCGGCTCGGCCAACTTTCTTTCCGACGATTGACAAAAGTCAATGCGACATGCGTCATTCGTCTTCCACCAATGGGCTAAGTCTATGTGGAAAAGCAGCCAGTTGCTTGGGAAGATTGTTGTGTGGAGTACTGGTGTGAGAAAACCAGGAAATGCATGAGTAGGCGAACTGGCCGCCGTGAAATGGTTAAAAACTGCGTTAAACCCCAATCAATCAATCAATTATCCACATACAACAAACCTGCAGCAGACGTTACTTCTTTGAGAATATCTAGTTGAACATATTGAAAAAAACTCTCTTATTGAAGGCATATTTATTTAATACGGTTGAAAACATTGCGAAAAAAGGAAAGATTGCTCATTATGAGCAATTACTTCTTTTACCTCAATGATTTCAAAAGCTGTCATTGCTTCAGATGCCTCAGAAAGCGTCTGCAAGTGGGAAAGGATTAGATTCATATCTGCTTTGAAGACGAATGGGGAAAAATATATAGCAACAGATATGTTCTTAATACCTATTTGTTGCAGAAATGTCAAACGTCAGCAGCAGACAACTTTTGAAAACATTGTGACAAAATTAATTTTCTCCTTTAGCCACAATGTTTTCAAAAGGCTTTCATAATTAAACTGTCATTTATACAGATTTTTTACATTTTGCCTGGATGTTTTGAAAGTCATCTGCTGGAGGTTTGGTGTATGTAGGAAAGGGAAAGAGTTAAGTACACAAATACTGGAATATCATGCTGGTCTACTTTTATTACTGACCAATACTATTTGTTCAATAAATTGATTTCCTGATACAGACATAGTATAGCGCCATATTATAACATAATATGGGTTGGTGAACTAAGCGAAACTGGATTCTATGAACATCAAAGGATTGTGGTCAAGTATTTTTCCCAATAATATAATGCTGCTACAAAAATTAATTCAACCAAATATGAACCTATTCAGCGGCTCCTTGTTGGGGTCCATGATGACCCATGTATCAAGGTTTAAAAGGCATCCGGCAGCTTTACAACATAACAAGCCGGCTGGCTTCACAATCTTATCAAAATGTAGATAAGGAAGATTGAATCTATATACAAAGTTTGACATTTCTTACCCAGGCTTCTACATCAAGAAGTGCACTGGTATTAGGTTACATCAACGCATGCAAGAATTCACACTTTTCCTTCAAGACATTTTCGGGTCCTTTTTGTACATTCGGAGATAAATTTCAGAAACAAGACCATTTAAATGATTTTGATGATGTACCATAAATTATATAACTAACACAGCCTTTTAGAGAAAATATTTTTCATATTTGAAATGGAAGCCATTGTAAAATACGATTAGTTTTGGCCTTTTTTTCTATTCTATGATAGATGTACGTATTTTGAAATATGTTTCTGTTCGTATGACAGAATGAAAGGGTAAGCACATTTACTTTTATAACATTATGATAAGCATCTGAGTGAGTCAGATTCTATTTTTGCTCCATCACAGTCATTAGAAAGCTTGTGTTTTAGCATTAGCCAAGATATTTCTTGACATGCAGAAAACTAAAAGGCTATAAATATCTCCATCTTCCACCATGTTTTCAAAAGTTCTGTTTTTGAAAGGGTTAAAACTTATTTTAATAATATTGCTTTGGCCATTTATGTGTATCAGCAGAAGATTGATTAAGCATGGGAAATGGACTCATTGATCCTTGAGAGAATGTTATATATAACCCCTTTCCCACATACCAGACACTTTCTGACACATTTTTTGAAAACCTTTAATCACGATGTTTTTAACTTTTTGCAGTAACTATATACCTTCCTTTATAGAGATTTTCCATGGTTTGGCCTATGTGATTTCAAAGTTGTTTGCTGCTGATGTGTTGTATGTGGGAATGGGTTAAAATATATATGTTGTAGTTCATCTTTTCTGCTTTTCAATTATTTGTCAGTTTGATACAGAATATTGTCGATGCATCTTTAGCGGAAAATTATGAGTTCAAAATTACTAAACAATAATTCTCTTTTCCCAATTATATTTCTTCCTTGTCTCTGATGTTTTAATTGCCTTCCACTAACAGATGGAAAGACAGACACACAGACAGACAGGTGATGGGATCCCTAAGTGTCACCTAGCCAGGGCAGACAAGTCAAAAATGATCCTGGCAAAAGATTAGACTTTCATTTTTATTTTCTCTGATGTTTCATTTTGAAAGGAACTTTATACTCATGATTATCATCAAGTACCGAGTTAGGAGGCATGATACTAACACATATGCCGATATGAACTCAGGACATGAGGGTCAAGAATGTAGATAAATGTCTGTTAGAGTCATCAACAGACCCACAAACATCATATGTTTTTCTTTACACCTACCCAAGTAAACAGTCAATACATCTAACTCAACTTCATTAACCCTGTTTCCACATGCAACAAATCTGCAGCAGAGGAGAACTTATCATCATGAAACTTTTCTTTTCAAAACCCTTTTAACGCATCAACAGACAGCATGTGAAAACAAACTGTCACAAAATATTCGGGTCAGGAACGGCCACTTTATTTTTTTTTTCCAACCAAAGCCCATCATCATACATCCACAGCAAGTTTGATGAAGTTTTGATGAGAACAGCTAAAGATATAGAATGGACAAGGCCTAATATTTGATAAGTTCAAGGACCATAATCCAAAAGTACCTTGGACAATTTGTCTGCTTATCAAACTTGTCCAAGACATTATGACAACAAACATGTTCAACAAGTTTGGTTCAGATCAGGTGGAAAATGTCCAACTTAGAAAGCAGACAAGGCATTTTGTGGAAATTTTGGATAATTCAAGGGCCATAATCCAAAAGAGCCTTAACCCTTTACCTCATACGACATTTCTGCAGCAGACGACTTTGAACGTATTTTGTCAAAACATAGAAAATCTCTATAATTGAATGGATAACCTATTACTAAAAGTGTTAAACACTGTGGCAAAAGGAGAAATTGCACGTTTTGTGCAATTTCTTCTTTTGTCACTATGTTTTCAAAAAGCCGTCTGCTGCAGAGGCATCAGAAAGTGTCTATATGAGGGAAAAGGGTTAACTGTAGCTTTAATATTTAGCAGCACAGTCAAGAACCTTTTATAATTATATTTTATATTCAAGAACAGATAAGATACCTTAGGGAGTACATATTTTCGGAGAGAAATGATAAAACATGTATACTGTTAATTAACCCTTTCCCTCATATAGTTAAGCAATTTGGCTGGTTACCTAATTTGGCCCAAGACATTATGCTCACAAACATATTCACCACGGATGGTGAAGGTTGAAATTAAAACTGTTCGACTCTGATAGCGAACAAGGCTAATTTGAATTGAGCAATTCTTCCTTTTTCCAAAATAGTCTCAAAAAGCGTCTGCTGTCAAGTCGTCAAATGTTGTCTGTATTTGGGAAATTGTAAACTGATTGAGAGGCCCTCCTATCAATTTGAATAGCATGATAGTACCACATCAATCAGGATGAAACTGCTCTATTCCATTTAGGAAACCTTTTTCCCACTTTGGAAAAGTCTTCAAAATGTTTCCGTGGAAACGAACGAAAGAAAACCATCCAAACAGTAAACTTTTTTAATTGAGTTTGCAGTAGATAATATTTGCTGATTATTTTGAAAAAAGAAAGCTTAGATTAATTTGAGCAATGCTTTCTTTTTAATCTGCAATAATTTTAAATAGTTGGTTTTAACGATACCAAACACAGATTGAATATTTTAGAAAAGGATAAGATCATACTTAAACTTGATATATCATGGAATGATAGTTTTATCAGGCCGAACTTTCTCAATTCCATTGGGTGACTCTATCCCTCACAGAAACCTATTTGCTTCATCGGTTGCATGATGCCTCAGTGGTGTAATGGTAGAGCAACCACCTTGGGTGCACTAGTTCTAAGACAGGTCATACCAAAGAATTTAAAATTAGTAGTAATGGATTTCCTCTCATGGAGCTCAAGATTGTGGAGTTTAAGCATTACGTTTTCTACTGAATTCAATGGTGTAAGGATAAACAAACCAGTAATTCTAGTAACTTATTCAAGCAATGCCGGGATAAAAATGAAAAATTGTTGAAAGCAGCATAAAACACCAAACTCACTAACATCCTCCATTGCAGATGATGTTTGACATCATTTTGGAGAAAAAGAAATCTTGCAATTCTTCTATTCTGTTAAAAATTATCAAATATTCATTTTTCACCAAGTTTGTTTTCACATGTTTTCAGCTTATCCCACAAACAGCAAAATCTGCAGCAGACAACTTGAAAATTATCTTGACAACAAATATAGCATGCATGATATTGAATAAAGTTGAAAAATATTTCCAAAGGAGAAATTGCTAATTATGAGAACTTTCCATTTTTGCCATAATTAATGTTTTAAAAAGTTGTCTGCTGTACATACATCTATATACAATGTATGTGTGTTCAAGTGAGAAATGGCTAATTTCAAACAGTATAAGAAATTGGTTAAATCTACAAACATTATTCAATCAATATAAGTTAGAATGAATGTATATTGTTTTATGGCGCATCGACAGCTAAGGTCATTTAGCGCGCAATTAATTTTAATTATTCATAATCCCTGGGTAAACATACCAGTACTAGGCTAGAAAATGTGCCTTGCCCAAGGGCACTCCACCATGACCGTAGTGCCGCGACTGGGGATCTAACCCGGGACACCCGGTTTCGAAATCCCCGAAGCTAACCGCTCGACCACAGCGGATTCCATATAAGTTAGATGTGTGCTCATTTTTCACACACTTTTCAAAGAATTTCCTACACAGAAGTGGCATCATGTTACATGTAGTTCCCCCTACAGACTCAGTTTGACACATCAGTAGCAGACTACATTTTAAAACATTGTGAGCAATTTCTCCTTTTGCCGCAATGTTTCCAACTCTATCAAAAATTTATACTTCCATTTTTATAGTGATATTTATAGTTCTGCCTCAATGTTTTCAAAGTTGTCTGCTGCAGATATTTTGTGTATGTGGGAAAGGGTCAAGTAAAAGTGGTAAAACAGAGGCTATTGATCCCATATAATGTCTAACCATGAAAACCTATTGGTTTCCCATCCAGTCTTTGACTCATTATTCAGGGTTGTGCCAGTTTTCTCCATGTTATCCTATACTTTGTTGGCTTTTTTATATGGAATTTGAGACATTAATCTATTTCTTCATTACCATACTCTGAGAATGGGATGGATATTTTTTTTTTAAGTTTTGATTGCATAAACAATTCGCAGAAACAGACAACTGTTGACGCCTCTACATCCTATACGCTTTTTGAAATCATAATGGGAAGGGAAAGGTAATCAATTGGCTTCAAATCTGGCCTATACAATGTATAAATGATTCCCTATTTGGGGTTGTTCAAGTTTTTCTGAACTATATTCCGAGTTTGTTTAATATGGATTTTAAAACATTAATCTATTTCTTCTATCACCATGCATCATTCTGTGTCCCTCATACGACAATAGAAGACTGCAATATTTTGGCAAAAAGTAGAAAATCTCTATAATTGAATGGATAACCTATGACTAAAAGTGGAAAACATTGTGGCAAAAGGAGAAATTACTCGTTTTGAGCAATTTCTTCTTTTGTCACTATGTTTTCAAAAAGCTGTCTGCGCCAGAGTCGTCAGAAAGCGTCTATATGAGGGAAAGGGTTAAGCCACAAAGCATCTGCAAAAGATGACTTTTGTAAACATTGCGTCAAAAGAGGAAATTGCTCATTAACCCTTTCCCTCATATAGACGCTTTCTGACGCCTCTGCAGCTGACAACTTTTGAAAACTTTGTGGCAAAAGAAGAAATTGCTCAAAACGAGCAATTTCTCCTTTTGCCACAGTGTTTCAACGTTATCTAATAATTCAATTCATTTATTTAGATATTTCACGCTTTTGTAAAGACACTTTTCGAAGTCATCTGCTGCTGATTTGCTGTATGTGGTAAAGGGTTAAGGCCAATTTCTTCCTTTGCCACAATGGTTTTAAAAGTCTTCTGGTGCAGTCATGCATCAAAATGCATTTGCCAGGGGGATATGGTTAAATAAACTAAATTTACCTTTTGTTCAGATGTATTTGTAAGGTGCTGTAGCCTTGATGTCATGTTGGACAGGCTTTGTTCAAACGCTGCAACCACATGGGCCTGGAAGTAGAAAATGATCCGTTCTATAATGATTGTCAACAGGGAACGAACACACAACCTCCCGCAACTGAGCTGGACGCTCTAGACTACCTCTACAAAACCAAGGCCGTCCACAGTTGAATTTTATTACGGTGACACAGACAATACATTGACATATAAACTGTAATATATAAACATGCAAAAATGACAAAGTTATTTCATTAACCCTTTCCCGCACATATGGACGCCTTCTGACGCCTCTACAACAGACAACTTTTGAAAACACTGTGACAAAAGGAAAAATAGCTCAAAACAAGGTCTTCTTTTGCCAGTGTTTTCAACTTTAGTCAATTATATATAATACCATTATTTATGGAGATTTTTCACATGTTTGCCAACATGTTTTCAAAGTCGTCTGCTGCACATTTGTTGTATGTGGGAAAGGGTTTTAACACCAGAAGCAGCAGCTACAGCATCATTTTATTATCTATACAGATGTCTAGATATGGGCTCTCTTATTACCAATCAAAATCCTGTTTTGTGGGTTACTCAAAATAATCAATAGAATTAGACAATTACCCACATTATAGGGTTTGAGGGTCAAATATGGATTTAACACTTTCCCACATACAGCAAATCTGCAGCAGACTTTGAAAATATAGTGACAAAAACCTGAAAAATCTCCATAAAAGATAGCTTATGAAAACGTAATGTGGCCGAAGGAGAAATTGCTCATCATAAGCAATTTCACCTTTGGCAAAATGTTTTCAGAAGTCTTCTTTTGCTATTGCGTCAAAATGCATCTGCAGGTTGGAAGGGGTTAAGATCAAGAAATATGCAGTTATCTAATAGAGCTCTAATATTATTCATCCTCAGCTTGACATCATAAAAACTTGATAATTCATTTTCAAATAATCTCAATGATAATGAAATCTAAAATAAAAATCTTTAACCTTTTTCTAGAATATACAATTATTTGAAAATCTCTTGGTAATTAAAATAAGGCAATTCTCTATAAAATGAAAGAATCATTTTTGATTAGGTAGAAAACACATTGGTAAAAGAGCAATTGATTACAACGTTTTTTCATATGTTGTCTGCCGTAGATTATGTGAAAATTCATCTGCAAGTTTGAAAGGGTTTACATTTGCCCACTTGCAGACATATTTTTCAAGCATCTACTGCGAATGAAACATTGTGGCAAAAGGAATGGAGAAATTGCTCTTTGATGCAGATTTGTTGTATGTGGGAAAGCATTAAACTGCATGTAATCTCAGTGACAATTGAATTTAAAATAATACCTTTAAATGTCTTAAATTTATTTATATACCATGTTAATCCATGTAAATCATAATCCTTATAATGAGGACCTGTTTCCAGTTAATCCTTACTTAAGAATCTAATCTAACATGGGTTTAGAAGCAATGATTATCAGAGGTAAAATGCTTCTCATAAATTCTAGGAAAATCCCAAAACACCCTATCTGCTTATATCATTACCTGACATACTGTTTTTACCCTTTCCCACATACAGCAAATCTGCAGCAGACGACTTTGAAAACATTTAGGCAAAAACACAGAAAAGCTCTATAATTGTAGGAATAATGACTGAAAACATTGTGGCAAAAGGAGAAAATGCTCATCATGAGCAATTTCTTTTTTTTTCAAAAGTCGTCTGCTGCCTAGGCGCCAGAAAACGACTATATGTGGGAAAGGTTTTAGACACTCCCATAATGAAAATATCCTTGCAAAAGAATAATAAAACATTATATTTACACTTCTTCCCTTTCCATAATGTTTTCAAAAGCGGTATATACACTGCAGAGTTGTTTAAGATGGTCTTATCAGGGAACTGGTTGAGTGTGTTTTTACTTTCTCAAAGAAACTTTTTTTGTAAGATAAAACGAAGAAAATGACGTTCTTGTAAAAACTGTTCATAACCAATAGTGAATGTATTAAAGCAACGGGATTTGAACGAATTGAATGCTTCTTCGATCAAGGTTACTATGGCAGTATCACAGAATGCTGAGAGGTAGTTAGTTTTAGTATATCTGTTATTACATTTTGTTGCATCAGGTGTTTTATGCCATTTTCAATAATGTTTCAGTTATATTATGCCATTTTCAATAATGTTTCAGTTATATTATGCCATTTTCAGGCTAAGTTACCAGTAATACTGATCAGTCTGCTACTGATCTATTTATCCTGAAGCCAGCGAATCAGTGGTACATATAATGTAACCCCACAATCCTGACCATCATGTAGGGAAAGCCATCTTTAACCCTTTCCCCTCATATAGACGCTTTCTGACGCCTCTGCAGCAGACGGCTTTTTGAAAACATAGTGACAAAAGAAGAAATTGCACAAAACGTGCAATTTCTCCTTTTGTCACAATGTTTTCCCCTTTTTTGTCATAGGTTATCCATTCAATTATGGAGATTTTCTATTTTTTGACAAAATAAGTTCAAAGTCGTCTGCTGCAGAATGCCATATGAGGGTAAGTCTTTCGTATGACCTAGTCTGGGACCGAACTTGCGACATCCTTCACCCAAAGCGGTCAACTCTCCCTTGTACTTTTCAATTTATCTGCTATATTATTTCATGCAATTCCTCCTTTTGTAACATGCATGAATAGATTGATTGTTTCCTCTCTATTCATTTACCAGTGCCATACAGAACCTTCTATTTGGCGATAAGACTGACTGCAGGTCACTGCCGTTACAACCGATATCATCCACATTGAAAGTGTTGAAATCTCGCTAAATGTATAAGTGTGATTATTCAAAATAGTTGAAATTATGGTGGCAAAAGGAGAAATTGCTCATTTTAAACCATTTCTTCTTTTGCAACAATGTTTACAATGCTGCAATTGTGTCAAAACGCTACTGAAAGTTCAAAATGATTTAACTTTATACAGAATGCTTTTTGACGCCTCTGCAACAAACAACTTTGTTGCAAAAGTAGTGCTTGTCATGAGAAACATCTACTTTTGCCACAATGTTTACAACAGTTACATTTTCATCTATAGATATTTATTTATATTTTTGTCTAGTCTATTTTTAAAGTCATCAGCAGTAGATTTGTTAAAATACGGGAAAAGGTTAACCCTTTCCCACTTGCGGATGAATTTTTACGCATTTACAGAAGATGACTTTTGAAAACATTGTGGCAAAGGAAAAAGATTGCTCATGATGAGCAATTTCCCCTTATGCGACAATGTTTTCAACTTTTTTCAGTAATCATACTCTCATTTGAAGAGATTTTCTGCGTTTTTGTGTAGATGTTTCTAAAGTCGTCTGCTGCAGATTTGTTGTAAGTGGGAAAGGGTAAAGGTTATACTGGTATTTTATCAAGACACGAGATCAGTAGTTTGCATGTTTTTTACAGGAGATACAGGTGAGTCGGCCGACAAGTTTACAAGATGGACTTGATGCCTTGGAACATGCCAATGTAACAACATCCACCAGGCAAATGTGTCATGCACCAGAGTACTTTTTTGCTAAAAACATCTTTTCCCTGACTTTCAATAAAAGACTAGATGACATTTGATTTTCAGGGAAAGTGTAAACCATAAAAAAATAAAATTCAGGGGTAAAAAATAGATATGAAATTAAATCATATCCCACCCAATTCAGTTTAAAAAATCTGTAATATAAAACGGGTCATAATTATGTCAGATTCATTTCCCATTTGTCTGCCAAGAACTGGTGTCCATATTGCGGAGCCAATAAAAACTAACCTAATTATTTGTGAACGCATAAGAGCAGCAGGAAAAACAAATTAGATTATTATTATCATTTCTTGTTTTAAATTCCCTTTCATCTATGAGATCAGTTCAGCTGTTAACACTATACCATATACAGACGCTTTCTGACACGTTTGCAGTATGTTACAGACTCCTTTTGCCACAATATTTTCAACTCTATTAAATAATAAAATTCTCTTTTATGGAGATGTTTCATGTTTTTGCCAACATGTTTTCAAAGTCGTCTGCAGCAGATTTGTTGTATGTAGGAAAGGGTTAAAAAAACAAAAATTGTTCTGAAGCTCTATATAAGAATATTTTACGTTCTTAAAACCTCATTTAACATCCAAATCCATATTGTGGGTACTCGCACCAAAGGGCTAAATTCATATTTGTTTTATCAGGGCTTAACCCTTTCCCTCATACGACAATTCTGCAGCAGACGACTTTGAACGTATTTTGTCAAAAAATAGAAAATCTCCACAATTGAATGGATAACCTATGACAAAAAGTGAAAAACATTGTGGCAAAAGGAGAAATTGCACGTTTTGTGCAATTTCTTCTTTTGTCACTATGTTTTCAAAAAGCTGTCTGCTGCAGAGGCGTCAGAAAGCGTCTATTTGAGGTAAAGGGGTTATCCCTAAGTGACCTTTTCAACTCTATTCAATTATTATACATGTATATTGATTTATGGAGATTTCCCATATTTTTGACTAGATGATATCAAAGTCGTCTGCTGCAGATTTGTTGAATGTGGTAAAGGGTCAAATGAGAAATAAGGTTTTTTGAAGCAAAGACTAGTTATCTCCTCCTTTATAATCTAGGCTCTTCTACAGTGGTCGAGCAGTGAACAGCATTCTAATTACCAAATCGGAACCTTTTCTGTTGAATGCCTATAGATTTCAAATTACCAATGGGTCAAGGGACATTGTCCAATGAATTACTGTGACATCTGTATAATTATCCCTTTCCCACATATAACAAATCTGCCACAGAAAAACTTAGGAAACATCTGCGCAAAATTATGGAAAATCTCATTAAATGAAAGAATTATTATAGAACAAATTTGAAAACATTAAGGCAAATGGCATACTGCTCATTATGAACAATTTTTCCTATGGCCACATTGTTTTCAAATGGTATTTGCTGCAGATTGAGGCCTCAGAAAGCACTTGTATGTTTGCTATGCTGTCACAATGTAGAATGTTTTATGACAGAAAACATTATATTATACAAAATCACAGAAGATAAAATATTGAGTATAAAATTAATGTCCTTCATTAAGCTTTAAGGCAAATTGCCTAAACCTCTTTAATTCTTTCCTACATTCAACAAATCTGCAGTAGATGACTTATTGAAACTATGAAAAATCTTTGTAAATGAAAGTGTCATTACTGAATTTATACTGATGATCCATCCTTTGGCCAAGATGTTTTCAAAGTCGTCTGCTGAAGATTTGTTGTATGTGGGAAAGGGTAAAGGTCATCAGTAGTCAGGTTTCCTTAGTAACAGAAGAGTTCAGATTATGTAAATGAGTTAGCCAATATATGACTCAAGAAGGTTGCTGTCAGGCAGCGAATCTTTAATATATCAATATGACAGGCCTAGTCTATAAGATTATTAGTACCATGGGACATGTAGGCAACAATGCTTTCAAAAGTCGTCTGCTGCAATAAGGCATCAACATCTAGTCTATAACAGGGAAAGCCTTCATCCTTTCCCACATGCATAAAATCCGCGATAGGTGACTTCTAGGCAAAAATATGTAAAAGCTCTGTAAGTGAAATTAAAATTATTGAAACAAGATGAAAATATTTTGGAAAATATAGTCTTGCTGAAAAGGTGTCAAATGTCCTTTGTAGCTCAATATGGAAGAATTTAAAATAGTATTTTTAATGACAAATCATTATGATGGATTCTTTATCATAATCATTGTAACTCGTTTTTCAAAAATTGATGAGCAATTTCTCCTTTTGCCACAATGTTTTCAGAGCTCTGTTCGTTAATTATACATTCATTTATAGAGATTTTCAATATTTTTGCTTATAATTGTTTTCAAAGTCATCTGTTGCAGATTTGTAGTATGTGGGAAAGGGCTAAACAGTACCTATAAACAGTAAGAATGAATCAATTACAACATAAAATGACACCTTGGGGCTAAAAAGTCTTACATTAAAAGGTCTTTCCATGTCATAGGACAATACCTCTCCATCCCCATCTAACAGCCAGTTTGTCTGTACAGGTTTTGGAGGATCCGATTTCTCCATCATATTGTTAGCAGTTTGATCACTTCTTGATTGAAATTTCCAGTCATAAATTACACATAGTATGGTCTCTACTTCACAGTTTTATCACAAATTAATTCACTACAGGCTGCAGTACGTCTCTGGTAGTTTCTGATTGGTTACGATGAAGAGTTAAGTCACAATATATAACTTTACAACTTTACAGTTCAGTATTCCAAGGTTTGTCCAATTCTCTCCAAGTCTCTCTTAATTCTTCAGTTTGTCATTTGTACAGTATTTCTATCTATATTGGTATCCCAAGTTATCATTTAAGCTATTGGTCCTTTCTTACATTTAGATGCATTTACTTGAGAACGCTTTGAAAGAAGCTAAACATTTTAAAATTTTAAAATATGGAAAATCTCTAAGATTGAAAGAATATTTGATTATTATAAGTTGAAAAACTGTGGCAAAAGTCGTCTGCTGCAAATGCGTCAAAATGCCCCTCTGTCTGTGATGAACAGTTAATATGATGAAATTATAACTAATATTTCATTCACATCAGTTTAACCATTTCCCACATGTAGACACTTTCTGACGCCTCTGCAGCAGATGACTTTTGAAAACATTGTGGCAAAAGGAGAAATCGCTCATTGCTACAATGTGTTTGGCTAATTAATCTGAAATCTGTAGTTGAAGTCTTAAATGTACCTGAAAGGTCTTATTTTGCTCACACTATTCACCGTTTATCTTTTCAGGTAAAGTGATACAATTATCTCCATGTAACACATATATTTTGAATGAGATTTCTGCAGAAAGGTTGCACTCTTGATAGGAATAGAAATCCTGATGTTATAATTTACATCTCAGCTTTAACCCTTTCCCACATACAACAAATTTTGAAAACCTTCAGGCAAAAATATATAGAAAATCTCTTTATATTTAGTGAAAAAAGTTGATAACATTTAAAGGTAAAAGGAGAAATTACTCATGATGAGCGATTTCTCTTTTTCCCACAATGCTTTCAAAAGTTGTCTGCTACAGACGCGTCAGAATGCCTCTTCATGAGGGAAAGCGTTAACCCAATCACCTTAACTACTATTTATAGCCATTTCGGGTTGGAATGTGTGGGAATGATACAATGTCAGATAAACACAATCTGCATGAATACATAAAAAGTTAAAATAATGCTGTAAAAGGAGTAATATGCCTTAACCCTTTCCCTCATACAACAATTCCGCAGAAGACGACTTTAATCATGTTTTGTCAAAACATAAAAAATCTTCTTTTGTCACTATGTTTTCAAAAAGCCATTTGCTGCAGAGGCGTCAGAAAGCGTCTGTATGAGGGAAAGGGTTAACACTAGAAATTGTTTCTCTCCACATTAATTTACCATCCAGAGGAAGGGGAATAACTATGATTGCATTTAATTCTAACCTTGGTAGAAGAAAGTTTTTTGGCAATTAACAAGCAGACATCGCTTTAATCAAAGGCCTCAGGTTTTTTCCTACAATATTTCTCTTATTTCCTAGACAAACCCTTTGTCATGGGTTCCTAAAATAATAATCACTATTCTTTCCAGTATGCACAACATAGAGTTTGGATGTCAAATAACGATTTAACACATTCCCACATACAGGTGCTGTCTGATGTTTCGAGGGCAGACCACCTTTGAAAAAAATTATGGCAATAGGAGAAACTCAGCTCATGATGGGCAATTTCTACATTTGCCACAATATTTTCAAATCTATTCAATGATTTTACTCCCACTTATAGAGATCTTTCATATTTTCATATATTCTGTCTGCTTCAGATTTGTTGCATTTAGTAAAACGATAAATCAGCAGCAGATATCTTTGAAAACACCATTATATATAATTAAATGTATGATAATGGAATAGAATTGAAAACATTATTTCAAAAGGAGAAACTGCTTATCAATTATTTTGTCACTATGTTTTCAAAAGGCGTCGGTTGCAGATGCTTTAGAATACTATTTAAAATACAAGTGTGAAAGGGTTAAGAGCTCTTGTAGTACCTCTTTTATATAAGTACCAAAAATCTAAAACTCTTTGAATAAATTCCAGTGTTTCAAGCATGTAACAGAAAAGGTGAATACCATTGAATCAGGAAAATTGATATGCACTGCCACCCATCATGTTCTCTCTTTTATTCCAATTCAATAAAAAACTGCACAAAAACTTTTGACGAATTCCAAATTCTTCACATTATTAGCACTAAAGAGAGTTTGAGAAGAAATTGTATCAAAAGACCATTCAAAGCCAAAGAAGATTTCTGAAGTCTGAAGGCTTATCACTCTGTCTGATCTCGTATCTGTGGCAATGCATTATATAATAGACATATCAGTAGAAACAGCTCTAAAATTCTCCTTCCAACATGAAGCCTGGTTTAACCCTTTCCCACATACCAATGAAAATGCAGCAGACGACTTTGAAAACGTTCCCAAACACATTTGGGAACTCTCTTTAAATGAAAGTACAATAATTGACTAGATTATAAAACACGGTGACAAAAGGAGAAATTGCTTGTTTTGAGCAATTTTTTCTTTTGTTGCCATTGTTTTCAAAAACATGAGGCTTCAGAAAGTGTTTGTATGTGAGAAAGGGTCAATTCTTTCCCATATACAACAAATATACAGCAGACGATTTTGAAAACATCTAAGCATAAATATGGAAACTCTATAAATGTAAGAACAGTTGTGGCAAAGAGAGATTTTGCATCAGAAAACGTCTTAATTTGGGAATGGGTTCGTTAATTCTTGCACCCTTTAAAAAATACAAACTCTCCATTTGTAATTTTCATTACATGAATCAAGAAATTACATATTTTTTCCTTCATGTTTTCAAAGTCGTCTTCAGCAGATTCGTTGTATGTGGGAAAGACCCAGTGCTATATAAAACTTGGCCTAATCAAGGACATACAATTACCTTGATCTATTTATTAGCATATAAATTACAAGTCAATTAGGATTCATCCATCTTCATTAACATTCAAGTGCAATTTCAGGTTGACTTTTCTTACACTTTCCCCCCTCATTGCTCATGAGGAAGTTTGGTTATTTAAAAAGTTGTCTGCATAGGTGAAAATAGTTAGTTTTGATTGGTCATGAAAAACCCAACACCATGTCCTGAAGCTGTTCAAGAAATAAAAGCTGGTTCCCAAATGTTAATTCAGTAATGAACACAATAAAGAAACAAATTGATACCAATATCATTTAGATTAAAGGAAACTAATCAATCCAGGACACTAAAATCCCTATTCTAGAAGCCCGAAGTTATTATTTCCTCAACCTGAACCGCATATAATGCTTCTGCATGTGGGAAAGGGTAACAGCAATATAAACCTTGAAGTTAAAGGTTACCTGAGTTTTGATATGAGAAAGTCTGATATAAAATTCCCTCTTGTAACCATAACCCTTTCCCACATACGAAAAATCTTTTTGTAACAATTTTTATATGTCATCTGGAAAATATCTCTGAATGAAAGTGACCAGAGTATCTAAGACTATAGTAGTAATATACAATGGGAAATGAAGAATTTGATCATCACGGATTTTTTTTATAATTTTTGGGTTATAATGTGTCTTCAGATCACATATATCATTTATGATTTGTAACTTAGGTTGCAATGTTGGCCAGAGGCCTAATAACTGAACGGACCCTTGTATCTTGTATAATGTGTCTGCATGTGGAAAGGGGTAACAGCAATAAACCATGAAGTAAAAGGTTACACAAGTTATGATGTGAGAAACTCCAATATACATTTCCATCTTACCATAACATGGATACCCCAGGGTATCATGATCAAGTAATGACTTAATTATTATCTATTGATAATCTATCTCTGGCCATTGGTCTTTTACCCTTTCCCAGATACAACAAAACTGCAGCAGACGACTTTAAAATCATCTTGACAAAAATATGTAAAAGTCTCTGGAAATGAAGGTGAAACAATTTAATAGATCTATTAGTAGCAATTTCTCCTATTCCCGTATTCAAAACGCATCTGATGCAGTGGTGTCAAAGGGACGGTAGATGGTTTTATGAAAACGAGTATTTGTTCACAATAAGAATTGTTTTCGCATTTTATGAGATATTTCCTTCCAAGTTATCATTCATGGTCATTTACCCACATACAGAGAGGCCACTATAGCTGCCGATTTTTGAAAACATTGGCAAATGGAGAAAATTAATTTGCTCAAAACAAGCAATTTTCTCATTTTGCCATAATGTTTTCAACTTTATGTAACTAGTAGTTCTTTCATTCACAGAATTTCAATATGTTTTACTTAATGTTTTCAGAACAGTCTGTTGCAAGATTGTTGTATGTGGGAAAGGGTTAGAGTCCAGAAAACTCCAATATGCTAATGAAGTAATCATGATAAAGCTGGCAATTACCAACCAGAAAATACAGTAGATAAAGTTCAAGGTCACAGATCAATAAACTAATACATCAACACTGGACCAATTATATCAACTCTGTAAAATGTTAACCTGATATGGTATTTTAACCTTTTCCCACCTGCTTATAACTGCTTATAATGAACAATTTCTCCTTTTGCCACAATGTTTGCATCTCGTATTTGAGCTGTGAGGTTTTCAAAGTCGGCTGCTGCAGATTTGTTTTAAGCGGGAAAGGGGTTAAAACTCGATCAATAGCCCTAAAGATTCTGAATGCATTATAGTAAAAGATGAGAAATGATTTCCAATGACAATTAACTGTAAACATATCATAACATTTGGTAATAAAACCAGAAGTTTTTTATGAGTTATGATCCTTTAAATGTTTCCTCGGACGGTGAGTAATGAGTAATCTTAGCATCAATAATTCCCTCAATATCTTGGACCTTGTCTGTTCGCGGTGATCTAGATAAGGGGTACATTTCATGTTCTGAAATCCGTAAATTATCTCCAAACACTATGTTGTAGGTACTAAAAAGAACCGTCTCTTAGAGTGAGCAGATTCTTTCAAGTCACTACAACATAGGGTTTAACTGAGTAATACAAAAGATATTGAGGGGTAGCTGCCTGTTAGTAATTCCTCCTTATCTAAACCTCCTTGATATCCGTTATCCCATTACATGATTTCAGCCATGTCATACTGATTTCAGGCATGCAGATGATTTATAACGCCTCTGTAGCAGACGACCTTTAAAAACATTGTGGCAATATAGAGGTTAAATTTACCATATTTTAAACCAGAAATGTTCACAGCTGTTTCAAAGACTAGTGAAGACCTAAATCAGCCTGCACTTCCAAGCAGTCTGATAAGACTAAGCTTCTCAGCATGCCAGTCATACAAGCGTCCTGCTTCTTGAGGACTTTCAAAACATCATGGCAAACTCCTATAAATGACAATTTAATTATTGAATAGTGTTAAAAACATTGTGGAAAAAAGACAAATTGCTTATCAAGAGCAAATTCTCTTGTTTCCATAATGTTTTTAATATATATATAAATAAATTATTAATATAGATATAGGAAACATTGTGACAAAATATATTTTCAAAAGTCTGCTGAAGAGGGCAAAAACCTTCTACTGCATATTTGTTGTTTGTGGGAAAGGGTAAAGTCTGTAAAAGTTGCCTTTATTCCAACCATTTCATAGAAAATATTTTGTCAATTTCCAAGAACTTGCAGAGAAAAATTCGACCCATTCAAAGAACAAAATTCGTCAGCAGCCTGCCATCACATATTTGTTTGGTGAACATATGGGTTATACAGCGCAAAATTAGAATAATTTCAAATACCCACAACGTAACAAATTGATCAACGTTATTATATATTCATCATCCATTTTATTCCCCTGTTGCAGCTCTCAGAGTTGTAAGACAATTTCTATTATTGATCTCATTCTATATTCTGCACCACTATGGCCTATTTTCTGCGGAAAATGATGAATGTTTATGCAACTATTGAATAATGTTTTTTTGTAACCTATAAAGAATAATTTCTATTTCCCACAAGCAATGATTCTGCAGCAGACGACAATGAAAACATTCAGGTAAAGATATGAAAAAATGTCTATAAATGAAAGTTTAATATATCTTTGATAACATTGTGGCAAAAAACGAAATTTCTCATGTTGCCAAAATGCTTTCAAAACATGTCTGCATTTGGGAGGCTTAACCCTTTCCCACATACAGTAAATCAGACGACTTTTGAAACATCTAGACAAAACACAGAAAATCTCTTCAAATGAAGGTAAAATTACAGAAAAAAGTTGAAAACATTATGGCAAAATGAGAAATTGCGTCTACATGATTGTGGGAAAGGATTAAACATGAAATTTAAATAATTTTGCCCTCTTGAGAGTCTCAACTTTCAAAACCAGAAAACCCGACTTCCCTTTTAAAGCCATTGAATGAACAAACAATTCATCTTCGATTAACCCTTTGAGTTTCCCACATACAACAAATCTGCAGCAGAAGACTTTGAAAATGTCTCATCAAAAACACGAAAGATATCTATATATGAAGTTTTACTTACTGACAAAAGTTGAAAACATTGTGATAAAAGGAGAAATCGCTTGTTTTGAGCAATTTCTACTTTCTTTTGTCACAAGGTTTTCAAAAGTCGTCTGCTGCAGAGGCTTCAGAAAACGTCTACATGAGGGAAAGGGTTAAGACATTTCATTCACTGAGTGCAAAACTATGGCAACTCGCTCTTGATTACACATTGAGTTATCATAGTCTTACACTGAGGAGATGATTTATTCCTACGCAATTTTAAGAGTATCGATCAGCCTAGTGCTTTTTAAACATTTAAAAAAACTAATTTCTCCTTTCTTCACCATGTATTTAACAGTTTGCTGCAAAGACAATGCTGCATTCAAATATTTCTAAATACAGGAAAAGAATAACATATTTCCTAATTTGAAAGTTAACCCTTTTCAAATTATACAGACACTTTTGAAAACATTGTGACAAAAAGTAAAATGGCTCATTATTTTCCACAATATTTTCAACTCTTATTTAATTATAATTAACCCTTTCCCTCATATACATGCTTTCTGACGCCTCTGCAGCAGACGGCTTTTTGAAAACATAGTGACAAAAGAAGAAGTTGCACAAAACGTGCAATTTCTCCTTTTGCCACAATGTTTTCCAATTTTTGTCATAGGTTATCCATTTAATTATTGAGATTTTCTATGTTTTGACAAAATATGTTCAAAGTCGTCTGCTGCATAATTGTCGTATGAGGGAAAGGGTTAACTATAATTAACACTTTCATTTACGGATTGCTTTCACAGTTTTGCCATGATAATATCAGTTGTCTGCTTCAGTTTTGAATGTATGTTGAACATTTTTAATATTCTAAATTCAGACAAGTGAAACATTTCTCTCTATCAAGAAGACTTTAATCCGGCTTTCCCACTTACAACTAATCTGCAGCAGAAAAACATATGTCAAAATATTGAAAAAAATCTAATAATTTTCTCCTTTAGTCACAATGTTTCATAACTTGTCTTCTGCAGAGGCATCAGAGAAGCGTCTGTATGTGAGAAAGGTTTAATTCAGTTTGTATTTTCCTTCCTACTTAAAACACCAAAAGCACATTAGATGCACTGTTTAAATTACATGCACTTTTGTGATGGAAATTAGAAATTTAAAATGCAATAATATAAAGTTCTAAGAACTTTTTTAAATTTCAACATTTCATTTAAATAACATTGTAACACAAGGTCTATGTTCCATAAGAATACAATTTTATCTATGTACCATTTTTCTACATTCACCAACAAAATTGAGCACCACAAATCCCAAACCCAATCTGACAAAATAATGTCCTATTGGTGATGTCTGACACTAGACTGTGGTCTATTTACCAAACTGTGACCCTCGGCTGTAATACCATCCCATGTTACTCTCGGAATGGACTGGTATCCCTAATCAATACGGTAAATTATCTACTCACTGTTTTACCATATCCCACGATCTAGTCCCAGGATACTGATGAGATACGAACATTGTTATTGCGTTAAGTCTATATTTTCTTTTCCAAAATCAATTTTGTGGGTCACAGACACATTTGGAAACAATTCATATACCTTTAATTCCCACTTACAACAAATCTGCAGCAGACGATTTTGATAACATCTTCTGTCAAATGTAGTAATGAATGAATGTATATTGTTTTATGGCGCATCGACAGCTAAGGTCATTTAGCGCGCAATTAAATTTAATTATTCATGATCCCTGGGTAAACAAACCAGTACTAGGCTAGAAAATGTGCCTTGCCCAAGGGCACTCCACCATGACTGTAGTGCCGCGACTGGGGATCGAACCCGGGACACCCGGTTTCGAAATCCCCGACGCTAACCACTCGACAACAGCGGATTCCTGTCAAATCATTATAAGCAATTTCTCGTTTTGTCACACTGTTTTGAAAAGCCTTCTGCTGTAGATGCGTCATGATTTTAAATACAATGTGTAGAATTTATTTCCTGACACAGACAACTTTAACCCTTTCCCACAAACAACAAATCTGCAGCAGACGACTTTGAAAACATATATATACCTAAACAAAATTGGAAACTCCCTTTAAATAAAAGTACAATAATTAACTAAAATTGAAAGCATCATGTGTCAAAAGGAGAAATTGCTTGTTCTTAGCAATTTCTTCTTTTGTATAGATGTTTTCAAAAAGCCGTCTGCTGCAGAGGCGGCAGAAAGCATCTATATAAGGGAAAAGGTTAAGTAACCAATTAATATGCAACAAATGACATGTGAAAACATTTTGGGTAAAGGTGACGTACACTACATCAAACAAGCTAATTTCCTCATTTTCACGAAACCTTTTCAATATTTGAATGAAAATAATAATTCATATTTTTTAAAATGTAACATATTTTCTTCCCTCAAAAGTCTACGAATATTGAATCAGATAAATCGTTAAATTATCATTAAAGTTGACTCTAATTCCTAAAACCCTTTCGCGTTAACCCCTTCCCACTTGCAGATGCATTTTGACCCATTTGCGGGAGTCATCTTTTGAAAATATTGTGACATAAGAAATAATGGTTCATAATGAGCTGTGTTTTTTTATTTTACAATAATTCACTAGTTTTCAATTGCTTATGTTAAATATTCCATATCATACTGATTATAATTATGATATTCCATAATTATATAGCATAGAGATTTTTTTTATAATAATTCACACTAGTTTTCAACTGGATCTTATACAATATTCCATATATCATATCATATCGATATATCATCATACTGATTTTGTATTTTACAATAATTCACTAGTTTTCAACTGCATGTACAATATTCCAATAGTATGAAAGCGTTGATGATCGTGAACAAAAAGAACCACAAAAATGTGGTTACTCATCAACAGCAACAGCTTTAATCCTTTCCCTCATACAACAATTCTGACGCATCTATTGCAGTAGACGGCTTTTTGAAAACATTGTGACAAAAGAAGAAATTGCACAAAACGTGCAATTTCTCCTTTTGCCACAATGTTTTCCACTTTTTGTCATAAGTTATCCAATCAATTATGGAGATTTTCTATGTTTTGACAAAATACGTTCAAAGTCGTCTGCTGCAGAATTGTCGTATGAGGGAATGGGTTAATGGAACCTTTCCATATTGCATGCAAAAACAACTTTTTTTTTATCCACTTCCCCACATACAACAAATCTGCAGCAGATTTCTTTGTAAATGTAAGTATTTTTTCTCATATAAAAAATCTCTAAATTAATGAAAACATCATTTTGAAATGGAGTTGAACAAAAATGTGAATGGTAAAATAGGAAATTGCTCATTGTGTAAACCAGTAATGATGAACATGTCAATTAGAAAATGCCATTAAATTGAATAACAAGCTATTTGTCTATACATTCATTTCCTGACACAGCTCTCAAATCTCTCTTAAATCAGCTATGTCCCAGTTTCTATTCCAACATTTATTTTCTCTCCAGTAAAGCAAAATGTTTTAAGAGGCGACTTAATAATTACTAAACAAAATGCTTTTCCTGTCTTTTATTAAATGGACCAAAATGAAATATAGTTTGTATGCTTTATATGTAACACTGCTATTATGAGCAATTTCATCTCCTTTTCCAAAAAAGTTTTGAAAAGTCATCTTCAAATGTTGTATCTATTTTAGCACTGATTTATTCAAATCCACAGTTTTACCCAAAATTCCCTGAAGAGCAACAAAACTAGCAGCAAGGATAATTTAAAGCAATTAGTAAAGTTGCAAATGAACATGATCATTCTGACAGATTCACAACATTTGCTTATCAGTCCAATATCTTCTTTTTATCACAAGTCGAGTGCGTGCATGCTTACAGCAAAACAGGCTCCGTACACCAATATGTCAAAACATCAAAATACAGTATTCCGTTATTTCAGTGTTTATCAAGGTATTAACTCTTTCCCACATATAGACACTTTCTCGACGCCTCTTCAGCAGACGTCTTTTGAAAAATTCAAAACGAGCAATTTCTTCTTTTGCCACAAAGTTTTCAACTGTTTTCAGTAATTAAACCTACATTTATAAAGATTTTCCATATATTTGAGTAGACATTTTTAAAAGTCGTCTGCTGCAGGTTTGTTGATTGTGGAAAAGTGTTATACCATCAAATCTGTTGTGCCAAGGTGGAGGGTTTGCCATTCCGAATGGTTACCCAAATAATGATGAAATAACTGTTGGATTATTACCTTATCAAATGCCGAATTAACCCCTTCCCACATTAAAATCATTGACACATTTTGGCGTATTTGCAGCAGACCACTTTTAAAAACACTTAAGAGTCATTTCTCCTTTGGCCACACTCAGTTAGTAACACCTTCAATTTATCCCTTTCCCACATGCAGGAAATCTGCAGCAGACGACTTTGGAAACATCTATAGGCAAACAAGTATGGAAAATCTCTACAAATGATGATACAGTTATTGAAAAGAGTCGAAAACATTGTGGCAAATGGAGAAATTGCTCATTATGAAAACAAAACGTGCAATTTCTCCTTTTGCCACAATGTTTTCCACTTTAACTTTAACATTATACTTTGTTTGTATAGAAATGCAACAGTTCAACTACGCCCTATATTGTTGACCCCCAATGAGACGATTCTTAGATGGGTATCCACAATATAGGGTTTGGTTAGATAATAAAGGAGATAGTTTGGGGGGAAAGAAGCTGCTTGTAACCCCTCCTTATCTGCCCGGCCGGGTAGCTCAATTGGTAGCGTATCTGACTCGTGATCTGGAGGTCACGGGTTCGATACCCGGTTGTGGCGACATTCTTTCGGGCGATGTTTTCCATTGCCTCTCACCTCTGATCTATGTGAGAAAGTAGTCAGTGGCTTCGAAAGAATGTTGTGTAAGTACTGGTGTGGGAAAGCCAGGAAAACATGCATGGGTAGGTGCACTGACCGCCGTGATATGACCAAAGCTGTTGAAAGCGGCGTTAAACTCCAAACAAACAAACAAACAAACCCTCCTTATCTGGACCTCTGGAAATAATAACTCTGACAAAAGAAATATGACCAAAAATGTTGAACTCTTAAAAATATAGATTTTAGATAAGGCAACTAGTCCATCTGTCAAGTCAGTTGGAAATAATAACCAATTGAAGAAGGAGAATGGGGGCGGCGGAGAAAAATTATGAATCATAGTTTGTTCAGCAATATCAAGACCGATCTAAATACCATATGGGCACAAAAATCAATTGGACTGGTTCTGGAATAGAGCCGGTTACAAGTCAGCTGATAATCAAAGTAACAATGGCATTTAGTTTGTTTGCTCTAATAAGAGGCATTCTGCAATATTTCAGTTAAATCAAGATATTTCTTTTTAACCCTTTCCCTCGTAAAGACACTTTCTGATGCCTCTGCAGCAGGAGACCTTATCATGAGCAATTTCTATTGCCACAATGTTTTCAACTCTTTTCATTGATTATACTTGCAATAATAGAGATTTTTCACATTTTGGCCTATATGTTTTCAAAGTCGTCTGCTGCAGATTTGTTGTATATGAGAAAGGGTTAAATTACCCATTCTTTTTTGCTAAGCTAACCCTTTCCCACAAACATACACTTTCAGACCGATGCCTCTTCATCCGGCGATTTTTTGAAAATATTGTGACAAAGGAGAAATTGCTCATAAAAATTCTTTTGCAACAATGGTTTCAACTCTATTCCAGTTTTATTATGCTTATATTGTTAAGATTTTCCATTGTTGAATGTGTTAACCGTTTCCCTCATATAAACGCTTTCCGACGCCTCTGCAGCAGACGGCTTTTTGAAATGTGCAATTTCTCTCTTTGCCACAATGTTTTCCACTTTTAGTCATAGGTTATCCATTCAATTATTGAGGTTTTCTATGTTTTGACAAAATACGTTAAAAGTCGTCTGCTGCAGAATTATCGTATGAGGGAATGTGTTAAAGGGTGAAATCGGGAAGTTTCCTTTGTCAATTACCCTTTCTTATTGCTAAGTCGATCCTAGAAATGTACACCAAAGTCATGAGGTAACTCTGAAACTCAATGAATTAACCCTTTCCCTCATACGACAATTCTGCAGCAGACGACTTTGAACATACTTTGTCAAAACATGGGAAATCTCCATAATTAAATGGACGAAACCTATGACGAAAAGTGGAAAACATTGTGGCAAAAGGAGAAATTGCACGTTTTGTGCAATTTCTTCTTTTGTCACTATGTTTTCAAAAAGCCGTCTGCTGCAGAAGCGTCAGAAAGCGTCTATATGAGGGAAAGGGTTAAGGGAAGCTGAGCCACTACTAAGATTTGGAAATTCTTTGTTATTATTTTGTTGTGGTTGCATCATGAACCCTACGAACCTTTATGCACCCTTTCCAACATATTACAGGCGCTGACTCATTCTGCATCAGACAACATTTAAAAACATTGTGAAAACGGAAAAAAATACTCAAAATATGCAATTCTTCTTTTGCCGAAATGTTTCACCGGTTTTTTTAGTAACTATCCTCTACCTTCATTTAAACAAAGCGAGATGTGTTGTATGTGGGAAATCATTTAGCTCAATCCCACAGACATCTGTTCAGCATGAAAATCCCAATAAATGGAGATACAAATATTGAATATAGATAAAAAATAGTGTGGCAAAGGCATAAAATTGCTCATTGTGTTCATTATCAAAAGTTTCTTCACCTTGTCAGACGTTATTTTCAATGTTGGAAAGGGTAAATTGAATTTGTAAATCCAGCCTAGCAATAACTGTAATGAAAGTAATACCAGCAATGATACTTAACCGTGTGGTTTGCAAGATCTCTCAACATTTCAAAGGCACAAAGCCTCATATAACTCTGTTTTTATAACTCAGAACTTTAATTGTTAACACAAGTGCATAGTTGCAAACTTTCAACAAAGAAAGTGAAAAGTAGAAAGTGTATCATTTATACATGGTTACCTCTAGAGTTATAAAGCATTTGCAGAAGAGATTTTTTGAAAGCTTTTTGGAAAAAAAGAAATTGCTCAACTGATGTGCAATTTCTCTCGTTTTCAACATTTTGCATTAAAAATTAACTCTTTTCCACAAAGAGATGCTTTCTGACGCCTCTGCAGCAGTTGACTTTTGAAAACATCATGACAAAATAAGATATTGCTCTTTCTCCTTTTGCCACAATGTTTTCAACTCTTTTCCATAACAAGAAACCGCTGAAGACGGTAGGGCCGGATTGTAGGCAATTTGACCTTGAAAATCGACAAACCAAGGTCAAGGTCAAATTAACCATAGAAATCAATAGAACTTGTTACTGGTAACCTTCAGGCAAAGTTTCAAGTATGTAACCCTTTCCAGTGCTGAAATTTTGCCTCAACCTGAAACTTTAACCAAAATGTTGACAAACAGACAGACAGACAGATGGACGGAAATCGTTAATCTATAGACCGGAATTGCTAGAGCAATCCGGCCAATTATATATGTTATTTTAAAAGAGATTTTCTATATCAATTTGTACATGTTTTCAAAGTGGTCTGCTGCAGATTTATAATTATATGTGCATGGGAAAGGGTTAAACCTTCAATTTTCAGTATGTTCTATTTCCCTGCAAGGATTCAGCTCAAAAATGTAATTTCCTGTAAACAGTTGAGTGATAATTCATAATTATTTATTTATGATCAAAGATATGCACTCAACTCTTTCCCACATACAGATGCCTATGAAGAAGACAACTTTTGTAAACATTGTAGCAAATGGAGAAATAAGAGGCATTCAGCAATATTTCAGCAGCAGAAGACTTTTGAAAACATTTTGACAAAAGAAGAAATTGCTTAATTATGGTGAGCAATTTTACCTTTTGCAACAATGTTTTCCAACTGTATTCATTCATTAAACTTTCATTTGACATGGAAGATTTGGGACAACCCAAATGTGTAGCCTCACAAAATATTAGCCAAACAGTTGACATAGTTGTCTGAGGCAGATTTGTTGTATGTGGGAAAGGGTTGACAAATCATGCTTCTTGTCAGAGACCTCTGTCCATATACCTGCATATCAGACATGACTTATCTAAAGGCTTCATTCATAATACCCTTTCCCACACATATCTAAACTGCAGCAGACTACCAATAAAATATCTAGGCAAAAGAATGGAAAGTAAAAGAATAATTATTGAATACAGATGAAAACATTGTGGCAAAAGGAGAACTTAATTGATCATGTATATAAGCAAATTACTTTTTCGCCACGTTTTGAACTTTTTTGTCAAAATGTGTCTGCATGCCGGGGAAAGGTTTTAACCCTTTCCCACAGACGGCGAATCTGCAGCAAACAATTTTGAAAACATAGTGACAAAAATCTGAAAAATCTCCATAAAAGATAGCTTAATTGTTAAATAAAGTTGAAAACATTGCGGCCAAAGGAGAAATTGCTCATTATGAGCAATTTCGCTTTTGGCCACAATGTTTTCAAAAGTCGTTTGCTATTGCATCAAAATAAGTCTGCATGAGGGAAAGGTTTTAAAAGCTGTTTATTGTGGAATATCCCCACAAGAGAGTTGGATTAAATAAACATATTCACATCAAGTACATTTACGAAGATCTTCGAAATCCTGGATCTGAGACTGTTTACCATTCTTAATTCAGAGACCATTTTAACCCTTTCCCACATATAGATGCATTCTGATGCCTTTACAGCAGACGACTTTTAAAAACGAGCAATTTCTCCTTTTGCCGCAATGTTTTCAACTTTTTTTAGTAATTATACCTTCATTTATGGGGGATTTTCCATGTTTTTTGCCGAGATGTTTTCAAAGTCGTCTGCTCCAGATTTGTGGTAAGTGAGAAGGGGTTTTAATCTGTTCCCACATACAACAAATCAGCAGCAAACGACTTAACCCTTTCCCTCATAAAGACACTTTCTGACGCCTCTGCAGCAGACGGCTTTTTAAAAACATAGTGACAAAAGAAGAAATTGCTCAAAACGAGCAATTTCTCCTTTTGCCACAATGTTTTCCACTTTTGGTCATAGGTTATCCATTCAATGATAGAGATTTTCTGTTTTTTGACAAAATATGTTCAAAGTCGTCTGCTGCAGAATTGTTGTATGAGGGAAAGGGTTAAGAAACATTTTTAGCAAACCTATACATGTATGGAAAATCTTTATAATTGAAAGAGTAATATGATTGTTCCAACCTACAACATAATTATCTGCAGCAGATGAATTCGAACATATCTAGGCAAACACCCAGTATTGATGCTCTATAAATGTAAGTAATTAATTCCTGAAAAGAGCTGAAAACATTGTGGCAAAAGGACTTTTGTCATAATGTTTCTTAATATCGTCTGCTGCAGAGGCGTCAGAAAGCGTCGATATGTGGGAAAGAGTTAAAATAGAATTGAAATGTAGTTTTTTATTTGCGAGGT